>JAQFVV010006326.1:3162693-3601893 GCA_028023455.1 Epiperipatus broadwayi | reverse complement strand
GTAGTTTTTTTAATAACTGTAGTAGATATTGATAACATCATCATCATCTTTAAACTATGATGATTATTATTACAATATATTGAGAATTATCTAAAAATATATTTAAAATCTGGCATGAAACAAAGTGACTCTCATTTAATATATATTTTTAAGTCAAATAAAACATCTTACTTGTGTGTTCATATAATATTAGAATATTCACAAACACACATATGCATGCATATATATATATTTAATTTTACCTTTACACACATTCTTGAAACAAAAAAAGGACATGGAAAATGAGAGGGATTGTTTGAGTTATTTCATGTGTTTATATATAATTTAAAAACATATATGAATTCTTAACTGAGGTTTAAAGTTTACATGGGCTAATGATAATCTCTAGTTTAATAAATGATTAGGAATAATCATTAATGTATTTATCTGAAGTTGGTGTCAAAGTTGTGGGTATAGAAAATTTGAAACTTATAAAAAGGTAATTGATAATAAGGTAAAATAAGTTGAAAATTCACATATGGAAAATAGTACAAATTATTTATTTTAGCATTACAGTTACACGTTAGGCATCTTATTTTTTAATAAGAATATTTGATTTGTATTAAGAAATTGTAATAAAAATAGAAATAGTATAAATAGATTCATATATTCTCATCATATCTGTTTAATTTATAAAATGAACAAAAGCTTTACTATACGAGCACTATATTGATAAAGAAGCTGGTATTTAAAAAATAGTGGAAAGATCATCATTTTGTAATAAACTGATGCTGCTTATAACTGAAACTGAAGATTTGAAAGAGCTTTTTTAAAAATAAAATGAAAAACTAAGCTACTTCTAAACATCAGAAAGATAAAAATTATGTCTGCTTACAGGATAAAAAGAATTATAAATAAATGATGGAGAAAAAAAGTAAGGGTAGCAATTATATATTAAGTATTTCAATCATCTATTAATAATTATTAAATGTTTTTTTAAAAAATTCAAATTTTATTTAAACTTTTCAAATATATTCAACTATTAGTAATAGCTCATTGTTTGATTGATATTCTTCCCTCTTTTTTAAATGTTATAGACATGATCAGTGATGGTACTAATATGGGACCCAAACATATGGGATCTTTAAAATTGGTATCCTTAATTTAAAGTGATGCTCTAGACTATTCACTCAAAAGCAACAGTTAATAGAAATTTCATATACTTATCTGAGAGTCTTCCTGACAGTGCAAGGTTAATGAGTGGTTTTCCAAACATTATGAATTATTACACTAGGTTTCTCTTATTTGCTATTGTTACTTGGGCAGCTTCTTTAAATTTTTCTTTGCAACTTTTTCTCTCTGTTTAATATTTTTGTCATTTTGCAATGAAATATTATGTTGGACTACTTCCACCATCTAATATTAATTGTTAAACGTTTATAAAAAAATCCAACCTTTATATACATTTTTCAAATACATTCAACTGTTAATAATAGCAACATAGGTGTATATAACATAAGGATTTCAAATGGTATTATTCACCTTTCTCCTTCAGATGTTGCTGATTTGACCAATGACAATAGTAGCATCAGAGCGGGGAATTGTACTTGGAAACCTTTACATCTCTTTACCCAGCCAGTGAGCTCAATTGATTCCTCAAAATACTTTATAAATCAAAAAATATCATGTAAAAAATAAGCAATTGTAATACATTTGTATGGGGAAAAAATAATTAATTTTAAATTCAAGATATATAAAAATGCATTAAAAGAGAAAATAACATTGGAAAAAGTATTAATTAATGAGTAAACATTTTTCCAAGCATATTAATGAAAAAAATTACTAATCTGTGGATAAATATACTGTATAAAACCATTAATTTCTTCCTTGTGGACCATCATTTTGGTTTTTACATAGCCAGAGAATATTTCCTAAATCACATTTCATTAAAATAAAACTAACAGAAAAAAAAAACAATATATATTTGAAATTTTTTTTTTTTTGTAATATCTAATCAAAACTGAATTTTTTTGCAGCAATATTAATTTTTTTAAAGCAACAGTTTGTTTAGAATTTAAATATTTCTAACCATATGAACTCAATCTTTTTTTTATTGTTCCCCCTTCTCCAATCCACATATCTTGGTAACTTTCCATTTTAATCTTCATAATATTATTTAAAATTTTTGCTCTTAATAATGTTTATTCATTAGTTATTATTTTGGTATTTTTAAATGTTTAATCATCCACAGAAAAAATAAATAAATGTTTCTGCTACTTGAAGTAGATTAAATATTTCATAAAAAAAAAGATGCAAAAATGCTTCAGATTGTTATATACAATTAGAATTTAGGTTAAAGATAATGGTTGCTCATATCTTTATAAAATCCATCTTGTGTTTGAGTTTGAGAATTTTCCTGTTACTCAACAGAGCATCATTGAACTTATATAAATTAGTAGAGCACATATGTGAAAAAGTAAAATCCTTTCTGTTTAATTACATACATACTATGCGCTTGATAAATAGAACAGAATTACAGTTTCTATTAATTTTTAAAATTGACTCAATAGTAAATCAAAGATTTTACTTATGAAGATGTAAAAGTGAACAGAGTAACATCTTCACTTTCTCAAACCAAGTTGCTTCAGATTGTTTGATATAAATTAGAATTTAGGTTAAAGATAAAATGGCTACTCTTATCTTTATAAAGTCTATATCTTGTGTTTGGATTGAGAGTTGTTCTGTACCTAACACAGCATCATTGAGTTTATATAGATTAGTGCAGTAAAGATGAAAATCCATTCTACTTAATAACATAAAGATAAATAAGTGCACTTCAGCTGCATATATTTAAAAATAGCTAGTATATGCTTTCACAAATGAGATAGATGTACAATTTAAAATATAAAGTATTTTACATATCTTTTTGAATTCAAATATACAGATCTATAAAATTATCTAATTATTTTACTTAAAACAATTTCTTATTAGTTCCTATGTCACTACTTAAAAAGCTTTCTAAATATTTCAAAATCTGTGTATAATATTTGCCTGTCTAATTGTCATTATCAAGTGTTTAACTTTTCACCTGTTTTCAGAACTTTTGCTTTTATTATCTTGAATATTTTATATCAACAATCCTGTTAGCACTCTGATGAATCTTCAAGTACATAAATCCATATTATCATTTATTTTTTATGGTTTTTTAAATATGTCACATTAACAATTATTAGACTCTTGTATCTTGAGTAATATCAAACAACATACTCTTTTCTATACTGATGAATTTCAGATTTAGTCTTGTCTTATTTTATTCTGAAATGTTATCTATTTATTGCTTGTGTGGTGAACTCTTCTAATATTCCAAGTATCATATTAAATACTAAGTATTAATGTTTTTTTATTCTCCAATTAACATTGATGACTAAAAGTTTCACTTGTTTTATATATGCTATACTGTATTAAAGTTTTCAATTACATTCTTTTATATAGCCCTTTATTTGTGACTTTTTGAGGTTTTTATAAGTATTGCTTTTCAGTAGAATTTTTCTTAGTAATCTAAGTTCATATTGCTTTATTTAAAATTATAAAAGTGACATCTATATTTGTTGGTGTGCCTATTGCTTTATTATATCATATTATGTTTAGGATTTACTTCTTAATGCAATCCAAATATCCTTTTGTTTTTATTATCATTATATATTTTATCAATGATGATAACTTTTTCAATGATTGTAGTTTGTGGCAACTTCATTTATTTTTATAACAGTTTTAAATATGAACACAGACATATGTGAAATTTTTTAATAGTTATCATGTAATTTTTTTTCATAAAAATAAATCTTTTTTATAATATTTCACGTAATATTCTTTTTATAATTTAGTTATTACTAATATTTTCTTTCTCTTTTTTGCAACTTCTAGACCAGTGCGAATCATATAGATTATTGCATTAAAGTTAACGAATCCCACCAGAGTGTGCTGATCATTCCACCTAACCAACTTCAGACTGGAATAACTTATGAGTTCAGTCTGACTATGATCAATCTACTCGGTCCTCTGCCGTGTCTACCCAGGCAGTAAGATTATTTAAATTATATGTACCATTGAATTAATGAGATGCTTAGGTATTTATTTATAATGTATTTGTACTTATTCACTCTATGAATAGGTTTTTATTTCCAATTAAATATTATATGATTTACTTTTATAAAACACATATCCCAATTAAAACATATAAAATATATCACTACAGAGATTATTTACATTATTATTTGGTGACATTATAATAATTTTTGTTTTTAATAAATATGCAAATGATTAAAATTTACTAAGTTTATCATAATCATAAAAATATATATTCATAATAATAAGTGAACAACATCATAAATGTGATGTAAAAATCTGAATATTACAAGGGAAGTGAGTATCATATATCATCGTAAAAAAATTAAAAATCGGTACCTCTCTGGAATTCTTTCATCAATTAAGCAATAATGATTCCAGAAATTTGGAGAGACCATATAATATAGACAGAAAATAAATGGATATCAAATGCAAATTGAAGCATATTATAGAAATTGATGATGAAGCAATCATCATTTATTCCAGATTTTAAATAATATAAGATCTTTATAATTCTTATAGATTTAGAAACCATATGTCATAATAATATATTACTTGTTTATGTATTGCAGGAAACCTGTTAAATATCACTTTTTCTCATAAGAAGTTAAGTGTCAGTATATATTTAGAGTTCATTAATCAGTTATCAAAATGACTAGAAATTTCTAAGGTTAACATAGTATAATAATAATGACTTATTTTGTAGATGTAAAATAAATAGATTCCAAATACAATTGAGATAAATTACAAAAATTGATGATAAATCGAGAAGTTATCATTGGTTTAACATATTAAAAATGCAAAAGTAATTCATAAATTTAGAAGCCAATGTTACTCTTATAAATTTAGAAATCATATGTCATAATAACATATTAATTGTTCTTGTATTATATGAAAAATTAAATATCACCTATGCAGATAAGAAGTTTAAGAGTCATTCTATATTTGTTCATTCATCAGTTAACAAGATGACTCCAGAAATTTTTTAAAAGCCAGATGATATAATAGTAATGATTTATCAGTAGATAAAATAAATGGACTTCGAATGCAATTGAAACATATTAGAGAAATTAATAACGAATTAGTCACATTGTGTTCATGACCTTAAATAATGTGATCTCTTTATACAAAAAGACAAAATAAATTTAAAAGCCATATGTCTCAATAAAGGGCAGCCAAAAAAATGTTTAATATAATCAAATTCTTAGGATTGAATAAATGCTAATGAATTTATTTATTATTATTTAAATTTATCATTTATATGTTTTATGACTGTGAGGGCTGGTCTTATAAGTGAGATGCCAAATCAACTGTCTCACATTCATTGTTTGTTCAGTGATTCTCTTTTCAATAATTTTAAAATATGCCATTTTTAAAACTTGTCTCAAGAATCAAAACTGATTGGCAAGACTTTGTGTGTTCTAGTTTGATAATTAAAGATTTTATTTTAAAGAAATTAAAAATGTAGGTTTATAACTGGAAAGGTTTTTGATATTTAAAATATTAAATTAAGCAGATGTAGTATTTATCTGGCTAGTACTTTTATTTCAGTGAAATTATAATCTTTTTTTATATTTGAGATTTACTGACAATTTTTTTGAGCTCCATCAATGTGTTTTTGAAAGCTATAACAGCATTTCAGATGTTTTTCTGAAGGTTTGTGATGATAGTGTTCTAGTTGTATTTTTATATTGGACTATTTCGATCATCTAATATGAGTATTGAATGTCTTTAAAAAAATTTAGCTTTATTTAAATATTCCAAATACATTTAACTGTATTTGGATTATTTAATTAAATTTAAATTTTTCTAAAGACATTCAATACACATATTAGATAATGGAAATAATCCAATATAAAAATACAGCATTACTGATATTTTTAATTTCAATCATACAAATATTTTTTACAGTTAGATGGAGTTAAAGGCTTTGGGGTTTTTTTTTTTGTTAAGGAATTAAATTTAAAAATAATTAAATATAATTATTTATATTAAGGTCATTAAACAAAGGGAGTAAATCATCCTATCTCAGGCTATAAAAACACTTTAAATGTTGAACAAAAATCAAGAATAGAATGAATCCACCTATTCTAAGAAGTCTGATGTTTACAAGAATGCATTTATCAACATTGTTGGTAATTCAGAGTAACAATATTAGAAAAATATATTTTTGGATTACAATTATTTTCTTACTAATTTTTAATATGAAAAATTGTTTTTTTTTAAATACAGATATGATTTTTTGAAATAAGTTTTATTTAACTTATTTTATTTATTTGTCTGTCTGAGAAATCTTATAAATAAATAATCATCCAATTTCCAATCTCATTGAAATTTTGCTTACATATACATCCTCTGTGGCAATACATTTTTGTAGAGTTTGCAAACAATTTTAGTGAAAATTTTAAATTTTTAATGTTATTATGGTGCTGCTATCCAGTGATATTAAATTATACATAAATTTTCTTATAAAACTAACAAGTGGAGAATTAGAAATGTAAAAAAAAAAAATTTAAAGAATCATTTGTATTCATATAAAAAAATGCCCTAAAAACTAAATTTTCTTCAGCATTCACAGTATTTTTTTAAGAGTATGGTACTCATGTCTAGAAATATTCTTAGATCATTTTTGTATAACAGTGTTGTACACTTTTATTTTAGTTTAATATTATTAAGAATACTATAAAAGCTGAATAAATTTTTATTTTTTATGCATTTATTGGAATAAAAACATTTTTTAAAAAAATTTTTTTTTTTTCAATTTATTGTTTCAGATTGGCAAAAGACAAATTCTTGTCACAGTTGTACTCAGCTACCTACATTTTATTCTGTGTTTAGTTAAATCTTTAAACACTGTTTCAATGTCATAAAATAATATTGGAATGACTAATCAATAAATTTAAGATTCTTTCAATTTGAAAGAAAGATTTATTGTAATTTATAAATTCAACATATAATGTAAAATCTCATTACTTTTCATTGACAGTTTTTTTTTATTCAAACTTTTAGTATTATTTGTCTTTTCAATTTTTTATTTGGTTTTGAAAAAATGGAAGAGGGAGTAGGGGCTGGAGAATACAATCAACTTTCAAAGTTTTCAAGTTTAATTTTGATTTCTTGCAATAATACCTAATATTGACTTAAAAATTAAATGTATAATTTTAAATAACCTCTTCTTATTTGTAAGGACAAAGTTGTTTGGAATTTTTATTGTTAATATTTTCCTTTAAAATTTTAAATTTCTTATTTAGTTTTTAAAAATAAGTGGTGATGTGGTAAAGGGGGAGGGTTGTCAAGTTTTATAAAACAATAATTGGCAGCTACATTCAATACAAATTAGAAATAAAGCAAACTAAGTAAAAATGAACTGGCTAGTTTGAAACAACAAAAAATTGAAAGAAGGTTAAAATGAAGCTTATTTAATTATTTATTTGGATTCTTATCACCTGCTAGTTGTTTTCTTTTTTTATTTCACAAAAATAAAAAAGGCACCCGCAATGTGGATGGACAATGCAAAACTTATGTAAACTCTGTTTAGCTTTCCTTTCTCATTGATGGCAATCTAGGGTCTAAATGAAGAATGTAAAGTTGTTGTTTTTTAAGAAAACTAAAAAAAAATAAACAATTTAAATGAACAATTCCAAATTTTATGTTTACATTGCTTTTTCAAATAAAAACATTTAAACAATATCAATGAAAAACACAAATTTTATTTTTAAATTAATTTCTAAAAAAGTAAAAAAAAAGTATTTATTGTAACATGGGAAAATGTTTCACTTTATATTTTATATTTATTCTATTTTTTAACCTATATTTATAAGATACATTGAATCTTAAATTTATTGATTAGGTTAACCCCTAGTATTATTTCATGATGTTTTATTACTCGTGTGATGTATTATTGATTTAGTAGTAATTTTGATAAAAGAATAAAGATAGAGGCAATAAAAGTTATAAAAAAATTAAGATCATCATAATGTATAGAAACTGGACCAATTTCAGATTTATATAACTATGCAAATGAATTGGTTTGAATTGAAATAAATAAAAAGTTTCTCAATTTATGCTGGTAGCTTGATAGTATAACAAAAAAGTAAAAAATGGTTGTTGTAGGAAAGTTACATTAGATCCCAAAGATCCAAGTGTATTGTTCAAAAAAAATTCAGAAAGTTCTTCACTGATGAAGGCCTTAAGTTAGTTTGGGGATGGATAAGATTTTAAAAAACCATCTTCTAGCATTTTTTGATTACTAAAGCTTACACAAGATGAAAAAGTGTAGGGAGAATAAAAGAATCATAAACTTTAATGTGTTTTTTACAGCATTAAGATATATATTTTTTTTTTCATCTTTACAATAAAAAATTATTTAAATAATATATTTCACATTTTTGTTAACTTATTTATATTGGATAATTTAAATATGCATTTTAATTATATGTTTGTATTGTAACCTCTGCACCTAAGTCTTTTATAAGAAATTTTTTTGATTTTTAAATAGATTATTTAATTTTAATATATCCTCTCTTTGGTTTTGCTTTATAGGTTACAATTACAGACAGTCCAATACCTCTTCTTAGCCTCACCTGTATAACTTGTTTGCAGGCATCTACAGAATTTATTCCCACCCAAGAAACTAGACTGTCATGTGACTGCATTACTTGTCTTGATAATTTAACTCTTCCAGTATACAACTGGATTATTGAAAGCATGAACACTACTATTTCAGATATAATGTTAACAGACAACACTTTAATCATAAAGGAAAATATTTTAAACTTGTCTACATCTTACATTGTAACATGCCAAGTTCAAGTTCAAGATTATACTGGGTCAGCTGTAATCAACATCAAACCAAATTTATCTCCATGGGGTGGAAATGTATTATTGAACCAGTAGAGGGAATTGCTCTAGTTACAGAAATAAAGCTGTTTTGTAGTGGATGGTCTGATGATGGAGAATATGGTAGTTTATTATATATAGCAACTATTGAAACACCACAAGAAAATACCTTTGAAAATACTTTTATTATTTATCATGGCTTACGAGAAAATTTTACCCTTCTTTTACCTGAAGGATCAAAAGATTCTGATTATCAACATCTGTTAAAAGTATATGTGGAAGATGAGATTGGTGGCAACGTAATAGCATTGAACCAGTAA
This sequence comes from Epiperipatus broadwayi, assembly GCA_028023455.1. Taxonomy (NCBI): domain Eukaryota; kingdom Metazoa; phylum Onychophora; class Udeonychophora; order Euonychophora; family Peripatidae; genus Epiperipatus; species Epiperipatus broadwayi. Next base: position 3,592,630 of record JAQFVV010006326.1, on the reverse strand, counting down.
GTATTTTACAGAGTAACATTAGTTTTGATTCATCAGCGATAGCTAACTATTTATTAAAAATCATTCACTCACAACATAACCTTTATACTTCTGAAATGCTATTAATTTTTTTCATCATTATTGAAGGTTTTTTAGTATTTGAAATAATAAATATTTGAAAGTCCTTTATTCTTTATGCATTGATTTATATATACGATATCTGTATAATACCCTTTACACATACTTATTCATCACTTTTTACAATGTAGTTAAGTGGAATGTTTATTTTTTTATATTTTTTTATAGTTTCAACTGACCAGAAATTCATCAGAGCTACGATATTCAAATATATAGCCATACACTTTAGTACAAATTTACTGTAAGAAAACATCAAGAAATGAATTTTTGATTGCTTTGTAAAAAGAGATTAATGAAGGTGTATTAATGGTATTATATAAAGTGATCTGTATGTTCTAATGATACATTGATCCTGAATCAGTTTTTGACTATTACTCTTTCTACATAAGCAGCAGTTGGGTCTATTTATCTTATGATATCAAGCCAATCATTTGAAATTTTGTAAAAAGGGACTAATAAAGGTGCATAAAAGGTCATATGTATGTGCTAATAACACATTGATCTTGAATTAGTTTTTGAGAGTTACTCCTTTTATGTTGTAAACATCATAGCCTTCCTCGGCAGTTGGTTCTATTTTTCTTATGATAATCCAATGGTTTAAAATTTTGTAAAAAAGAATTAATGAAGGTGTATAAATGATATTATATAGAGTCATCTGTATATGCTAATGACACATTGATCCTGAATTAGTTTTAGAGTATTACTCTTTTTGCCTAAGCATCATAGTTTTCTGCAGTAGTTGATTCTATTTCTCACTTGTCCAGATAGCTGATGGTCATTTATTAGAAATTAGTTTGGGAATGTTTATAGTTACAATCCACTGGTCATTTACAAGATAAAACTTACAAAATAGAGTGGTTTTAAGTGAAGTATGACTCCCAAATGCAGATTAATTGTAAGCTAAAAAAATAATTATAAGTTCACATTATATGAAAGTTATATAGATAAAAATAAGAAACAGAAAGAAAAACAAATTAGAATAATCAAGTTAAAAATAAAAAAATTATTGAAAAGAATATGAACATTCTCTAAGTATTATATTATTAAGTATTGTCAAATGCAAGTTGGCTACTAGAAATCATATGAGTAAATTTTTTTCACAACTGATCTATTATCTATTTAGTTTTTTAGAGTGCTGAATAGCACATTTATGATTGTGATGATGGACTTCATCCACCACATTACTAGCCATCTTTCATCATCAGATTTTTCAAATATTATATATTTTTAGTTGCAGATTTTTATTTCTAGCATATTATATGCAAATATTGTCATATGTACAAAGAAAATATTAAATTACACAGTCAACCATGTGATATGCCCTTTGAAATCAAGCAATATAATGTTGTCTAATGCTGTCAAAAGTGAAGCCAAATAGAAAGAATATAGCAATTTCTTATGGGTAAATGCTCAACTAATCTGTAATTACTTCAAAATCCCATGTTTTTGTGGAAAATTAATCTCAGTAAAAATTCACACTATGGTTTTGCACTACTAAAAAGGGTTGTAGACTGACAAATTTTGTTAATGATATAAATGGGTAAAAATTTGAAGAATATAAATATGTATGTTAAGCCATTCTTTGCTATTTTTTTTTTCTGTATATTGCATTTTTGTCAAATATAATGGAACAGCATGCATATGTTTCAAAATATGTGAACAATTACAGATCATTATAGGGATATAAGTATTTTATATCTTTTTTATAATATTTCACTTGTGAAACACAAACAGGCCTAGAGATGAAAATGAGGTAGGTTTGAAAAATGTGTAGCATTTCTTCTGTTTAAAATTTAACTTGAACCATTAATGAGAAATGTTTTGGTTAGAATTTTACCTTATAGAAGATTAAAGAGAAATTTTAATCATGACTGAGAAACACATGTTTTGGAATCTGATTTCTAATTGTTTAGGTTGTCGTAATATTATTAAAATAAGACTATTTCTACTTGGTATTGATTCAAGAGAAAGTTCTTATTTAATCTGATCATGTATATATGTATGTATTTTTATTTATTTGCTGCCCATATAATTCTCAGAAGCCTTTGGCAACATTATAATTAAAAAGCATCAACCCTTATTCAGTTTTCTCTAATATATTAGACTGCTATACTTTTCAGGTGCATTTGGTTCATTCAACAATAGTAATACTAATAAACATATTCTAAACCATTATTTGTAATTAAAAGAATGTCTCCAAACTTTACATAATCCCCTTTCATGCGATTGCAAGGTCTTAAAAACAATACTTACGTAATTAGACCTGCTATACCTTTTCAAATTTATATCAATCTGCTGATAACTTTCTAATCTTGTGATCTGATCAAATAACATGTACATTTGGATCTTGTACAAACTTAAAATGATAAATTTGTCAAAATGGACCATGTGTACATGATATTTTTGCAAGATTTACAATGTTATCAGCAGTTTGAATATGTATGTGAAAAGCATAGCAGTTCTAAGACATGACAGTAATTACACCAGATTAAATCTAACAATACTAAAAATATTAATTTCTAAAAATACTAAAAATATGAATTTCACACAAAAATAAATCTGAAAAAGTACATTTTTAACAATACTCACACAAAAATAAATCTGAAAATTTTATGCAATTCCCATATGTTACTTTAAATACAGACAAAACAATTACTAAATTACAAAATGCTTAAAATATAAACATATTGTACTTACCATGTAATATATTCAGGAATTGTTATAATGAAACAATCAATTCATCTGTTATCTACTTTTAAGCGAATAAAATTTGTTTCAAAATGGAGACTAAAAGTAATTTTTTTATTTTTTCCAAAATGGACACCTACTTAACACATGATTGTGCAATATAATGAAATCTGGACAATAAATGAAAATACAAATTTATCACATTGTTCGATGAGATCAGATGACATTGCAGAGTTTATTTGATGAGATCACAAAGTTAGACATTTATTAGGAATGTGAAAAGATGTAGCATCTCTCCTACATTACTTCTAAATACAGGACTAAATAATTTAAAGGGAGAACTGTATTTGTTTAATACCCCTTCTCTCTTTCTAATGAACTAAAGAAAACTGCCTTTGAATTATTAAAAAAAAACTTAATATATGAGAACATATTTATATACAAAAATAAGATGTCAATATATTCTTTATAATAAAATATTTACATCCAATTCTAACATCCATAAAATATCATAAGAACACCACAGCTTGAATATTTCTAAACTTCATTTTTAAAGATATGGTCTATATCTGAAGATATTTTCTAGATTTTTCATTCTTATTCTAATTCTTTTCCATGGTTAATTCGTTTGATTGCTCAATCTTTTATTCTTCATGAATAATTGTAGAAGGCAAAAATTTGTCACCACTATTTTAAAGAATTCAAACAACATTATGTTGATTTGAATTCTGATATTTTTGTGTACAGAAGTATTAAATTACTTTAGTATTTAAAGTAAAAGATCTTAAGATTTTTTTTTTCTGATGGTTTCAAAATAGGTTATAATGTTTTGCTGAAGACCACTTTGTTTCATTTTATTAAGAATATTATTTATTGATAATATTTGAAACTTTTTGTAAATTAGAAAATTACTATTTTAGTATATTTACATGACCAATAAGACCTCATCTGACCTCAGATTACATATTGCTGTTCAGTAGAAAATTCTTTTTTTTTTTGAACATAGTTATATCATTTAGTGTAAGTTTTAATTTTCAGTAAATACCAATTGGTAGTAGTAATAAACTAGTCTGCAGTATTGGACAGCAATGGATAGGAATTTATTAAGTACTGCTATCAGGATTCTATTAATTATTAGAACTTTAATTAGATGCATATCTATGGTAAAAGGAAAAAAATTGATATTAAATTTAAAAGAATGAAAATTATTACATTCATAATATAGACATAGTAATAAGCCATATATATATATATATATAAGAATTATATAGCCACTGTAGAGTTTTGTATACTTTAATTTAAAGCTATTGTGTTAATAGTCTCTGTGATTTAACAATTACTGAGATATGATAAAATCAATTAGTTTTGAATGGTATTTAATGAAAATGATATTAATAATATTCCTCAATTCTGAAATTTCTTTGTACATTTAAAAACATCAATCCAAACTATATTTAATTTGTTAGTGTATTCTCTATATAATATTTTACAATTTATTGTTTATTTAAAATTAATCTAAAATATTTGTTAAAATATCAGTTCCGAAATGAATAACCCATATCTTATAATGTACATATATATCATTAAAAACCAGTCAACACTTAGACAATCCCAATATCAACAACAATCAGCAATTTCAAACTGCATATATATATATTGTAATGTGATAAAAACGATGATGCTGGGAAAATGATCAATTTAATCTGAATAAAATCTAACCCAATTGTTGGTCACCATTTTGTGATGGACTATTGATTATAATATGGGGTGATAACATAAAAAACTTTACTATGTCAGAATTGAGACTTCATTTATAATAATATAGATCTAGCCTAAACATAGAATGCCATTTTATAACAGCCCTAAAGTTGATTTGGCATTTTGTAATAATTGCCACTTGTATATGATCATCATCGGCTAGCATTGGGTAGCTACTTTGTCACAATTATCATAGATTTTCTATTTCACTACCTCTCTACATTTGTTCAGTCCATATTTTTCATAAAGAGATGCTATTAAGTTTTATATTATTTATCACAGAGCAAAACATGCATTAACAAATAGAAACTCTGTTAGAACCTGTGTAAAATTATCTAGCTCAGTTATTGATCACACTAGGCAATAACAATATTTCCCATACATAATTATTTAGATTTTCCACTACACTATCATAAAATATTAATAACAATCCCTATTAAAATCTAATTTATTCAGATAGTATTTAAAACAAAATAAAGCAAAGGGGATCATTGCCTCAGACATCAACAAATCTATTCATTATTCCAAAGTAAACAGCAATGAGCAATAAAATCATATATCATTGTCCTAAACGATTTTATATACCCAAGATATTTATTTAATTTATAATTGAATTAAATCGAATTTGAATCTACAAATAACTAAGTTCTGATATACCCTTACTAATCTAATATTATTTATACTAATTCAAATTTACTTTAATATTTAATGACATTCTATTTAAATCAACTAGACTCTAAATAATTATAATTACATTTTGAGAACGTTTTCTAAACTAGACAATATTTATAATGTTTAAATAAAATAAATCCTTACTCAGTTTTGTATCTACTTTAATAAAAAGTTAAATATGATATAACCATTTGATTCGTACCCTACATTAGATCGACATGCAATTATTGCTTGAGATATATTTCAAAATGAAACACTCCACAAGAATTTATTATCAATAAATATATTAGGTAATTTCACATTTTACAGTATCCAATCACATTATATAAAATATACCATAGGTTTCTATTGTTTATTTATTGACTTACAAGCACTGATATTATTCATCTACTTAAATCTCCAATCAATCGATTATAAAATGGATTTAATAACAATTAAACTATATATATGGCAATAATTGGCAGTTATCCAAGCCAAAGATAATATTATGTTATACTAGTTCATAAAATTTATGATCTCCACCCTCAAAGAAGTTCAAAAGTAATTAAGATAGAACATTTTGACTAATGATTTTCGTAACCACACAAAATAAGCAAATAAACAATCAACTTTGAACTAATGAAATTATTTCTACCAATAATATTGACTTAGATAAGTAAACAAAGATTTAAATGCAGTAATAAATATAAAATTTATACCTAATCGGATTTAATAATGATGTATAAAATATATACAGTATATCTAATTTTATTTTACTTACCAAAATGGGTTTGATCCTGGATCAAACGTCAAGTACCAAAATTATCTTGCACATTCAAAAGAAAAATAATCAGACAGATTCCGAATTTTTAAATCAATTCTAAATTTATTAGTCAGTAATTAAAAGTTTATAATAGTAATAAAAAAAATTATATATATAAAAGAATAACCAATATATATAATCCCAGATTTCTTTAATATATGAATAATTCATAGTCTATTACTATATAGAATCAATAAAAATAATAATAATATATGTCTCTGTAACTCAATGTATGTTGTGGAACAATAATACTATATATAAAACTGAAGGAGAGATTTGAAATATCCTCCTGAGACTTCAAAGAGAATATACAACGATAAAAAAAAATGTAATCAAATAAAAAAATCGTTCTCTATTTATTCATTAATGTAATTCATAAATAATTAAATGAACATAAAATCCACAGTGTTCAAGTCCTTCTATATCCGAATATCCCAGAGTTAAATCTGGCATATATATTAAAATTTTAAACGCTTGAAAATATCACTTCGTATTAACCTATTTCATTAGTAAGAGTTTAAATAATGGGAACAAAAATGAATCTCTTCGACCTTTTTATTGTGTGAATTCTATAACAAACCATATATATATAATTTAACCCTAAATTTTAAAATGAAATATAAACAAGTGATCATTATATATATAGTTAACTATATATATATGATCACTAGTTGGAGCTTTACCAATAGCTCCTAACAAGCTTTTGTTTACATAAATGCTGAAAGATATAGAATTCAATATCTCTTTCATTGTCTCCAACCTTTAGACCATGGTTTCGAGCTAATTGGCTCACCTCAGTAAAGGGTAGGAAGACTAGAAACTAGATCTAAATATTAACTCTACAATCAGCATTTATGAAACACATTTCTATCAGTTTGAAAGCATGAATTTTTCAGATATATATATAGAAATCATACCATCTAAGTGGAAGTCTGTCCATTTTTACTCACTAGTTCACCAAGCTTCTGTTTCCTGGTTTCAGATCTTAATGCATAAAGATGATTTTCCTTTAAGTAAAGAAGACAAGCATGAATGGTAACTATCATAGGTTTAAATCCAGTTACTTTCACATTTAAATTCTGATATTTTCTTTTAAGCATAAAAATGTATCCAAGCATTTAAAACATTAGGTACTTAGTCAATGCAAAATTACATATCATTGAATTTATTTTCCTTTTCATTGATAATATTTTCAGTAATGGATTAATTTCCTTAGCTTAAATTAAATTATATTAAGGAAACAAATAATCATTTAAATTTCTGGCGTTTTATTTGTTTTGTTTTGTTTTTGTCAGCATGATCTTTTTATCAATTGATTGTGATTAGTTCTAGAACGTTATTAAAGAAACACACACAAAAAAATGACATTTAAATGATTTCTTTTCGCACGAGTCTATATTTGCTTTACAGATCATCTTTAGTATGATAAAAACAAAGTCACAGTTTTAAAATGTTTAACGATAATCATTATCATACGTTTTAATATGAGATTCTAAACTTTTAAGTTCTTTAAAACAAACATTGGTGTCCGGACTAATCCTTAAATACCCAAAAATCTTTAAAAATGGTCGTCAGACTTATTCAAACTATGTTGCCCTTTGTTGATTCTTTATAGATGAATACTGAAAAAGAAAGTAAAATCATGATTTTGTAAAACATCAATAAAGACATTTGAGAACACTATGGGCATTATGAAAAATGTCCTGCATAGTTTAGCACACTGGTATGATGTCAAAATCTGGAGTATAACATACCTCAGATAATTCCAATGCTGGCATTCAAACTTTTTGTGAATGCTCAAGCAATAAAGCCATTCACTTATTTTTTAAAAATTCGAGCAAAATAAATAAGTGGATATTTAAACTTTCACTTGAATCACAAATTCAGGCTGAATTTGTCCTACTTTGGTTAAATAATGATATTGTCCAATTTATCAATACTCAGAAAAGTTGATTGGGTAAAAAAAATAATTTAACTCGCAATGAGATAGATGGATTCTAATCTTATAATAATATACCATTGATGAAGTTGACCCAAATAGATTAAATAATAGATTATTAGTCAAGCGTTGGTGGCCTAGCAGTTAGCATAGCTGCCTTCCAAACAGCTGGCTAGGGGTTCTCTTCCTGGTCAACGCATTTCACATATGAAAAAAAAAAGATTATACCCCGGATGATACTCTGATGGCAATCAGGTGTTTATCTTTCAAAATATAAATTTATTATTGCTACTATTGTTATATGTTGATTAGTAGGGAGTTAGAAGGGGGGGGGTTAATTTTTTGTTTCAATGGTTGTGTATCTGTATTGGAAAATCCTGAGTGTGTTTTGTTGCTTGTTGTGTTGATATTTTCCTAGAGCATCTTATGTGATGAGTTGAATTTGAAGCATTAGGTCCTAGGCAGTAGTGAAAAGGTTCCATGTGTCTTTGAACTGGACTTTTGAAGCAAGGATTTTATCTCTTTTCTTCATTTTGATTAGTTTTTGTATGAAATAGGTGTCCTCATTCAGGTGCGGCGTTGTGAAAATTTTCATGCACCTAACTGTCCAAATAGTGTATGTTAAAAATATCGAGAGTCTAATCACTGCTATTGTTTTGGTTTTTAGGCAGTCTTTTAATGAAAGAATTTTGTAGTAATCAATTTTTGAGTGGTCAAACATAATTTTCCTGATATTTCACAGCAGGTGTCTGTCTTGACTTAATATAATTTAATAATAACAATAACATCAAAGATTAAAATGTGTGTATATAGCATAAGAAAATAAATTAATAAAAAATTATAAACGTATTTTTATTATCAATTCCAGTGAGAATATTTGGAATCAGTGTGTGTCTTGGCAACCTTTTAAAGTTATAAATGAAATGCTTGACTCATTGATTGACTGTCATAATATTCACAGTTAGAAATCTTTTTTTCAAGAAATCTTGATAAATGAAAATAACTATCTTAGTAAATTGATTTATTTTTGCTTTGTAATGAATTCTATTAGACTAGTAATATATTGGCTTGAAGTTGCGGGAGATAAGAGTGATTGTAGTTTCTTAAATATGTACTAAATAATATGAGATTTTTTTTATGTGTGAAATTAATTTCCTTAGCATTAAATATTGTTATGTATGTGTGTGTATGTTTAAATACATACACATAAAATGGTTAATTGTAATAGGACGATACATATACATGTGTGTAGAATACATAAACAGTAATTTAAAAGTTTAGCTTTTTAAGAATAGTAAACTTAAATAAATTAAAATAGTAGTATATGATCAGGAAAGATTAATTTCTAAGTAAATGAAAAGAACAATTAGTTAAAATCTCTGGAGATAAGTAATGAAATTCTTTTAGTAAAAATATATATACTGTTAACAATTAAATGATTGTGAGTTCCTCATCCATTCATTGAGAACAACTGCAAAAATACAAAAATAACTTTTTAATAGAACTGAATACAAGTAAAATTCTCCAGTCCAGGATGTATCTCGAATAAATGAAATAATTCCATTATCGGCAGATCTGAAAGAAGAGCCAATTGATAGAAGTCAAATGAAAAAAAAGAAATGAACACTTGCTGTTGGAAGTTTCTGGTATGCAGATGGATATTTAACCTAAATGCTAGACTTCACTGTATGTACCTTAAGCTTCCAATGCAGAGAGATTTGCCTTTGAACATGCCAAAGCAAGTCTAGGAACTTAACAGGTCATATTGATCTTAATTATTATTTCTGTATGCCTAAAGGTCTATATATAGAATGTTAAATTGTATATCTGTAAATTAATAAAGTAAACCTCTCATATAAATATATTAAATATCAAATTTTAACCTTATTAGTTGTAGTTTTTAATAGGGGATAAATTTAGATCTCATGTGGTATGGAGAACAAGAGTTACACTTCCAGACATAGCAAATACCAAAATGTTTTAGGAAGGAGAGAAAAGTATTTTTTATTATTATTATTATGTTTGATGTAGTATTGAAATGTACTAAAAACTAGTTAGAGATAAATCAGATATGAACTTAGAATAAGAAAGGATTACATTCAATTTAAAGAAAAAGCATTTCATTTTAATTCTCATCACAATTAAAAATGTTATATGCATGAAACCAAATTACTCTCTTTAAATACTTGGTTTTTTTTTAACTTTTACTTTTTAAATACTCCTCTTTCAGTGCAGCTGCCTTGCAAGCAGTTGCTTGCAGACAGTTGTTGGGGGTTTGCTTCCCAGCAATACTTTGACATATGATAAAAAAAAATTCTCATTTTTATGATAGATTAACTTTTTTTTTACTTTTCCTTTTATTCTCTATAAATTTTGTTAACATATCTTTTATAATACATTTAATTTGAAACATATGCCCAATCTAATTTCTCTTTATTTTTTAATTCTTTCAGTAAATAATTCTTTTTTCATTTTTTGAGCTGTGTTTAAGTCAATTGTTAAATTAACAGTGTTTTTAAAACACTTTTATTTAACTCAGAAATTCTGTTTCTTGTTTATCTATCTTAAATTTTGTGCACATTTTAGATATTAATGATCACACCAATGTAACTCTTGAAATATTTCATGATTTTCTAGCCAGTCTACTCCAAGTGTTGCCAGACTGAATTTCAAATTCCACTGAAATAAAATAGAAGGAAAACAAATGAAACATGAAATCTTTATCCTCTTCTCAATAACAAAACTTGTTTTTTCTTTTAAATATTATCTTCATAAACAAAAAAAAAATATTAGAAACAATTTTTAATGCATGTGAATGTCATTTTAACATCTAGAAATTTGTACATTGTTTACATTTTACTTTTTGAATTTGAGTATGAATACTTACAAAAAGTATATTGCAAAATGTCCTAATATTAAAAAATAATTATTTATAAAAATACTTTATAAAAAATATTTATATTTAACTTAAGGAGTAATGCATTAAAAACCAAAAAAAAGAATAATTTTTTTCAACCTCAATTTGTGTTAGTATATTTAACTTGAAATAAAATCGGAGGGACCTTAATCTTATTTCAAGTTAAATATACCAACTCAATTTGGGGTGAAAGAAAAAAAAATTTTTTTTTTGTTTTTAGTGCATTACTTCTTATATTTTGAATAAAAGTATTTTTTATCAAATATTTTTCACACAGATTTTTTTTTATTTAGATTTTTTTAGTCTTCTCAATCTCAAGTTTTTGTATGAAAGTTATGTTTTTTAATGTACTGGTGAACAGAATAGCCATGAGTCAACAGAATATAAATAATATATACCATACAATATATATGATAATTTTATTTAATTACTTTTAATTTTATCTTAATATTTTAAAAATGATGATTAATAAACTTTGAAATAAGTATTGTATTGAAGTGGTGATAAAAGTTTATATATTTTGCTTAATTTTATACATTATCATAGCGTATATAACAAAATTTATTTTAAACATTTAAAATTTATCGTGATGAATGTCTCTAAAAGCTTCTATACAGAAGCATATATTAATAGAATGTATAATTTGAAAAATAGGATAAGTATTTTATTGTGCTATTAGTTAATTAAATTATTACTGTTTTTTCCCCCTCCATATCATTCTTTTCATACTTATAAAACAATTATTCAAATGGTATATGCGACTTTCTCTTTTTCTTCTGGATCCCATAGCAGCAACAAAAGAGAATACAAACTATTATAGTCAAGTATTTGTAATTATATTGGCACTAACATGGTAACAAAAAACAAAAAAAAACATTTAACAAAGTTTTTTATTTTGCCTATGCTATGAATGTATGTATATATAAAGCTAGAAAAAATAGCTATATAAAATTTAATAAAAAATAAATAAAATAAAACTATAAACTAGTAAATAAATAAAAAATTATATTTACAAAAAGATTAATTGTGAACCAGATAAAATGACTTTAATTAGATTCTTTAAAATCTCAAAAGAGATGTTCATTGAATTTCGGCAAAATCTAACTAATTAATTAATAATAATTAAAAATAAAAACTTTGCTTATTCCAGATGCATCTACAGATTAAAAAATATTAAATATCAATATACAAAGGAATTCTGATAAATTAACAATAGATTAGATGATCTAGAATTGTCAACCAAAAGAGACTTGTTCATGGAAGCTATGTGCATGAATATGAACTTGCAACACCACAGTTCTTGATGTTATCCTATTGCCTTAGAGTGCTTTTAGTATGGACAGACTTGCCTCTGACCGTATCAAAGCACGTTTAGGAATTTTTAATATATCGCACTTTTCATTATGATTTTTGTATGCCTTTGGGTTTATATATAGTTGGAATACATATGTATTTGTAAATTTAATGAAGTAATTATATATTGTATATTAAATAGTAATCTTTTATATTTGCTACAATCTTATTAATTTTTGCCAGAGATAATTTTTTAAATATATATCTGTCGTGAAGCATAGGCATTGCTCAGAAACATAACAGCCTTTTTAATATTTTACATTCTAACATTGTGCCATGTTTTCATGATATATTTAATCCACAGGGTGTGAAGATTTCCTATTTTTCTTTTAGAACATATGCTAAATTTATTTAATACAAATTTCATGCTTTGGTGTTAAGCAAATTAGTATCATAAATATTATTAGAAAATATTACTATCTCAAACAGCAATGAAATTAGAAAAATTGTCCAAGTAACAAAAATATGAACAATCTTTATTAATGATACCTCCTTTTGAATTCCAAAAACTAATTGATAAACATAGCATAAATTAAGTGATAGTGTAACCAAAATCCTATCACTGATTTTTAATTAGTTGGTACTCTTATAGTAAGAGGCATTGGATTTGCATTGTTTATTACTTAATGATCACTTTTATCTTTCAATTACATTGTTAATGTAAGTTCAATGAGTTTATGTTTTAATGACTTTAATTTAAGCCCACTGTAAGCACTTATGACATCTCTTAATTTCAGAACCCACAGTATAGTCAACAAGCAAATGGATACTTAGCTTTTGCATAGTTTTTAATCATTTAACTCATTCCTTATGTCACAGCTTTTGCTATTAGTATCAGTCTGATAAGCTGGAGAAGAAATTAGTGGTTATCAAATTTTAATATTATTTATTTGAAAATTCATTTTTTAAAATATTCTTTTAAAATTATTATCTAGGCTTGTATTAATTAAACCTCCCGCTCTTCCTGATAACACAACCTTTGCAACTTTTATTTGTGATCGAGCTAACATAACTTTGAGGAACTTATCCAAATGGCAGAAGTCAGAGCAGTTGCTTCAGTATGCTACTTCTCTTCTAATCCAGCTTAACAAGATGGCAGTGAAGAATGATAATGCAGACAGATACTTGAGAAATGAAATCCTGCAGCAACTGAGAAGTGATTATTCCTTGGAAGACATCACTTTGGTTACTCAAGTAATGCGATTGTTGACAGTAAGTGATATAATCTTGAATATATGAGTTTGTGCTAATTATATTACTTTGTTCAATTTTAATCAGTATAGGTAACCTAATTTATTTCCTAAATGTAAGGTAATTATATCTTGAACTATTTTTATCTTCTAATATTAATTGTTAAATGTTTTGAGAAAAATTCAAACTTAATTTAAAATGTCCAAACTCATTTAACTATTAGTAATGGCCCACAGATTAGTAAATAACACAACATCTATTTAGATTATATTTCCAACATCTCATATTTCCATAATTTTTATTGTATTTACTAGAAATGTAAATTTAGCAGTAAATTCTTTTTTTCCTCATATTTATGACATCTAGTGCAAGCTTTAGTAATCAATAGATGACAAATGGTATTGCTGAATATAGTTTGCAGTAGTTGGCATAAATGTGATGACAAAAAATAATCCCAGCTGATAAGTTAGCATTATTAGTCAACCTCAAAAGGGGTGGGCAATACCAACAAAATAGTACGTATTTACTCATATATCAACCTGCTAGTGCAGAGAATGGCTCTGGCATACATCTACCAGACCAACGTCAGCAATGGATGAGCCAGCATTAACAAAGTGTATTTATTATTCATCTGTACAATTTTATTATGTCAATAAATATATTTTTAAATCAAAAAATAAATTTGTTTGCTGAATAGCATTGTGAAAGCTGGTGTCATGTGATTTTTTAATTTGATTTGAAACATACGTTTACAAATAAAATATCCTTAAAAATAATATCTCGGAATTGTGAATACAAATTGCAAGTAGTAAACTAAAGGACATAATCAGAACAATGACTTTTTTTTTTTTTTTTTGCAATTGCCAATAAAATTATTTAATGAATGAAAGAAAATTTCTTTTGACGTTATTTCTAAACTTGAATGAATTGTTATTAATACCTCATAAAGCAATAAAATACTATTTTAAAATTCCATTAATAATTATTTTCGAGCCAGTCAAGTTCCAGTTTTACCATTATTATATTTCTTGACTGGCTTTCTCTAAAAACAAATATTTTCGATTAAAATTTGTGTGCAATCATAAATAAACTACTCTCTCACAAGTGCGTCTGTGTCCTCAGAAAAAAGTATCTGCATTCTGAGAACAAAAAATCTGCCAATCAGCATCTTGAGAACAAATAATCTACCAATCAGCATCCTTGTCAGCTCATTCGATTATATTATATTGACATCCTATTTTTTTTTTTTTTTTTGTTAAATAAATCATTCCACTGTCAAATGAACACAAAATTGGCTAGTAAATGCTAAAAAATAGCTGCAAGAGTATGAATTTAATACAATACAACCTAAATTTTATTACCACTAAGACTCTTTGCATACTAACAGAATTATGATACTTTATACAATTTGTACTCAATGTTAGTAACCTAATTTATTGTAATGAGTTATGTTCTAATTGTGAACTTACAATGTTTACATTTTCTTTTTACTATACACGTATTTAAATATTTTTATTGCATATTATAAGATTAACCTTTAATATTCTCAAAGTGAAAAATTGTAAGCCATGTCTTAATTTGCTTAATAAAATATATAGAGTTTATTTTATTATTGTAATTAATTTTTTTTTATTAAAATACTGTATTAAGATTTCTAATTGTTTCTGACTGCAGTTGAAGTTTTAGAGCATTCTGGGTTATTTAAATCCATATACTTATAAGTAATTATTTGAAGAATTAATTACGTGTGATCTGAATTGATTATAAAAAATTATTTTAAGCAATCTTGACCTTTTCTTCCCATTCAAAATGATTAAATTAATACACATCTATCATTATAAAATTGTTTACCGGATACTTATTGTGCTTTTAAAGAGTCAACATGCTCTATAAACATAGTTTTGTTGTCAGATAAATGAAAAAAAAATATCTTAAGGTAAAATGTGATTTATATATTGCTTTTAATAGAAGAAATTTGATAATCAAGAACAATTTTATTAAAGTTTAAAATTGGCTGGTTAACACTAAAATTTATTCACGTTTTATATAGCTTCTAAGTAATGAAACGAGGGAAAGTGTTATTATTGTCGATTGAAAATCTGGGCAATTGAAATGAAAATTGATGTTATACAAGGATGTGTATTAGCTTCAACTTTATTTGCTACTTTTTATGATAAGCTTTGGAGTACTTTAGAGGCAGTTTCATTTAATAGACATCAAAATGCAATATAGATTTGGCGGTACTTTATTAGTATAGCTGCAGCGGCTTTTGCACTTCCACAATAAATGTATTATTTTCACAAAGTAATTCCTGCAGATCCATATCAGTACGCGATATGCGGTTCTTATCAGCGCGATGTATTATCTAATTTTACAGTCATTTGACATAAGTACCAAAATTTTTAAATTGGAAAGCTGAAATTCATACTTATTATGAAAATAAAGTTGATATATTAATGGAATTCAAATGTTGACAACCCCCGCCGCCCCATTAAAGACAGTAAAAAAATTTTTAAAAATGTAAAAAACAATTATGTAAAATAGCAAAAATTAGATAAAAATGCAAATCATCGCTATTTTTCCTTTATCTGCTCAACTTTGAAGCTAATAATAAATAGACAATTTATTTTTAAAATATTTTAAATTAAAATTTTAGGTACATAATTATTTTTTACATTGTTATTTTTTAAACATTTTTATTGTGTCTTTAGTGGGGGAGGGGGGTGTCAACATTGGAATTCCACTAATATATCAATTTTATGCATGAATACATCGTGAGTAATTTGAAAGTAGGCAAAAAACATTGAAATTTTGAGGCTGTTGGAGAAATTAAGAATCATTTACTTTTTAAAACACTAACAAAAAAATTTGCTACTATAAGTTTGTTTTCTTATAATTCAATTTCAAATTTCAGAAAAATTAATAAATGGCAAATTTTATAAATTTCCATATACAAAACAGATAATATATTAATATTATTAGATGTTGACAAGTCAACAGACTCCTGGTGTTTATTATTAGTGTATCATATGAATAGCATTTCTTCAGAATAACCTATTATAGGTTTGCTTTTTCCAAAAACACATTCATTCTTGTAATGATGTCCAATATTACACCACTAATCTAATGTAATTTCTTTCACTATCAGCTTTTCCAAACATTATACATTTTTCTAATCAATTAGATCATCTCTTAATATGATAGGACAATTTTACCCTGATCAAGGAATGCTTATTAATCTCTTTTGCTTCCAAAAGTAATCTCGAAGGGTTTATCTTTATCATAGTTTAAAGTATCAACAACTTGATCATTCTTTTCCAGTGTCTAATTTTCATTTAAAGTTGCAGTCACAATAAATACCATAGTTAAACAATTTTAATCTTAGTTACTAAAGATATATTCTTACACCTGAAAAACTTTTCCACACTTATCATTCTAATGCTGGCCACTTTTATTCTGCAATTCAGCTGCCGATCTTTATCACTATATCTTTTTATAGCTATAATCCCATCATTTGATTTATTGAAACCTGTTAGTTTTTTTATTTTCAGTCACACATTTTGCATTTTCAGCAAATTCTAAAGTTGCTAATGTTTTTAAGACCAATTCTAAATCTATATTTGTCTTCATCCAAACTAACTTTCCTCATTATATATTCAGAGCATAACTATTTTATTAATGTGAAATCAATCTGTTTCATCATAGTCTATCTGCAGTTTCTAGTCTGATAGATGGATTTCTCGAGAGTTTATAATAAGTTTAAGTGCCAGAACTAGAATTGATCTGAGGACCTTATGTTCAAAGTCTGTATTATTATAATCCATAAAACATGTAGTTTTCTTTCTGTTATTCTATACATTTTCGATTATCCAATATACGTCAGCAATAATATTTGTTTTTTTTAATTTTACTGAAACCATCTTGTATGTGTGGTCATCTTTCAATGCAAAGCTATAATTGGTTCTAAATAATTTTTAACATAATCTTATTTTTCAAGTACTTTAAAAGGTAATACTTTATATATTCTCTCAAACTTACTTCCTTTTGATATAAAAATAAAAAATAATTTATTTCAATCCATAAACTGTTTCCCAAATTAAACAACATAATATGATCAGTCCTTTTTCTTCTTCAGTTTTTAGCAAAATTTTCTAATGCAATATCAATTCCAGTAATCTGACTTCATCTTCCATTATTATGAGTTCTGTGCAAGGTACATCACCAAAGGTCTTATGGTTGATAGCTCTGTGACATAGCTCTTAAATATTATTTTCATCTCTGATCTTTTAGAGAAGCATTCAAATTTTGAGGCTTTTGGAGCAAAGCTACTTAGAGAAGTTTGTTCAAACAGATTGCAGCACACTTAATTATAACAGCTTATTAAAAAAATACAACAACGATGGCATAATTTAACAGCAGGCTTTAGCAAACAATTAAGTCTCTTATATTTAATTTACAATGAAATGATAGATTTTTAATATATTTTAAAAATTATAAATTAAAAAATATTATTTTTGCAATGCTGTTATTTATGTTATTACAGAATAACTTATTGGGTTAAATATTTATTAAAGATTCTTTTTTTAAAGAGGGAAAAACTTAATTTTCTATATACCACTTATTTAATTATTGTATGATTCTCTTTTAAAATCAGTTTGAGAGTTAAAGTGTTAAGCTTGACTAAGTTATCTCTTAGCAATATTTCGATAAAGTAAAACAATTTGGCTAAAAACTAGTCTGGGGATATTGAATAGAAAAGCATTGGATATGGATTATAATGCACAACATCTAGCCTCTATTGATTACTAGAGTTTGCATGATGGCACATTATTGTAAGGGAAAATGTTGCTACTGTTTAACAGCTTGTATTAGCCTAAAGAAATGGAGATCATGTAATGTAAGGAGTCATAATACATGTGTATATATAAATTTGATAACTTACTATGAAGAATTAGTTAATTTGTTACTACGAGAAGCAGAGGGAGGTCTAGAGCAAAGAGTAAACTAAATGAGGAAGAAAGAGATGAAGAGATTGGTAATGCACATAAAAGATTTGTGAGGATAGAATCGCAGGAGTGAAGCAAGGATAATTTGTTGATCTTAATGGATAAAAATTGGGAAACACTGGTGCAGATTACAAGTTAGGCATAGTAGTGGTTTCTTGATTCACATAAAGTGAAGACAGTAGTTTGCAAGAACCTTTTGATATTGTAAATGACAATATATGCTGGCTAAAAAGTTGGGAAAGTAATGATGTAATAATCTCAAATGATAATGATTAACAAATGTCAAGTGCAATGTGTTTCATATTGGATGGTTGATTACCATTGTCAAACTATGCAATATTAGGGATGAGTGTAATTACAGGTGTCTGAAATTTGTCTTCAATCAAGATTATGTATCATGGTTCATGTATATCTCTCTATAATAAATATTACTTAATTATAAAAAAAAAAATTGTTACTGAAAAAAAGTTTTTTTCATTTATAAATTCATCCTATGAAATCAGCTTTTGTATTGCAAAAAAAAAAAGATGATGAAATAGACTGTTAGTTCTGTAAGGTAATTCAAATGTAAATTGTTCAGAATATTTATAATCAATTAATTCACTATTATGATTTCATAATTTTTCAGCTTAAATTTATATTTTCTCACTATTATTTGCTGAATTGTGAATAAAAGTGAAAGAAATAATTGAAGAGAAACTTGGAAAAACTTGACTAAGTTAATCAGGGAAATGAAAATGGCAATCTTGTAGAAGATATAACAATAATTGCAAAGAAAGCAACTCAGAATTAAAAAGGGATAAAAATCTTTTGATAGATCAGAATAGGAACTTTCAAACAACATTCAGGAATTCTAAGAATTTTTGCAATTATATTGAAAATGGAAACAACATTGGAAAAAAACAAGAATTGCCTTTCAGAAAATTGCAAAATAAAAAGGAAGTTTTAATGCTGAAAAATGCTAATGATATACTATAAAAAAGTTTAAAAAAGATCAGAAATGAAAACAATATACTAATTATCAAAATATTCTTGCCAATTCAAAAGTTTGATGTGCAAAATATTCTCAATGTTGAGTACGAAACCTGGATTAGTAATTGATCAAAAAATTCAAATTCTTAATATAAAGGGGGGGAAAACCTTCAAGTTTTAGTTTGGATAATTATCACTTTGAGAATGTTAATTTATTTGAAAAGTTGGTAGCTTTTAAATAGAAAGGAAAACTTAGATATTAAAGTGAAAGAGTAGCCATGCATAGGATTATTGTTATTATAATGTTTATGAGAATATTAATTTATTATTTGGAATTTATGCATGACCCCCCCCTATTGGCATCAATATAAAGTTACTAGAAAATATTTATTTGAGAATGCTTTAAAAGTTTCTAAAATTGCAATAGCAAAATCATAAGACCAGTTAATGTGTGATTTTATTATGAACTTAAGCATGTCTTCATTTATGTTATAGAGAATATCTCAAAAATTGTTCTAAAGAATTACAAAAGCACCTTTATTGGGAAGATAAACTGAGAATAAAATATAATGAAAATCTACAATTAAACACTGCATTTAAGTCATCTGAAAAATAAAGTTTGTCACAGAAAATGTTTTTAAAAAATCAGCATCACAAGATTCCACACAAACAGTCTAAAAAACTGTTGTGTGACATGTGGATGTATTTATGTTTCATTGGAATGTGTATTCATCAAAGAGTTATCTAACTTTTTTTTTCTTTGACTATCTTTATTTTATTTTTAATCTTCCGGCATTAGAGTGAGTATATTTGATTAATGATAATGAAATATAATTAACAATAGTCAGAAATTGTTCAGACATTTTTATCTGAATTTGTGCATCAGTTGTATGAGATAAAGTTGATGGCTGAAGGGAACTTGAAAGTCTGTGTCCAAATCCCCTATATTATATCTAGACTCCAGGTATATAAAATATACTTGTATTTAAAATAATTCAATTTTTTTCATTAAGTTTAATTAAAATTATATTTATAACCAAATAAGATATGCTCTATATCTTTCTTTTTCTAAACAAATTTATATTACTCCTTTGGCAACTGATTTAAACTGCCAATGAACTTTTCACTTTGATAGATACAAGATTTTGTGTGATAGTGTGTCCATTTGCTATTCTCATTAAATGAGAATGAATCAGATCAGAAAAATTTGGATTTCTTTTTTAATTTTTGAATTAGGCTTAGGGTTTTTTGATCAAGTAATCAGTTCATAGACAAACCAGATAACCATTCAATACTAGTTAATATATAGATATTTAGTTAAATAAGAATAGAAATCTTCTTCAACTCTTACAATCCAGCAATCGGGAAGACTAAAGAGTACTATCATTATTTTTAGCTCTACCTACTAGTTATTAGTAGCCAAAATATTGAAGTTTTTTTGTGAATTTAATTACAGCAGCTATACAAATATAAAGAAAAGTCAATAATAATTAATAAACTAAATAATAAATTTTATGAAAAAATATATATAGTTACTTATTCCTTAACAATAAATACTTTTTTAAAATGTACACTATTCTTTTATGTAGGCTTTTCCTGATGAGTTGAAAGATGGTGACCTGCAAGTTAAAGCAATTGAGATTGTTGGTGCAGTTTTAAAAATTATTCGCTCACCTATAAATCAACGTAATAAGCAGTATGTACCTGCTAAAACTTTAGTAGCTATTCTCAATAATTTAATCAGAGCTTCTGCACAAATACCAAAGAAAGAACCTTTATTTGAGGGTCCTTCAGGAAGGGAAGGTCGATTTCTTATGGAAACAACCCGGCCTTATATTGTATCAAAGGCTGTTGGAAAAATCGAAGAAGCCATGACTACCTACCTTATTAATCACTTGAACAATATAAACAAGATTTCCATTGAAATTGATAATTTAAAAATTTTTGCAGAAAAAACAACAGCTAATAAGATATGGTTAAACCAGTCCATTGATGGGTGTGAATTCAACATTCCTGATGGTCTTCTAAAGGACTATGGAAGTCAGGAAGTTTATCAAATTATTTATGTAACTAACAACAATCCCTATGACTGGGGACATATATCAGGGCAGGAAGTTACTTCTCAGATTGCAACTTTAACTTTCAAATTAATTGATGGACGTACCATTCCAGTAAATAATTTAAAAAATGATTCCCGCATCAGAATCAAAATGCAGCATGAGCAATCTAAACATCACATAACAGATGAAAAACACTTTCTCCTTTCTCCTAGAGCTTCCATACTAGTTTCTCTCAATTCAAATCATACAGTTCACCCTGCTGCATTACACCTTGAGATCATTACCCATGCTGAATATGTTTTCCCTACTCAGAGTAATGGATATCTCATAGCATATCTTGGTATTGATGAAAAGCCGACAGAGAAAACGTATTCTGCACTTTTAAAACTAAAAAAAGAAGACCTAGAGTCCAATCATAGTAACAATACATTTTTTATCAGCCAACAGTGAGTATTTTTAAATTTTTTTTTTTTATTTAATTAATTCAGTAAATAAAATGCACATGAATTTGCCTTTTAGATCAGCTACTCCCAACTCTACCTACCAGCTGCTTGTATCTAATCATTTTAGTCATCTGACTGTTAATGTTACCATTCTTCTCTACATATCAACCTGCCAGTTCTATAATGAAGGGACAGAAGTTTGGGATAGTGATGGATGTGAAGCTGGAGCAGACTCCACTGCATTTGCAACAGTTTGTTACTGCAACCATTTGACAGCATTTGGAGCTTCTGTGAGTGTCATTCCCGGCTCTATTGACATCTCAGATTTATTAGTAAGTATATTTTTTCTCTATTTTTTTAATATAAAACAATAAATAAGATTTTTAATAGTGTATTATTTTTTTTGCATGATGTTTGCTTATGTGTAAGTTTATAGAAAAAAGCATTAATTCAGTATTATATTGGGTTACATAGATAAAAGATGTAATAGTTTTTAAAAAGATCATATGAAGAAAGCATTTCCATTAATCCCTCACAGAGAAAAAATTTAGGAGAAGGTGGAAAAGGCCTTTGCATTAATTCCTCATAGAAGAACAATTAAGAAAAGGTGGGAAAGGCCTTTCTATTAATCCCTCATAGAGGATCAATTTTGGAGAAGGCATTATTCTCCATTGGACTTTCAAATTATAAAATGATTAAAGGTTAGATAGTTTATACTTAGATAACTAATCAATATTGCATGAGGAAAAATATATGTAGAATTAAAACCCTAGAAAAAAATTATCATCTCAACTAGAATTTGAATCCAGACAGGTGCATTACATTTTTCATCACAAGATCCTTCTACCATATTTATTTCTTTCATGTTAAGTTCTTCATTTGAAATTAAATGGTCAACTAGTTAACAACCACTAAAGTTAAATGTTATTTTATGGGTGGGCATTGTTTGTAATTATTTGCCAATCACAATATAATTCCTCCATTTATTTTGTAGTTGAGCTCGAACTGCATGGTTTGGTATAGTTGGTAGAGCATTTGACTTGAGATTGGGTGATCCTAGGAGCAATTCTGGTACTTAAACTTATTATGAACTCCTGAGCAATAAAGCCATAAGCCTTTTTTTATATAGTTGAGCTCCATTGCATTATTAAGCTCATGCCTATGAGTCAAAAATACTCTTAAAGGATTATAGATATGGTAATAAGGCTGGATTTATCACTGAAAACAGGAAACTTCTTATATCTGCTGATGTCATAGAGCTGGTTGATAATGAAGATGAAAATAACAAAATGTTAATAAGATTGACAAACTTTTATATAAAATTTAGTATGAGAAAGAATATAAATGAAACTAAAGCTGTTATTATAGCTGTATGTGATAAATGGCTGGCTGATAGTGGGGAAGATAATTTTTTGTTCAGATTAGTGCTTTTAAATATTTAACATAGTTTTCTGATGAAAAAAATTATACTAATGATACAATTATCTGTTTTTTAAATAAATTCTAGCAAACGTGTATAACCTTATATAATTCAGGTTTTATTACATACGCTTTAAAATATTCATTTAGATATCATTTATGACAGTTTTTTTAAATTATATTTACAATGTTTTCCTTCAAAAAGGATGAAACATTTATCTCCCTAGCTTTATTTTTCCATAAAAATATTATAAGTTTGTCGTATTACTTATATTTTGAATACGACTATCTCGTTCCTACAAAAATGCGTTGTTAACTTTAATTTACAAATAGCTTTTTTGTTAAGCTTTCTGCATAATGTCCTAGATAAATCCTTATTTAATAAGATAGTTCCCTTCATTAAAATCACTAATATTACATTAATAATTATCATTCTTACTTTTAAAAATTTCTTAATTAAGCACGTATTATTGGTTGGCATTTCCATATTTTTTACCGTGAAGTCATATTAAGTTTTGATGAAAATTCTGGTAAAGGGAACTTTAATTTAGCACTGCATCCTTTTAATAAAATTTATTATCCTTTATTTATATTATGCTCTCTTTGCAAATACTTAAAAATTAATATCCTATCAGTTTGCAAATAACTTATATGAGAGCACTAAAATTGACTAAAATAAAAATTTTAAAAGAAGTATAAATTTAGAAATTACTAGCACCGACAAGAATTAATCGTGCAGCAGTATTTATACCCTACAAAATACATAATCTTATTGGTGGATTTTTGCTTTTCTTCTGATACTTAATTTGCCTATTACTACAGTATCATACAATTAAATTTAAAAAAATAAAATGTGACTCACTATTATTTTAAAATATTACTGAAAATATTAATCTTAAATCATTTTCTGTACTTTATTAAAATTAATTAAACATTTTAAAATGACTTTTAAAAACAATATTTATCAATTTATTCCACCCTTTATTTTTAATTTATCTATTTTATTTTAAAATAAAATATTTAATTTTTACTAACTACATCCATTTTATAATATTATTTAAAACATTTTATAATGATTAATTTTAATAGTTTATCTTGTAATAGGTAAATAAATATATTCAATTCTATAGTGTAATTTTTAAAATATTTTGAACTTTGTTAACAAATACTAGCAAGCATGTGTGTATGGCTATATTATACAAGTCACATGACTTACAACTGAGACAGATTGTATCAAAATTCTGCCTGAAAATATTAAATGTTAATTGCAATAATTATTATATTAAATAAATAATATAATAATATAAAATTTGGAATAATAATTTGGAAAACATAGAATTAAATATAACTTTTCCTACCATAAAGATTACTTTTAAAACATATAATATTAAATATAATTATTAAATATAATTTATACTTTAAAATATAGCATTTATTTAATTACAAATTTTAACTATTAAAATTCAACTTTTAAAACGTATTTCAAACATTTATTGCTACATTATTTATTATGGCCAGTTTTTCCAACCATATATAATTAGTATTTTTAGCTTTATTTAACTGTTTTAAGGTTATATATCATAATTTTAGGCATTACATATTTTTATTTAGCTTTAAATTGTACTTTTAAGATATTATCAATACAATATAATTATTACACAAAGAGAACATATCCTAAATTTAAATGTTTTTAGTAAATTGCTATGATGAACTAATTCTGAGCTTTAGAAAAGGGCACAATATATATGATATTAAAACTGAGTTTTCAATTTATAGTTAGAAGTAGTTTAAACCAAAGCTCTGCTTTGATCCTCTGAGTATTTAAATGGTGATTTTTATCATTTACTTTATAAATATATACAACCAATAGATTGAATTCATTCCCTTATTAAAATTACATGAATAAATGAAGCATATGTAAGAAAAAAACTAAAAAGTTAGATGGTATCATCTGTCTTTTGAAGAGTTTATTTATGTATATAATTGATTGGAAGCTTCGGTTACTTCCTGTTCAATTAATGATATAACACAAATAAAATATCCATTAATTAAAAACTATTGTAATAACAATAAAAATAATAAATACCATGATAATTAACTATTATAAACAGTCTTTCAATCTGCAGAAGTATTTTCAATTAATTTCTTAATTCTCCTCAACTGAGTTGATGGTGTTTGTCTCTGTTATGTTTTTTTGAATTTAATAGCAGTTGAGGAGGGTTAAGGAATTAACCAAAAGTACTTCTGCAGATTGAAATATTGTATATAACAGTTAATTGTTGTTGTATTTATTATTTTATTGTTATAGATAGAATTAAAAATATAAGTGATTAATGAGAATGCTATTATTGCTTCATTAGATATGACAGAAATGTATGGTTCTAATAATAGAGTGTATTCAGTAAAAATAATTGATCATGCATTAAAAAATAAAGGTCTTTGTAAATATGTGATAAAATTTATTATTGATTCTTTAAAAAATTTTGATGATAACATTATTGCTTCTTTTGAAGGTGGATATTGTTTGGCCTATGGATCTGCCTGTTATTGCACAAGTTTGCAATTTTTTTTTGTCTACATATGAGAGTAGTATTTTAAATATGTGTTCTTTTAAAAAAAATTAAATTTACAAAAGGTATGTGGATGCTGTTTTTGTTTATGGAAATACCAATATTATAAATGTGCTTGTAGAGGAATTAAATAATTTGAATGGCTTGAAATGGACTATTGAAAAGGAACAGGACAAAGTATTAAGTATTTGGATTTAATTATTATAAGAGATAATAGTATGTTAAGTTATAAATTAATAATCAAACCATTGCAAAAAAGAGTATATATAAATTGTAAATCAAAAATATCAATTATGCATAAGATGGCAAGTTTTAGATCTTTTTTGTTTCATAATGAAAAATTATGTAATTACCAGTGTTATAAATTGAAAAATATTGATAAATTTGCCAATAAATTGCTTGAAGTTGGTTATAAGATGGAACAGATTAACAATATTTTATGTCAATTTAAAGAGTTATAATGGTTTAAAGGAGTTGAAGGAAGACTGATAGTAAAAAATGGATATCTACTTCATATATTTCAAATGCTCAAGTGAAATTTTTTAAGGATATTTATAAGAATGTGATTATTGTTTCATTTTGTGTTACAAATAATATTAATAAATTAGTGAATAATTCTAAAATTGTCATAGCTGTCAAGCAGAAAAGTAATGTTGTGTATCAAATTTTTTGTGGATGTATGTTATCATATATAGGTGAATCAAGGTACAGTATTGAAAAAAAATTAAAGGAGCAATGAATTGTTATACACGCATGTGAAAAGTAAAATTAATAATGGTTTGGTGACTGTTTCAATTTTCTTGAATCATGAAAGGACATGTAAATATAACTTTATGTTTGGTATTGAAAGTGTTAAGATTCTTCATCAACAGTGAAACCATGATAAAGGAAAAATTAAAGAGACAATTTTAATAAATAGGAATAAAATGAATATAATTAATAGACAAGCTGCTAACATTAAAATTTGGGTTTCATGGGATTTGAGTTGATGACCTTTGCTTCCATTTTTTTTTTTTAATTTAACAGCAGTTGAGGCAAGTCAAGGAATTAACCGAAAGTACTTCTGCGGATTGAAAGACTATATATAATAGTTTATTAACACTATATTTATTATTTTTATTGTTATTACAATAGTTGTTTAATTAATGGAAATTTTATTTGTGTGTGTATATATATATATATATATGTGTGTGTGTGTGTAGATAAACGAAAATCTAAACAGATTCTAAAATGTTTTAAAAGATTTATTAAAAAACTATACATGAGATAGATGGTTGGATAGCAAAGTTACAAAGCCTAAAGCAGAGAAAAAAAAGTTATGAATTAGAAATAGTGAAATAAATTTGGAATATCCATATAATGATTTGAGTATTATTGAATATGATATAAGGATGTCAAAAAAAAAAATTTATTTCTCATTTAATATGAAATATCATGTGTTATAAGTGTAGCTTAAGAACCTTTTCATTTTGTTTTTACTAACATTAATGCAGAGACCTTTAATACATTTTTAAATTTTTATCCAGATTTGATTCAGGACTTATAATTTAATAATCTAGCATGTAACTGAATGACCAGTGTATAGTAATTATTTATATATTGTAAGTTATTAAAATTTAAAACTGCATAAAAGTTTATGGAAGTTATCTCTAATGTTTAAATTTTCATCACATCGAGTGAAGAATAGCAATAATAAAATTCTTTTCATAATTTTCTTTTTCCAGAAACTTGATATCCCTCATAATCCTGTAGCTTTAATTGCCTGTTGTTGTGTAGCTGGTGTCTATGCTGTGGCCTTAATAATAGCAAGAAGGAAGGACATGGCTTTTGAAAAACGCTCTCATGTGATTCCTTTATGTGGTGTGAATGGATTATTCAAATTTGAAATTACAATTATCACTGGAGCTCTCATTGGATCAGGTAAAACAATAAATCCATATTATTAGATTAGACGTAAAAATACTGTTAGCCCAGCCATTAAATTAATTAAGTTTTTAAATATAATGTACTATATCAAATATTTATTAATATATATATATATAACAAATTATCTAGCACTGTATTATTGTTTGTAACAGTAATTGGGGAATCACACCCCAACACATGCATTGTATAAATTTATAAAGCTTATCTAAACACAAGATAATGTGGTATGGATTGTACAGAAACGCAATACAACAACAGATATAATATAATCTAAAATTTAATAATCACCCAATTGAATATATGTAACATCAATATGGTTCATTAGACAATTACACAGATAATAATGTAGTGCTTAATGTTAGAGAATATATATACAAAAGATAATACATGCTATTTCATTATGGTGAAATATTTAATTATTTGAGGCACTATACTTTCATGGATGAATATAGGGTAAAATCATAGATCAATATGCCTTATTGAAATGTCCTCCGATTGGGTTAAGGGATGCGAGTGTGTATGATGGAGATATTAAAGCATTATAACCATTGACCCAATTATACGTACCGATAAATAACATATTATTAATGAGATTTATTAAGCTAATCAAGTGATGTACATGGACTTGGAATTATAAGAATATTAGGAGACTCATGAATCAACTATGTGAGATTAATCTACACAAGAATATGAAGGGATTAAGTAATTTGATAGCTTAAATGCTTTAGATAAATATAGATATATATATAGGGTTTAACTAGTGATCGGTGTGATGATGGAGAATACATATGTGAACATATACAGGAGGGTGGTGCATTGAAATCATGAGGGTTTGCCTATGTATAATTCAGATTGGCAGAATGCCAGATGTCTGTGAAGGGTTCATCACAAATAAGCAAGGTCACTGGACTGGGATCTCAGCCCAGTAATATCTGTGAATGTGTTATCAAACAGCTAGGTCCCTAAGTGTGATTTCCATGTCCACTCTGATGCAGGAACCTTAAAGATTTGGGATCGTGTTAGCCATATGTACTCCATGGAGAAAATTGACAAAACATACTACAAAATCATAGATTTATATATCTGCATCAACAATACATGAATAAGTATAATAATAATAATAATAATAATAATGCATGATAGATTATTCTCAAAGTTTAGCATGTTATTGTGTGGCTATACTTAATCTATTCTTAAGTCTTAACAGATTTCAAATCAATTTGCATAATTATCAGCTTAAAGACTGAAGTAGATCATATGATTCCAAGACAGTAACCACATTCAACATTGTTGTAATAATAACTAGATGGGTGGGTTATAGAATGCATGATGAGGGATTCTTAGAAACCTAATGTTTAATCATGCATGTTTAAAATATCTCTCGTCATTCTTAGAAACCTAATGTTCATTTCATGTTTAAAATATCTCTATAGTTATAGCTTTGTACTCATCAATTTTGGTGCAGAGAATGTTAAGTAGGTTGTAAAAGTGTGCCATTTTATAAAAAAAATTAAATTTATGGTCTTTAATAAGCCATAATTATAATTATATAAGTAAAAGGACTCGAACTTGGTAAAAGAAGTCCATAGATAGGTTATAAAATGTTTCAATATTATTTCAAGTATAAAAATAAAAGATAAGATTGATATAATTGTTCTTTTGCTTAATAAGCATTGTAGTAAATCAATAGTTTAATAAGTCTAGTATAGATATTTAATAAAGTACTTAATATGTTTTAAAATAATTTAAAATGTCCAATAATTATTATTAAAAGTTTTAAATTATATTATGTGATGTTCTGAGTAGATCAATTTTATTTATTATGTTGTAATAAACAGAAAATTACATTTTAATTTACTTTATTACATAAAATATTTTATATAATGCACTTTATATTAATTATTTGAAATATATTACAGACAGTAAGTTAAATTTTGTTATAGTATGTCTGGAAAAGTTATCACATGATTGTTTGATATGTGTGGATGTTTTCCAGGATTTTAAATAAAGTTTTAAATATTTTTAAAATTGAAGGTGAAATTGATACATTCTGAACATTATAAATAATTTTAAAGACAATATTTTAAGTTAACTTGTAAACAAGATGTCAATTAACAAATTAAATTGAATAAAATAAATTTGATGTCAATGTTTTAAAGACCATAATTTTTTTTTTTATATAAAACGGCACTTTTACAATCTAATTAACATTCTTTGCACCAAAATTGATGGGTACAATATATATAGAGAGAGAGAAGTAGCAGATTTAGCAAATATTTTTAGACAAAGGTGGAAATGACTGCACATCAGATGAAATATAACTTTTTAATATTGTTTTGGAAGTGTGCTCGCATAGGAGAGTCTCATTTCTAGTCATTTTAAACCTATATAAATAAATAACTATCAGTTAAATATATGTTTTGTTATTAAATATATTATTTTCCCAACATTATATATGTAATTTCCAGTATTAGCAACTTAACTGGTGAGGTAGATATCACTTAACTATATATAGCATTGAGTCCATATTTTAATTTTACTATATCTAAATCACATTACTCTGGTCAATGTGTAAGAGAACTAATAGAATATCAGCAATCTATTATTAAAGTAATGCTCACATTAACAGATTGTTAATATTCTATTGATTAACTTAATCATTACCTGGAATAATACGAATATGGTGATCAATTAGTGCTAGCACTTACAATATAATGTGTATATAATATGGGAAATATATGTTGTGAAATATATAAATATGTTGAAAGCAAAGCTCTCTCCAACTGTCATGTAAATAATATTAAACCTCACAAAAACTTATATGTCTAATTGCCAGTCAAATAAAATGAAGTCTCACTTTATCTGAAGTGCTAAAAACTTATATGAGAGACAAGTTTAGATGATTCTTAAATGTGAGAATGAAATTTTACTCATTATGGATGCAATAAAGCATTAATGAAAGTATATCAACTTAATATTCCTAATCACTAAGTATTTATTTTTAATTACTTTGTGAATGTTCAAAATTTTTGTAAATATGTAATATTAAAAATGTACAGTGTGAAATACTAGGTAAATATATTGAAGGCAAATATCTATCCAACTACCACATCAATAATATTAAAATCTCACTGTTTAAATGTTAATAATAGTAAAAAAAGTCTCTGTTTATGATCGTAAAAACTCATATGGAAGACAAGTTTAGGCAATGCTAACTGCAAAAGTGAAATTTTACTCAATGTAGATGTAAATAAAGTCTTATTGAAAATGATACAACTTAATATTTTTAAGGTAGAATCACCAATAATTCATTCTTAATAAGCTTGAGAATAGTCAATATTTCATACTTATAAACACTTTGATAATTCGCAGGATTATTAAAAATAAATGCTTTTTAATTCTGCCTTGGGAATATTAACATAACCCTTCCTTAAACATATAAAAAATGTAAATTAAATAATAAAATAATATTTTTAAAAAGTTTAATGACAGCACAATTCATGTGTGTGTATCTTATCAATATATCATGAGATCTAAATGTCTCGATATATATATATATATATAGTTTATAAATGTATATAAAAAGACTAATGGTGCAGTGATTAGCACATTTATGAAATTTAGACTTTAGGGGGGACTGGAGATTTCCAAGCAAGCTTGGGATATTTTTTAAATAGCAGCCCATAGATAATCCAATAGTCATTCAATTACTAATTGGGAATTGGACATCTAGCTACTTCTAGCTAGAAGAGTAAAAAGTGAATAAAATTTGTAAAAAAAAAAACTCTCATCAGTTATCAATGGATTTGTCTGGGGAAGAATATTTCCCTTATTTTTCTTTTATGGAAAGAAGTAGAAAAGGTCTTTGTTTTCTAATTGATTATTAAAACATATTTTTACTTATATCTGTTTGTATAACTAATGGAGAAAAACATGTGGATATTTTATTTATTAGCAAAGAATAATGGTGATTAATCTAATCTTAGCAATGACTGATTTGAAAATAATATTCATAATGAGGTCTTTTAAAGCAATGTAGATTCATATAATTGTCTTAAGATTCACTTATACATAATTAAATTATGTTTCAGATGGCCAATTTTCAAGCATTGAATTGTCCATAATGTTGTCTTTATTATAAAATAGTGATCAACTTTAAATAAAACTAATAATAAACAGATTATGATTAAATAAAATTTATTTACAACACCAAACTACTTCTTATTTCTTATAGGAATCAAGGTGACTATTTTTTATTATCACATGATAAATTACACTACAGCAACTGCTTCTATTGGTCATCATTAAAAATATATTACATTAAAAATAATATATATAAATTAATAAATAAATGCAAACTCACTACTTTCTATTTTACAGAATACAAGTCAAATCAATATAAATGAAATTTTAAAATACATTTTTAAAGTTTTTGATCAATTCCATTGGACAATTAACCATGTTTATACATTTTATGTATATAAACATGGTTAAAGATTCACTGCAGTTAGATGGGAAATAGTCATTATTAGAAGATTGGAAACTTTAAAAATGTATTTTAAAATAGTATTTAGATTGATTTGATTTGAATACTATAAAATAAAGGATAATAAATTCATGTTTATTTATGAATTTTTATACATTTTTTTTATTTTTAATATAATATATTTTAATGATGATCACTGCTGAAAGTTGATTTAGTCTAAATAATGGATCGTAAATAAATTTTATTTAATCTTCAAGTTGTTTTTTACCAA
This sequence comes from Epiperipatus broadwayi, assembly GCA_028023455.1. Classification (NCBI taxonomy): domain Eukaryota; kingdom Metazoa; phylum Onychophora; class Udeonychophora; order Euonychophora; family Peripatidae; genus Epiperipatus; species Epiperipatus broadwayi. Next base: position 3,560,040 of record JAQFVV010006326.1, on the reverse strand, counting down.
TTTTATTTAAAGTTGATCATAATTTTATATTATGTATAAATAAATCTGTTGAAGAGTATGTTTTTTGACAAAAATTATTTTAATTGCCAAACATATTAGTATTGCACTATTTTATTTATATTATAATTGATATTATGATATTGTAGGGACTTCTGCAAATGTTGGCATCAAATTGTTTGGTGAGAGGGCAACATCTGGTTCTCGCCACTTGTACAAAGAAGGAGCTTTTAAACGTAACAGTGTTGAGCGATTTTTCATTGCTACTGATGCTTGCTTAGGACAACTTTTGTATATTAAGATCTGGCATGACAATACAGGGTTATCTCCCTGCTGGTATGTATCTCATGTGATTGTCCAAGACCTGACCATCAGTAAACGGTACATCTTTCTTATTGATCAGTGGTTGAGTTTGAGAAGACAAGAAGGTTTTATAGAAAAAGTATGCCATCCAGCAGGTAAACCTAAATCTCATTTCCTTAAAAGTTTTTTTTTTTGCAGGTTTATTTTGCTTCTATTTTATTTTTCAAATATTATTTTATCAACTTTAAGTTAGATCATTTACTGTTAACTTGTAGTTTAAAGTGTTTATGTTAGTTGCTTAAACCCAAAATTTCCACTTTGATTTTGGTTTAAATGTATACTTTAAAGATCAGCCATTTCAAGCTATTGTGCATGCGCTTTTTACGAGTGTTAATAATAAATGAATACTTTCACTCCCAACACAAGATATAGTATTTAGAAAAGAATAAAATGAATTCACTTATTCTTTTCCAACCCAAATGCTTATATATGGGCAAATCTTAAGTACTGGAAGTGAAAGCGTGAGGATAGACCACTCACTGTTTACGATGTCTGAATGAATGACGTTGACGAAATTATCTAGAATTTACTAAACGTCACTCTCAAATGAAACTTAAACATATGTAAATAAGCATTTATTTTTATTGTGCTATGTTTTATAAATTGTAATACATTAAAGATCAGCCTTTTCAAGCATGCGCTTTTTACGAGTGTTAATAATAAATGAATACTTTCACTCCCAATACAAGATATAGTATTTAGGAGAGAATAAAATGAATCCACTTATTCTTTTCCAACCCAAATGCTTATATATGGGCAAATCTTAAGCATTTGGGTTGGAAAAGAATAAGTGGATTCATTTTATTCTTTCTTAAATACTATATCTTGTGTTGGGAATGAAAGTATTCATTTATTATTAACACTCATAAAAAGTGCATGCACAATAGCTTGAAAAAGCTGATCTTTAATGTATTACAATTTATAAAACATAGCGCTATAAAAATAAATGCTTATTTAAATGTATACTGTACACAGAGGAATCTTATTCTGTTGGAAATAGGTGTTTTTTTTTTAATCTTGTGTTTCACATAAGCATTTTTAGAGATGGGAGAGTATTTATAAGGAAGTGATTTTTATGATGCTGGTGTCAAGTGACTTGCAAAGTAGTTGGATACAGTTTTAATGTTATAAAAGATTATATTGAAGATTTTTTTTTTTTTCATATTTGATTTTCTTTAAATTTTTTTTTTTTTTTGTATTTTTATTGAATGCTTTTCTTTTCAATTATCCTATTTTTTAATGAGGCTTAAAAATAGATCTATTATTGTTTTTAATTTAAAAGAAGTTCATTTACAAAATTTCTAATTAAAAACATTACTAAGTTATAATTATCTGAAATATTAACAAATGAATTCAAAGACACAACATGGGAATTCAAAAGAAAATTAATAATATATACACAAATTTGAAAAATTGATTTGTTAAGTTTTGGTTAGAGATAATGTTTATTCAGAATAGAGGATTTATACCATTAAAAGGAAAGAAACAGAACTGAAGATATGTTTAGAAGAAAAAAAAAGTTGGAGAGGCAATGTACAGAATAAAATGGATTAGAGAAAATATTTAACAAGAAATTTCAAAGACCAAGAGTATTGAATGGGAGATATTTTAAAAAATAAAGAAATTATCAAGGAATGTTAGGAAAAAAAATAGGACTAAGAGAAGGAAAATGTTTGTAGATAATGCAAAGCTTATAGGGGAGGCATTTGGTAATATATACAATCTGTATTATGATAACTATAAGCTGATGATTATATCTGTGTTATATGTTTTTACTTTTCTATTTTTAATAATTATTTCTTTAATAACCCATCATCTTTTTTTACAGATTTTGTTATTATATTTTTATTTAATCTAAATTATTAACTTTATATTCATTATGCTGATAATCTTCCTTTCCATTATTTTTTTTTGTTCATTTATTGATTGTATCTAATTGTTTTGTCGCTTATGTATTTCAGATCCTCTTGAAGTGGACAATTTTTCCCGGCTTTTTCAAACCGAAATCTCCTATGGTTTACGTGACCGACATATTTGGCTGTCTCTTTTTCAATGTCCTGTAACCCATTTCAGTTGTGTCCAGAAGCTTACTTGCTGTGTCACTTTAGTTTATTCATTTATGTGTGTTAATGCCATGTGGTATGGTGTTGTGAAGCAAGGTTATGAGATTCAATTTGGATATACTTCATTCTCATGGGAAGAAGTTGTTGTTGGACTTCTTTCCAGTTTAATAGTCTTTCCAATAAATTTCTCAATTGTCCAGATTTTCAGCCATACAAAAAGGAAGGTCTGTAGTCTTATAATTAGTTTAACATTATTCTTGTACTTTATAGATGTAAATATTGAATGTTAGATGAGAGTTCTCATATTTTTTTTAACTAGAATTCAGCCAAAATGTAACAAAGAAAGCAGCCAATTAAAAACTATTTAAATAAACTGAAATTACTTTATCCAATAATAGTAGTTGTATTAGCTTGACATCTATGATTTAAAAATGAAACTTCACTTCTAGATACCTCTAGATTTTAAATGGGCAAGATAGACAGATAATAATGTTTTATATGTATAACAGTTTTAAAATAGCCTGACTTTTCCAGTATTTTCATAAGTAAAGAATCTTTTTTATATAAAGAAGTATATGTAGCAATAGAAAATTTTCATGGACTTTATAGCTGTAAATATTTGATGTTTAAAACTTTCACATACATAAAATATTATTGTTTGATCTATCTCCCTTGTCTAGGAATAATTAGAAATAAGGATGTAATTTTAGTTTATCTATTCAGTTTTTAATTGTTTAGTTACATTTTGTCTGAGCTCTAATTTTAAAAAAGTATGTGGAAAATCTTATTTACTTTTATGAAATCCATGAAATGTTTCTACTATTACGCATAGCTCTTTATGATAGACAGGCTTAATCTGTGCCTGGGTGAGTGTAATGCAACCAGATGGCACACTGTAGGGGTAACACAAATGATTCATCTTAATAAAAAAATTAAATCAATGGATAATCAAAAGAATAATTTTAAAAAAAACAGTTGCTTCATTACTTGATTTTGCTGATGTTAACTGATTATTTTATTTTATTATATTATTTACATGTTTGTATTGTTTTATCAGTTAGACTAGATCTATGATTATGTGTCTATACTGTTTTTGAGACAGACAACTTTATTGTATTTGGAGCTGTTCCATCCGCACTTTTATTTTATATACGTATACAGCCAATATTCTAATTAACAAAGTCACAAATTTACACACTCCAAATTGCTGTGGACAGCCATCTAGCGACTGATTTAAATCAAAATAAAAACAATCTCATAATTCAAACTCATATGCACAGGATATATTGCAATTAAACTTAAAACTAAAAAAAAAAAGTGTCATTTATATTAAGTGAAAATGATCATCAAATCTATTTTATAATAAATTTTTACATATGTTATATGAACATTTCAATTTAGTGTTATTATGATTTTTTTTTGGAAGGGCAGCAATATAATTTTGCACTTGGGCAGCACAATCCCACAGAACAGGCCTGATGATAGAGCATAGTTTACTTGTATAAGTATTGGAAAAGTCAGCTTCCTTTAAAACTTTCATACTTTTAAAGTATTATTATCTATTTACTTCCCTTCTTTACAATCTAGGGATAGTTAAAAATGGAGTTCCATTTTTAGCTCATAGGTGTCAGACTATTACAAAATACTGCTACTAGATGATGTAACTATTCAATTTTTAATTGGTTGCTTTTTTATTACATCTTGATTGAGGTCTAACCTAAAAATAATAAATATATTGACAATGTCATTAAACATTCAATATATATATATAACAGCTTTAAATTATAACAATGGTAAATAATAATAATAATAATGATGATGATGATGAGTAATAATACAAATATTTAAGCAAATTCAATTGATAATGATTACAACAAAATAGGAAGTAGAAGCTTCTATTTAAATTTCAATATTACTGTTTACTATTTACCATTATTACAATTTAAAATTGTTACATATAGTATATTTTTAATGAATATCTTATTATTTTATATGTATATTAGAGATTTTAATGAGCATGTAAATAATTGTACAACTTATCAAATATATAACACTAAGAAGAACAAACAAATCTGAGTATATTACAAAGATAATCCATAAGCTAGATTCATAAAGAATCATTTAAACATATTTAAAAATATAAAAATAACCAAAAATAGAAAGTTTCAGCCTTTTTGAGTATCATTGCTTGAAATTATTACTGTATAACAAACCAAAAATCAGATAAAAGTGATATTCTTTTATCTGACAAATGAGATTGGCATTGGTATTAGAAAATGGTGGGCATTATTTACAAGTTTGCTTAAATGATTCCTTAAGAATCTAACTTGTGAATTATCTTAGTTACGTATTTGGACTTGTTTATTCTATGAATAAGTTTATATATATCATAATGGAAAGTGTAAAAAAATAGTGATGATACTGGTAATAAAGGGTACTATCTATCTATGTTAGTTTTTTCAAATAATATTTTATTTTTATGTGAGATGAAGTCAAGATTTAAAATGCTTAAAATCAATAAAAGGATTATTCAAAATCTTCACTTTGATAAATTCTATTTGTTAATATAAATCAACCATATAAATTAAAATAATATAGAACACAAAGACAATAAATTATACATTTACTCTCAAATATTATAAGAATTTCTAATATTTAATTTATATTATTAATATAATAATAATTAATTTTAAAATTATTCACAATTATCATTTAATAATTATGATTAAAGAGATATGTTAATAAATCTTCCATTCTTTTTGCATTCTATCATTTTTGTCATACAAATAAAATAATAAAAAATTAATGACATATATATAAAATTATTTTACTTTGGAGATTTACATAATAAGTAAATAATAAACATTAATATTTATTAATGAATCTTGCTTTTAATATTAATACATGGTATTCAAATTTTATTCTTTTTTTTTACTTCATATATATTGTACCCTGACTGGATGACCATCCAATGTTATGATAAGATGGATGTAAATAACAATAACTAACTTCTAATTCAGTCAAACTAATTTTCTTTTTTTATATATAAAATTTTAATAATACAAATCTATTCATTTCATGTCTAATATATTAGATCAATCTTAATAAACTATTTAATAATAAAACATTAATAATCATGTGTAACAAAACCCATATCTCTCACTAGATAGAATACACTACCGAATATATATCTACGAAATAGAAAACATACGTGCCTACGTATTTATATTTAATTAAAATGGTTTGGACTTAAATATTGTTATTCAAAACTTCTGGATTCGTTATCATAACTGTACTATATTCCCAATGAGTATTTATGGTCATCCGAAGGACTCCAAGCGGCAATCTTATAGAATATAAAAATTATGTGAAGTGAATATATTACCAACAAGAACACTCAGTCTCATGGTCAGGTGGCATCACAGCTGGGAGTAGCTGTGAATGGGGTTAAGAGTTCTTCTTTTTAAACACACATAAAAATAAAAAAAATGGATTTGCAAATAAATATCACAATAATATTTGTTTTGAGTTTCATTATCAAATCAATTTTTATTAAAGACTTATAAAGATCACTATTATTCTTTGATCTTTTATATAAAAAATAAATAAATAATTCAACACTCTACTTTTCTTTCTATATTTAATATTATAAAAAAAATGTAATTACTACTCTGTCATTTTGATACGCACACATACACCATTCGTTCCAATAGATTTATCACACATAAATCAAGTAGTGAAGGTCGATACTAAGAAAAGTTTATTTCACATGACCTCCGACAATAATTACATTATTTATGTCTGCAATTAAATAAGACTAAGAAAATTTCATTAAAATTAACTTAGATTGTCACCATCACTTATTATAAATGGTAAAAATTTCTTTCTCATAAAGGAAAAGAAAAATCAGTACTTAAAGTTCTTTACCTGAATTTTCCCTGGGGAATTAGTGGAAGCAGATTTATTTATTTTTAAAGAGTTCCGTTCATCACAGGTAATAACAGGTAATTCAATGCGAAGATTCCCGATCTTCATGTCCGTTGGTTGATGAGGTTTAGCTTTGTTTCACGTTGGGAATTATATTTTATTTCAAGGCATCTTGATATTATTGGGTGAGGCAGCTACAGTTGGTTGGAATTAGGGGTTTGAATCTGACACAGTATGTTCTTACCCCAACATTTCTTTTGGATCCACCATTACGTAAGAAAAATATTAAAACTTTTAATATTCTGGATTTACGATTTACTGTTTACGGCTGTAACTCTGCAGGGCCAAGACAAGTGGCTCTTTTTTATAGCCCCCTCCATTTGTTCTAGAAGTTTCTTTTGATTTCACTTCCTGTTTCCAACGCTGACCAACCAGACCTGGTTGGCGTCTGAAAACTTTTATCATAGCTTTTATTGTACATAAAAGAAAATGAAATCTCATTTCTGCGGGGAAACTTCTAGTTTTTTAAATGTGAAACAAAAATCTCGTTTCTCTCTTTTCAACTACTTAATCCATTCATACACACATTTGTCACATACACATATATATCATTTCAAAATGACAGAGTCCCTCACCCGTGTTTGTGTATTGGTAACCACCACCATGTAATAAAAATTAAATATTATATATCTACATCTACATATATGTTTAAATACCGATTAATAATATTATTTGTGACTGGGTTCGAACCCATTCTGTCACAATTATGAAGCTGGAAGTATAGTACATTGCTGCTTCACCCAGTGCCAATGTCATCAGCACTAGTATGGGTTTGAACCAACCTTTTATATTAACTGACACCCATCTCATACTAGGTGGTAGTATATTTATAATCAATATTATAATCTTTTATATTTCATTAATTTTATTTTATAATTAAAACTAACCTTTTTATAATAGTTTATTTATTTTATATTTGTAAAAATGTATATTGTGTTTATTTTATTAAAATGAATTGAATCCTAGATAACTAATTTTCTTTTTTATATATATAAAATTTTAATAATACTAATCTATTCATGTCATGTCTAATATATTAAATCAATCTTAAGAAACTATTTAATAATTAAACATTAATAATCATGAGATTAGCTATTTAATCATCCAGTAAGGTATCTTTTTTTAACATTAAGCATATACCAAAAATATGCACTCAATGGCCTAGAATATCATCAAACTACTCCACTAAAATATCAATGATACCCCCATGACTCACAATTAAAATAAACAAATTATATTTAATATTAAAATTTCCTAAGTTAAATTTAATTATAAGGCAATATCATATTCATTTACTTATTAAAATGACTGTACTCCATTCTTTTATTAATATTCCTAAACTTAATCAACATCTCGGGTAACTATTGTTTTTTAAAATAAATAAATTAATTTACATAACCAAATGTAAAGAGGGATTTTACTTACATTTAGCTACATTTAAAAAATAATTAAAAACAAATTTACTAATCAATTCTTCTTTTTCAAAATAATTAACTAATACTGATCACTATTAACTATCTTAACCAAATTTTAAATACTTTCTACTATGTATTATAATCCAATCATTTTATTTTTATATGACATATTAGTTATTCCATCTTCATTATGATCATTAAGTAAGTTGAAGAGAAATTGTACATTACTTCATTTTTTGGATTCAACATCAAATATCTTTAACAATCGCAATATTTTTCTTATTTATTATCTTGTTTAGATTTTGTACAATAATACCTAATATCTTTAACTATTACAATATATGTGTGGTTAGTATGATAAATAATGACTTGGAAAATAAAATAAAAAGACTCTCAACATTGTTAATTTTAAAAACAACATTAACATTTTATTACAATAGTAATACAAAATTTAAGAAAAATTTACGCATCTCATATTTACTTTTAAAAAAATTAATATATTATACAAACTTTAAAAATTAACATTAACAAAATACTTATAATAAAATAAATAATTTGCACTTCACTTTAAAATTATTTACAAGTAGTGTACAGTATGTTCCATACTTGACTTTGTGAATATTAAGATACTTCTTAATATTTCCTTAATAAAACATATCAATAGAATATACAACTTATATATTATCACTTTCTAAATATTTCAAAAATATATTCTTTTACCATCATTATTTTACCTTTAATCTTCTTATACTATTATAATATAATTATAGCTATAACTTGTTATTCTTCTTCTGTTTATTATTAGTTATAAAATAATATTTAATTATTTAAATATTCATTAAGATATGGCACATTAATATTTATCAGGGTTTCTTTACAATATCAAACCTCTTCTACTTCAGATATTCATTTTGTATTTTGATCTCTAATATTGGATAGAACCATTCATAAAATCTTTTATTTTTACATTCTTTTAACATATTATTTGTTCCATGTTTAATTCTTCTTGCATTAAATGGATTTACCTTATCATCATTTGAAAGTTTAGCTATTACCATTGCTTAAATCTACAATTTCTTAATATGATGTATGTGCCAGTGTGATTTTCATGATAATAAGTATGGGATGGATACCTTATTAAATTCAAAAAAGTAATTATACCATGGATTATGTAACTTAAGGCCACATTTTCTTGTGTCTACATTAATTTCTATCTTCGTTTTTCTATTTTAAGCTCTTATAGATTTGTGAAAATGTTACTATCCATAAGTCACAATATTCTAACTTACTTTATACTGCAATATACTTTATATCAATAACACATCCCTACCATTACAGGATTTCCAATGCAACTACTTTCCTGTACCACTATTTCATGTCAAACACTTTGTATAAATTACTTAACATGTCATAAAAATATTATTCATCATTTCTTAAAATAATATCCAAACTTATCTTTACCTTCTTCATACTTTTAAACATATCAAGAAGATTAAAAAAACAAATACTTTATGATATAATTTATCATAAATATAATGTGTTACCTTTAACTTATTCAAAACTCAATTATACATACACTTTTATAATAATATTAAGATTATAATAAATATATTCATTCCTCTATCCTATAATTTTATAAATGTATACATAATAAATATTACATATATATATATATATATATTTTACCTGATTTCTTGTTTAAAAAATTCAATACCAATATCTTATGCTAAAAAAAAATAAAGTTACCTTAATCATACTATTTTATGACACTCTTGTAGATATAACTTCTTTTAACAAAGTAAAGAAAAATTTTGATTTTGATTTTCTTTTTTTTAATACCCAAAATTCTAAAATATTTAAATTTTAAAATAAAAACATATGAACAAATAAATTATAAGTACTTAATACTATCTTTAAAACTTTAATTCATATACTAAAGTAATAAAAGCAAAAAGTTTTCTTCAACTCTTTAAATTAAATAAAATCATATTTTCCAGGGAAGTACCTTGTTGCTATTACAATGGAACCAACTGTTACTTGAAACAAGAAAGCTTTCTTCCTTCTCTTCTCTCCCCTTCATGCTTTTCTCCTTTATTTGTAGCATAAATAGAAACATGAAATAAATGTTAATTATCAAAAATAATAATAAGTTCTTATATTAAACATTCATATTTCTTATAACATTGATAAAATTTCTTCATTTTTTTAATAACTATGTATTTTATTATTTAATAAAGATATTATTTTTAAAAAGTTTCATTTCTTCTGAATACTTCAAAATATTTGCTAGTAGAATTATAAAGTTCTCAGATTTCACTTCTGAATAATTCATATTTAACAAGTTATTACATTGACAATACTTAGACAAAATTACAGTTAGTATTAATAAACTTTGAATAAAACTTATTCTGTATTAATCTTTATTCTTTTAGGCCATTATCATTCTAATAAAGTCACTAATAAATTCATGTCTGGGAATCTCAATAGTTTTATGAAATAGATGTAATTATATTTATCATTACTAATAATTAGAGCTAGTAGAAAATGTTTTCTATCATTTTACACATGAAAATTAATAAAAATTAAATTCCTTGTGTCTCCTTTGCATTTTCTGTAGGTAAAAAGTCTGCTAATCTGCAAGGTTTTTTTATTAAAATACATTTGTCTCCTTGAATAAAGTTTTATTTCCTGTTATTATCATAAATTTATAGTCAACTCTTGTAGTATAACAATGAGGATGATTTTGTTTTTTATTCCATAATGAATTTGCATAGATTTATTCTATGCTTTTAAATTTATAATTATTACTTTTATGGTTAAAATTATGTTTCAATAAATGTGTACTTAAATTTTTAAAGTCAAAAAATATAGTTTATTTCTTGAAAATTTTCTTGGTTTCTTTTCTATCATCTGCTCATTCTATATTTATAGGAAAAATTTCCCAATACTTTATTAATTATTTCCACATGTCTGGCATAAAACTGAATATTGATCAATTTCTACACTTTTAAAAATGATTTGAGCTAATATTATAAAATTAATATTTTCCTAATTTTAATAATGCAATATTTAAACTTATTTTTTAATAATAATATACTGTTTCAACTTAAATTTTGATATATAAAGTTTATAATTTACATTACTATTATAACTATTGATTTTAGAAACTTTTTAATGAAATTGATACATATAACGTGTAATTTAAACAATTAATAAATTGTATATGAAATCAGGAAATAAATTTAATTTATTATTAAATGAATGTGTGTATGCACACCTATTAACACACACTTCATTTTTCATTTATTTCATTATTAATTAAATGATTTTAAAACAATAAATAGCACTTTTTTATTTGACTATTAATAATTATAAAAATATTGTTTTAAGAATTATAACTATTGATTTAAAATACTGTAACGGTCAAATATGTACATTCGCATAGCAAAATCTAGAGATTTAGTAAATCATCCCAAGACTGACCAGAATATAGTGGTGGAGACCACAGGTCTGATATAGCCCTAGTTCCTCTACTATTGCTCAAAGATTTACCACCTTATGGGTGACACATGAGTTTACAGCAGTATTCTCCATCTACCTACCAGCAATAGAACATCAGTAAAGCAGAGACCATGGAGAAAGTTGACAATCTAACTAGTATAGCTATATAGATATCATGTGGCTAGGATATAATTATTAGACAAGAAAGTGATTATTAATGACTAATAATAAATAGTAAATAATGACTCAATGAAAATGAAATGATTATGAGCTGATGAGCAAGACTGAGACATGAAACAAAGTTAAATTTAAAATTAATTTAATAAAAATTGAATATTAAAACAATAGATAAAATGATAATTACAAATGTCTATATGCATTGCCTCACTCGCAGGTGATTAAGGGATAGTTTACATTTCAGTTTGGGTTCACAAGCAGGTGATGGTTTCATAAATACAATTATTTATGGCTGAGTTATACTTAGTTTAGTTTACATATATACGTGGTGGGTAGAATCACTCGCAGGTGATATTAAATTGCCAGTTACAAATTGTTTGGTTTCTTACATATATGTATATCACTTGTAAGTGATGATTTAAAGTATAAGCATTTCCAGTTTATATGTAGCATTTCTAATCACTCGCAGGTGATTGTAGTTTTAGGTTACAAGTGCTTTAATTGATTTAGCTATATATCTATCACTCGCAGGTGGAAATTACATTTTCATGAGCCTTAACATTACTATATAAATTTAGTGAATTTGCTCATGACTATCTATGCCTAGTTTATGCTATATAATAGGATTTAGATTTGCTCCAGAGCTAGTAGAAGTGATTATAAATATTTATAAAGAACATAATACTTTATTAATCATGAATAATCAATATATTCTCTATATAGCTAATATGCCTATTAAATTAGATTCGAACTCATATCAAAGCTGAAAAATACAATTATTATGGCAGGATGAACTGATGATTGGCAGCCAGACTTCAGATACTAAGGCATATAGAAAACATACAATTCTGAGTCTCTGCACAGGATTCATACCATGTACCAGTTCCTTTTTACCAAACTCATTGCTGTGAAAATAAGAGACATTTAGTCCGGATGATCGAACAACTAATTTAAGTAGGGAGTCTCATGCTCCGTTCCTGAGGATGCAGAATGGGGAGGTGCAAACCCGTCCACCATCTGGAGAAGGTAGTTGTCCAAACTAAGAGTAATGGTGTAACCCTAACATGTACAACCATTAAAAAATACAGAAACAAGTGATTACACTGTAGTGTTTCTTAAGGACACATACACACCACTGACAACATTATTATATAATAAAAATTAAGATGCTAAACAATAGTTTCCTTCATGAAACTACCCTGTATCAGTTCATTAGATAGCATCTATAATCATGCTATTAAGGAAAGCTTAGGAATCTAATTTGTAAAGCTATCTATATAGGCATTTATAATTCTAGGGAGGATTACAGCATATTGAGGAAAATTACAATATAGACCTATAGATTTGTGCTGCATTTTATCACTTCAATTGAATACTGGTTAAATATTATATTTAAAGCAAATCTATTTTAGAATAACTGTAAGCTTGTAATTATATCTTAATTAAGATATTTTATCCATTCAAAACAGAGTTTCAGTTTGTGTGTCAATATACGCAAAATTACATATATACGCAAAATTACATATATACGCGTGAGAATCTAATTACCTCTCACTAATGATTTAATTACGAACAAAACTCAGTTTTGAATGAATATAGCATAAACAAATACATAATAGAAAAATAATAAGATTTGGCATAGATTTAACTAAAAGAAATGTAGATTTAAAATAAGATAAGATTTCACGTAAGTGAAATCAGAAATTTGGCCTTGTTTTAGTATAGTTTAAAATGGAATTTATATGACATTAGCTGAGTTTTGATTGATTCAGTTTAAGATAATTTTATGCTGTTTAAGAGAATTAACTAAGGCAAATATTATCATTAGCTTAAAATATACAAAATAACTTAGAAACTTTATTATTATTTTAAAATAGATTATTTGAATAATACGTAATAAAAGTTATACTAAAATATTTAAAAACAATTGATTTTAGCAAGTTAAGACTAAATAACTTTTAATAACTCAGAATAAGATGAATACATAAAACTAAATCAATCATAAATAAGTTCAGCAAGTAAACCAACAAATAAAGAAATCATATCAACAAATGAAATGTTTTATCACTGCAAATAATAGCTCAGATAAGAAATCATAATTTAGTTCTCAAATTTGAATCTAATAATAATAAACTAGAATCAGTGAAACATTTAACAAATCTGTTATTAAATCACTTATAAATCAGTTATTAGATCATTTTAAATCAGGCAAGTTTTTAGAATTGAAATAAAATAAAATTACATTTAAGAAATACGTTTAGTTTACATTATTATTATGGCCATAGAGTTTACAATTTTACAAGAACTTTAGTAAAACAATTTTAGAATGAATGACTGTATGAATGATTGAATGATTTTCAAAGATGGCTGCAGCAGCTTATATATTAGCTCACCCCCCTCTCCTTCGTTGCATTATTTTTAGATTTGCTTTTCCAGCTTTCTCACTGTTGCTAAAAAAATGTGGAATCCCACTGTGACTATTTTTCTTTTAGGCCAGTTTCAACCTCGGTCACTTGCGGTAATTTATTCATATTTCTAATTTTAAATCTAATTTTACCCTTAAATTGAAACTAGGTCATTTTATAGCGAGAAGGATTAACTTTTCTGGCATCATCCTTTCTAGAAAAACAAATCTAAAAGATGGAAAAACATTTTGTTATATATGCAACTCGACCATTTAATTTAGCGATATATGCAGGATTATATAATAATTTCGAATATTAATTTTTAGAATAAATATTTTAAGTAAAGAAATTTTACTGTTTTAATCCTGTTAACATTATTCATTCTCGTGTATATGTAGTCTTATTTTACACATGCAACGTATTTTCCATTTATTTATTACCAGAAATATATATGTGCGTATTTATGGAGATTTACATATATAGATGCCATTTTCATACTATATTTTAATATATACACACACATACATGATTAACACTTTTAGGTTTAAATTTAGCCTGTTTTTAATACAATTTTAACATGATATACGAGGATTTGGTGATAGTGATATATATAAAAATACTACTATAGAATATAGTAGGTGAAACAGTAGGATTGACAAAGCTGACTGTTTCAATACCTTATATGATTTTAACTATTATTTACTTTTATTTTAAAATAAATAGCACAATTTTATTTCAAATTTATAACTTAAATAGATTATATTGCTTTAAAGAAAATTAACTTAAGTTTAATATTCCAGAAAGTGTATTTTAACTTCTACAAATTAAATAACAGGCTTTTATTACTCATTATATAAAATTTTAAATTTTTATTAAAATTTCCATTAATTACAACCATATAATGATGTAGCAAATAGAAAGACTACAATATATTTTCTTTTACAAAGATTTTGCTAATCTCAACCTCCATATATGTATTCTGAAATATCAACTCTACCCATGTCTTTTGAAATAAATATGAAGATATTTAAAACTGAAAAAATTCAAGAAGTGTACTTTAACTTTAATGAACTGCTATCACTTTCTAATTTCAGCTAAATATAGACCATGAAGATAATTTGAAGCAGAAGAACATTTCTATACTGTATATTAATTTCAAAGATTAAAGAAACTAGAATATTAACTGGACTGTAAATGTATACTAATATTATTTACTTCTGCAGATGCAAGGTCAATACTCAATTTAAGAACATAAAAAATGCTTATATGTGGATGGCATTTAATTCAAATTTTTTCTCATTAAATAATTATATTTTTAAAAGCTGAGTAAAACAAATTACAACAATTAATTATACTGAATGTAGAAAAAAATATTTTTAGTGAATTTTAGCATTTGATGGTACTAGTTTTTTTTTTTGGAAATTTTTTAGAAATTTTATATTTTTATAATTTTAAACTACATTTAAAACATTATTTCTCTCATAAATATTAAATAATTTAATTTTTAAAGCCAATTAAAAAAAACTTAGCTACTTATAAACCTAAAACAATTAAAAATACTTAGCAGAGGTTCCTAATTCATATTATATTTAATATCAAGTATTTATTTATCCATACATTTTGTAGATATATCAAATATTAATTGCCTATTCTATTTTATATTTCTTATTTTCCATTTATATATCACCCATAATCCTGGAACATCTTCTAAATGATACTGTTGTGTTTTTTTTATAAATAAGGAAAAGATAATTTAAAATTAATTGTAATATTTTTCTTTTTAACAAACATTTCATTTTAGTGCATTAAATTTTTTTAACCCTCTCAATAAAAATGGAATCATACAAGCAATATTGTATATTTTTAAGGAAATTTTTTAAAAAGAATGGAATTGTGATTACCATAGTTTATGAAGATTTTTTTATTAGTAATCTTTTAATTTGAAGGTAAAAAAAAAAAGAAGTTTATTAATAACAGTTTTTTTTATGCTTCCAAATGTATTGGAAACTTGTAACAATATAAAAAAAGGTAGATAGTGAAGATAGCCAACTAAAGCTTTCAATGATATTATAAATCATCTTCTGGGAATAAGCTAATGGTCTTTTTTAACTTTAAAATTGTGTATAGATACTTATTGGAATAATTTTTATTTTATTCTGTGCATTTTTGCTATTGAAAATTATACTGAATTCTATTTCCTTTTTTTTTTTTTGTAATATAGTAAGCAGTTTTATTCTATTCTTTGAAGATATCTACCATATTGAAATCGAAAATTGTACTTATAGCAAATAAAAAAATTATCTGTAGTAAAATTAATGTAATGGGATTGAGCCAGATGATTTAAACACATTTGAGGTCTTCTTTGCTCAAATTTTGCAAAGTTGGAGTTGCTGAATTGTTAAATATACTGCATAGTTCTTAGCACACACATTTATGTCCACATAATGCTATGCTTTCATTTTGATAACAATTTTTTAGTCATTAGTATTAACATAGAATGTCACATCCAGGTGCAGTTCTATGGCATCATTATTAACAAGATGAGCAATGAGGCTTATACTATGCTGCAGTATCTACATAAAGAAATATGGAGAATAACACACACTCTATGAGACTCCTATCCCTATAATTGTTTTTAGCATTAATTGTTTTCATGTTTTTTTTTTAAAAAAAAATCCCTCTGCTGTTTGGAAAATATTTACGTTCCACAAATGTTCTATGATTAAATCTATGAAATTTATTTTTTTAAGAATTTATTAACATTTAGGCCAATTTGTGGACAAAGATGGGAAAGGTTTCTATCAGCCCTTTAATAATTTTAATTAAATGTAAGATGAAACTACTTCACATAAGACTATTAGAAGTGATGTAATGGTAAAAAATCATGAAGCTGATTTAATATAGTGAAGTTGATTTATTAGTTGTGTTAATTTTTGAAGAAATTTATTAAGATTTGAAGCAATCTGATCTGTCAAATGGCTATCTGTATAATATATTTTTAAATTACTACATCTGCTATTAGCATTTAAGGAAACTTCCACCAGTAGAGCTTGTATTTAAACTCATTTGCAGCCTAATTTGTGCAATAAAAGTAAAAAAACAAAACTGGGCTCTTGTATTAAATATATTCAATAATATGTTAGTTATACTTGCACAAACAATGAATTTCATTTAATCATCCCTCGAGATTGTATGACATGTTTGTCTAAGTATCATTATCATCATCATTTTCAAACATTATCAATCCACTGCAGGAACATCTGATCTCTAACTTCTCTTTTCAACATCATCCCCAAAATATTGTTTTATTTCATCCATCCATCTCACATGTGGTCTCTTTCTAGGTCTTTTACAATCTTTTGGAATCCAGTTTAAGATTTCAACTTGCCATCTATTATCATCTCTTCTAACAATGTATCCAGCCCAACTATACTTGTCTCTTAATTCATTTAATGATGTCAGTATTTGTTCTCTCACCCATATATTACATTTTTGATCTCTTCTTGTTATTTTCTTCATACTTATATGTGCCTCTCTTTCTAAATTTTCAAAAGAATTATATTTACAAAAAAATATAGTGAAAACATTTTGTTTCATTATTAATAGCAGGATAGAAATTCTTCCATAGAAAAACATTAACTTACGAACTCATATCAATAGTGATAGTCAAATTTTTTATATTGACACTATTTGATCTAAATAATTATGTTGTTTTATAAAATATACTTTTTCCAAGCAATTCTGGCGAGGATATACGTACAACATCCATGTTTATAAGCAATAATTCATTACGTTAAATGGGGAGGGGGGTGAATTTTTAGCATAAACTGGTGCTACAATCACTATTGATCCAAATTATTCAGTATCTTACTTAGAACTAAGCTCTTACACTTGTCCAAAACATATTAAAGTCTTCTTTCTTTTTTTTTTTTGCTCTCTTAACCATATTGGAAATTGTTGATCTTCATAGTCTGATTATAGGTCTTTTACAATCTACTTTTTAATAAATAATTTGAATCATTTTCTTCAAATATCACTATCAATATAGTAACATGATTTTCTCATATATTATTATTTTTGTATTGTCTTATGACTATTTAACATTATCAGTTAAACTGCCCTGATATTTTTTTAGATTGATATTAATTGGTTAGGGTTCATTTTCATATTGTTCTTTTTTTAAAAAAAAGTTAACTTATAGTTTTCCCCATCAATTACTCAGTTATTATTTTTGCACTTCTACTTTTATTTTCTTCTTAATAATGTTCTTAATTCGAGTTTTGTTTCTAAATATTAGTAAACAGATTATATATTTAGTTAGTTATCTTTTAAGTAGTACTTAATCTATTATCTGACAATTGGCTTATGAGATTTATCATTCATATTAAAGAGTAAATAAGACTTAAATGGTCTAATTCCGAGTAAATGTCTTTTCCACTATCATTGCTTGGAAATTCTTAATTATCCAACACATCAAAATGGGAAATTCAGATAAATGTGCTAAACAATTATACCATAAAAAATATTCACATATTAGGCTTTGTTTTTGTGATGAATATGATATATTACTTTTATGCTTAATTTTTAATAGTTTTTCATATGCTTTATTTGAATTAAATTTCATAAAATTATTCTTTTTTTTTTCTTTATAAAAATAATTCTTTTTTTTTTCTTTTTGTAGATGCCTACTGTAAGTGCCCCAAACTCAGGACAAAGCATAGAGATTGATGACAATCAAATACTATCCCCTCCAAATGACCAGTTAGAAAGTCCTATTTATTTTATTGACAATGGTGTTTGTGTACGTTTAATATTTTAAAAAATGAGTTTAATTAGTAAATGAAGTTGTTTTAAGTCTATAATAACTGATTGGTGTGAAAATTATTCAACACTTAAAAGCTATTTATTTATCTCATTTTCTAAAAAAGATTAGTGATATTTATAATTAATGTTAATATAGCAATGATTAGTTACTCATCAAATATAATATAATCTTTGTAATAAAATGGTGAGAATATAATTAAGATTGAAATTTTTGTAAAACGACAGTATGCTTTTGGTTTGCAACTGCAGAGTGACCTACTGATCAGTCATGCAGTTTTTATTTAATTTCAGTTAAATGTTTTGTTCACAGTCATTGTAAACAATAAGTCTATACTATATATCTTTATATGCACCAATATTTAAAAATAATTAATGCCATTATGTTAGAGTGACCCAATATTTCCAATTTTTTTAGGATTTGTCCCTATTTTTGATTATATGTCCCAGTGTCCCCGAAATGTTTTTTCAGGATTGTTGTATGTCCCAATTTTCAAATACCCATAATTATTATTTGTCTTACATAAATAATTCATTGCAAAAATGAGTTTCTTGGCCCTCTCTGTCCATCTCGGTCTCTACAGTAATATTATAAAAACTTCAGACAAATTCCAACACCAAAACAAAGATCACTATTATGTTATATGGCCAGGTTCTCAAGCTAGATGCATTCTTCCAACCAACCTTGCCTTGGAGCATGCATAATGGATTTTTGTAGACTAAAATTTGAACCACACTTGTACCTGCTTTTATTGGCAATGTAATTTTACTAGTTCTTTGTTAATATTAATTTTCTACAGTGATAAGATTAATAGGAATATTAATAACCCTAAACAATAGACAACATGCCAAAGAGGAAGTGTACTTATAGTGATGAAAATACACAGGAATGGAGTTTTATAAAAAAAGGATGCTGTAAAACAGTGGTCTTCAACCTTTTCACACCTGCGGACCGGTAAAAATAAGGATAAGGTTCCATGGATCAGCAAAAATAAGGATAAGATTTTGCAGACCGGCAGAAGTCTATAGATAAATTTTCTTAAAGATAAGCATAATTGTTATAACTGATCAAAACAACAATGTTAAATATATAAGATAAAGTTTTATATATATATGGAGTTTATATAATAAACTTTTTTTAAAATTTTTTTAGAAAAGTAATAAAAAATTTAATTCTACCCCCTCTCCCCATAAACATCTGTGATAACTAGAAAAACAAATTAATTTATGAATGATTGATTAGATTTTGTTTTCGTTCTGTTTTCTTTTTTTTTTAATTGGGTAAAAATGAGATGAAAAAATAAATAAACATTAGCTATGTTAATTAAAAGTTTAAACTCTTATTATTTACTATTACAAACTTTTTACTGCCTGTCTAGCACGCGGACCTGCAGAAAAGTTCCACAGCCCGGTGCCAGGCCGCGGACCAAGCGTTGAAGAACACTGCTGTAAAATGATTGGTCATTATATTCCGATTTTTGATTGAACCAGTCTGGTCATTCTACATTATGGTGACTTATTTTTAGACACAAAAGTTACTGTAAGAATATTATTTATTGTGAATAATTTATTTGTAGAATAGCAAAAAGGTTAGAAATCTGGACGTGATTTCTAATATGTGAGATATCATTCTTATCCTGAGTGTGCCATGGATCTGATACATGTTTTTTGTGAACCTATGGTGCATGTTTTTGTAAATTCATGCCTAATAAATATAGTTCTTAAAATGCTGTGATATCATATCAATAATAAATAGAGTTTGAAATATTAACTCCTGGTCCAGAAATATTGCTATAAATATTTATTTCACCTTCTTTCCCAACATAGCTATTATTTCTATGTATTCTGAATGTGCTGTAATGACTTCATTAATTATTTTTGTACATCTATTACAAAAAAAATACTTTGTGTTGTAATGGTTACTTTATCCATCTCCACACCCATGGTAAGTGTTCAAATTCAGATTGAAGTTGAATTATTTTCAAGCAAAAGAAAAATATTTTTATATATATGTAGATTGCTTCTAATCTTGAAAGGCTATAATGAATTAGTCTTCCATATTGGTTGACACAGTAATACACATACATAGCAATGTACATATACATAACCCACTTCCGCCTTCTTCAAAGATTCAGATTTTTTCTGCTCCCACTTCAACTTATGATGAATCTATAGTAACTGTAATTTCTAAATTGCTGTTGTAATAACAAGCAATTTCTTTGAAGTGAGTAGGAATTCTGGATACAAAGATGATTGCTATTGACCTGATCCCCTGTTCCACCATTGATTTTTTTCTGTAAATCATATAAAGATCTGATTATATGAGTCTTTCCTTTCAAAAAGTTATCAAAGTAATTTATAAAGCCCAGAAAAGCTTGTAACTGTTTTCTGTTATTAGACATTGGGTCTTCCATTATGGCTTTGATCTTTTCAAGAGATGGGGGTGTACCTTTATTTGAAATTATATACCTTAAAATTTTTATTTCACTCACTTCCAAATACATTTTTGGATGTTCAATTTTGCTCCAAATTCTTCCAGTTTTTTCATATGTTAAATAAATGACTTCTTAATTGATTTTCAATCATAACAACCAGAATGCCATCAAAAAATGTAAAACACCCTCAAATCTATTAAGGAAGTCTCAATTTTCAATAGGAAATTACTATAAATCAACAAAAAATAAAAAATAGCATCATATATCATGACCCCATTTGTTTTTAAACTTGTAAAAAATAAACAAAAAGATATTTTAAATGCTTTCTCTTGCTAAGCATTTATCTCAAAGCTTGTTGAGCAATTAGCAAAGTTCTTTTGTTTATTTTTTACAAGCTTAAAAAAGAAGTGGAATCATGTGATATATGACTCTATTTTTTATTGACTATTTATAGTCTTTGCTTTAAGTCTTAAGCAATGTTATATTGCTAAGTCTTCTAATATATGGTTAGGTGTCTGAAAATTTCAGATTTTCTACTCAATGGTCAACTCTTAGATAAATGTTGGCTTTGGGTTGGTATTTTAGATCTAGTGTCTGAAACTATTCTAGCGCCTCTCTGAGGAGTGCCAAAAGAATGAAACCATTGATCAGGGGATGGGGGGGGTTGTAGTTTTCAGTTAGAGATATTTTAAATGCTTTCTCTTGCTAAGAATTTATCTCAAAGCTTGTTGAGGAATTAGCAAAGCTTTTTGTTTATAAATCAACATTATTCTAAATGGCAGTTGTTTTTGAAACAACATCTATTGTTTAAATAATTTTTAAATAGTCTACACAATTTCCTCCTAATTCCAGAATTTTTTATACTGCAATAAATTATGTTCAACTTTTCAGGTCTATATGGACATGCCATATTTAATTATATTAAAAATATTTGGTTTAAATTCTTCATATGCATGACATTAATATTTATTAAGAAATGGACTCTCCCATTAAAGTTAGATTAAGCTGTATGTGAATGAGACTTGTGTTTACATCTGGAAAATAATGGATTTCATCTTTGGGAACTTGCAAGATATACTAATCCCTATTTACATCTGGAACAGCTAATGCAAACAATTATTTTACATTGGTTTAATAATCTAATAAATATAGAAGTGTTGACATGTTTATTAACAACATATAAGTTGATTGGTCAAAAATTGGAAATTATACATGTATATAATAAATTTAATAATATGGGACCCATTAAATTATTTTATGTAACTAAATAATGAGCCACTACAATAAATTGTATTTAAAATGTAAAACCATAATTGAACTACCAATAATCATTAACAGATCATTATTTCTTAGTCATACAACAATATTATTAACTAGTTAGTCTGGTTTCATTTGGTCAAATAATTTTATATTACATAATTTCTATTCAATGAAGATAAAATATCAAGCTCATAAGCATTTATGATGTAACTCTGAACATGAAATGTTAAACTTGCATTAATGAATGATCAAGTAATCACAACTATAATTATTGGTATCGAGTGTGTTAAATACTTCAAAAAATTTTACATATGTATGTGTATATTTGCTTATTTTTCATTTATATATATATATATATAATAAAGAACAAAAATGAGATATCTATGAAAATAGAAATAACCTTTAACCTTTGATGTTACCAAAAAATTATCAATTACTTACTACTAATTGACAATCTCTGAGCCTAAACCAGTTTTTTCATTAATTCTATAATAGTTTATTTGTTTGAGATTTTTTTGAAGTAAAAGGAATCCTCCTTTACTTCAAACTCAAGTTCTTATATGGATTTAAACACAGAAAGCTATTTTTTATACAATCCATAGAAATATTTAATTCAATATATATATGCATGAGTTTGTAATCCTGTACATATGTGTATTTTTAGGTAAAAACATTGAAGAGGACAGCAGCACAAAGTATAATAGAAGACAAATACTCAGATTATATTTCATCCAGAGACAGCCATAGATCAGCACAGCTTGAATCATTCTCTTCATCAGTAAGAAATTACTCTGAATTTAGGAAATGGATAGTTGAAAATTGAAAAATCAAATTTACTAATGAGGTTTCTTTCTCTCTTCTTTCTTTTTAAAACAGAATGATAGTAGTACTAATTGTCATCATTCACCAGATGGTGCTGTTAAACGTCTTCCAACCTGGCTTTATGCACATTCTTCAAGAAAGAGACAACTTTCTGCTATTAGTAGACCCATATCGAACAAATCAAGTTTAAAAGAAGAGGTAAGAAGATAGAGATGCCTTATTATAATGTTTTACAATTTTTATGATTTGTTTTTTATTATTTTTGATATTAGCTGATCTCCTTGATAATAGTTGTATTAACAATTTTCAAAAATACATTTGAATTATATTGCTTTATCTATAACATTATTTAAAACCAATATATCATAACCATGCAACCTCTTAATAAAATCCTGTATATACACACAGACACACACATACATAAATAGCCTAATATATATGTAATTAAAAGGAGAAAATCACTCTCTCTCAGACTATGAATAAATACTATTCTGTATGTTGAACAAAGGATCAAATATATAATTTATCCATTACTCTTGAAACTTTTGATGTTTATAATTTTTTCTTTATCAACATTGATAAAAATTCAGAGTAATATTATTATATCAGCCTAAGTATAGGTGATGCTTAACATTTTGTTCAATATACAAAGTGCTGTCTATCCCCAGAAGGAGAATGGGTTTCTCTTATTAATTACATATACATTAAGCTATGCTTTTTTCATGTGTACATTTATTAACTTCCATTTGTTTATCAAAATAAGGTTATTAAAAGATAGCTTCTATTTATTATATTCTTGTTTAGTAGATTATCACACAATTTTGATCCACTAATATTAAAGTTGATTATCAGGAAAAAAATATAAAGAGGCATGGTTCATTGCAAATAATATCAATGCAGTAAACAAGAAAGATTCATGCATTACATTATTATGTAAATCATATATTTAAATTATTTAACTTATAAATCCTATTTATATACATATATTAGTTCTAATTATAAAAAGAAAGGTTTTAATCTTTTCCACAGATCCTTTAAACATTTATAATAGCCAAATGTTGTAGGTTTTTGACTATAGTGGAAACTCTCAAACTTGACACAAAATATGGACTTTATAAAGATAAGAACGGCCATCTTATCTTTAATCGAAATTCACATTTATATAGACCAATCTGAAGCATCTTGATTTGAGAGTGTAAAGATGTTATTCACTTCACATTTAAATCCACTATATCCTTCTTGACAAATTAACATGCACAATTTTGTAATTTACAACAAGTTAAAGTTAGGATCTTTTTAATGGAAATATAGGAACTAATGCAATGTTCTAATTATTTATCAAACACATAGGTAGTATGCAATTGTAAAGAGAAAGATTTTAACTTTTTTCACAGGTGCTTTAAACATTTATAAATAGCCAAACAATGTAGTTTTTTGACTATAGGTGGAACTCTCGAATCAAGATTCTTCAGAGTGGCCTATATAAATGTGAATTTAGGTTAAAGATAAGATGGCCATCATCATTTGGCTATTATAAAAGTTTAAAGCACATGTTGAAAAACTTAAAGCCTTTCTCTTTATAATTACATACTGCCTGTATGCTTGATAAATAATTAGAACATTATTTTAGTTCCACAAATATGACCTATCTGATTGAAAGCAGTGCTAAATTGTAAAAAAATTTAATATAATAATCTTTCCAGATTAATGTACCTTCACTATTTATTTTATATTCAAATTAAAGAAAGAAGTAATCTAATTGAGTTACACTAATAATTATTAATAACATATATCATCTAGCTGATATATTAATTTCACAGAATTTTCACTATTGCTGGCAAAGATAAACTTATAAACATCAAAAACTCCAAAGAATAGTAGATTCATTCTATTCTTGACCCTCCATCCAATAACGTGGAAAATGATCTATAAATCTTCATCAAGCTAATGATAAACTATTATTTATTTATATAATTTAAAATAATCAATTTAAAACAAAATTGAAACAGACAACTCACTATAAAAAATATATATTTAATACTAAACCCAAAACTGTCTAACACTGTACTGTACTGTATTTTATTCTAGTACAAGTTGCATTGGAAATTTAGAAGTTAAATTACTAAATTCATAAAAAGAGAATATTTTTATTTAAATATCTGATTGATTTGGTTTAGACAATGTGGGTTGTATAGATTTTTTTGTGTGTTTGTGTTAAAAGAAATCGAACAATGAGAAAGTATATAAAGAGTATAATAAAAACAAAACGGGAAACTACTTTGTTTTTGTAAAGATAAGAAAACAAACTTTTATCGTGAAGCCATTAGCAGTATGTAAAACAAAATTGCAGCATTCCTTCGGTCATTAAAGATGGTGACCCAATTAAAAAAAAGAAGACTTTGTGGGCTAAATTACATTAAATTTGGTCTACATTAACAGGTGTCAACAGGAGTTGCGCAGAGATAATAAAAAAAAAATCAGACTATAAAAAGAAAAAACATATCGTTCGTCAGGGTTCTTAGATATTTATTCCTGAAATAAAATAAAACAGTTCAAAATAAATATTAAGCGTTAAAGAAATTATGAAAAGCATGTCCAACTACTCTCACCAGCATGTTGAATCATACTAAGATGTGCGAGAAGAAATTCGTTTGCCGTTGTTGCTTTTTGCCTGATGTCGTGAACTACCCCTGAAGCCATGGAGTACTTATAAACTGCAAGAATATTGAGCAGTGGATCCCTCCCAAGATAAATCCATGCATTGTAAATTCTATAATATGATACGTGAACAGTTAAACTTGTCGGTAAGAAACTTTATTAATTCAAATATCAGTGATCACTTTCTCTTGAACTCTTAAGTGCAATAAACTGTCGTCTCGAGTCTATCAATTAAAATAAAATCTTATCAGTAGTTTTAATCCCTATTTATGTTCAGTAAAGACGGCCACATCATGTTCGCCCTCTATTTTATAAAGTTAAAACTATTTTTGATTTGTGAAGTAAACATTTTTACTTTCATTTTCTACATTACTATACTTAGTTTTGATCATTTCTTAGATGAATATTGCTTAAAACATTTGTATTAATAAATTGAATGTTGGATTAATTACACTACATTAATTAAAATAATTACTTTATTTATTTATTTGAAACTTAAGAATTTAAACTATCTATATTTATAACTGCTGTGTACAGCCACTCACTCAGCTTAACCATCAGGTAAATAGACAGCAGAAACCAAATGATTATACAAATAGTTAATAGAATTAACAGTCGGATAAATAATAGTACATATATATATAGTTATAAGACAATTAAGTTTAACTTACGAACGCTGGCCATGAAGGCATACAAAAAACATAATCTAGACCGGTGTGGCCTGCAAAGTTCCTAGGTCCACTTTTTAACCTTCAGTGGTGGAATTCACTGGGTTTGTTCCGTTGCTAAGTTAAGACTCTTGACCTTCGTGTGCATTCAATGAGTTCTCCGCTACAAGTGCTGCTTAGTTATTTTTTGTTCCTTCTTTTTTCTTGTTAAGGAATGTTTCAGAAACCAATTAATTTTCAGCTAATGTCTACTTTTAGTAATCAGCACTTTTAATCTAGCTGCTTAATTAGTTTCTGATCTGAAGCGCTTATCTTTAATAGCGTACCAAATTTAATTACAAAATTCCTGTCTATTTCTTTTAATAAAACATTAATTATTATATACATATAATTTTCTTTTAACAAAACATTATTATACACGTATATAGCAATAACGTTACAAAAAAGACACCCTCTGGGTTCAAAAGTTCGAATTACACACACACGTGTATAGCTTTATAGTTGCAAAAAATGGCAGGTAGATCTGTTATATCTTTAGTTCCAGCTGATCAAATTTTGGATGTTGCTGTTATTCTGGCAGAAGATCAAGACATACATACCCAGAATATTGAAAATATGTGGATGAGAGCAAAGCGTAAGCTGAAATACCAATTTGATACCAGCAGAGCTTTGTTTTCATCATACCTGCAAGAATTTGCCTTCCGGAGTAGCCACAGCACTACAGCTTTTTTCTCAAACTTCCTACTCTGCATAGGACACAATTATGCTTAAAAATGTTGGAATTGGAAAATGTGTTTTTTTTTTGCCAGAATTAATTCTAATGTAGTTAGAAATCGAAAATAATAGGGCTAGTAATGTAACTTTTTTATAGCATATACGTAACATTTTCGAGTAATTTTTATTATGAATCTGTGTTACTTTTTTTTCAGTTCTAATTTTAAAAAATAAAGTGGCCGCTAAAGTAAACCTTATATTCTCTCAATAATATAAATATTTCATTGTGTATCAATAAATTTAAATAGAACTTACATTGATATTTAGTTGTTGATTATTAATTGTCTAAATTCATTTAAAATTAGCCATTATTGTAATTTGATTAAATAAATTGCCGATGCTGTACTTGAGAACACAATCTTCCGGTCATTTCAAATAACTTACGATAACAGTTGATAGAATAAAGGGGGTTGGGGGTCAGTGGACTTTCATGAGAAGTTCTGGCGACTTTCAAACAAATTAAAAGTTGGCTTAGGTGAAAGAGGGGGATCGTGTGATCAGGAAAGACAATTGCGTCGATTAAAATTCACTGAAATTTTCTAATGAAAAATTTAATAGATCGAACGTAATTTGGCCACCGAATATAAGGCAATTAACTTGTAAAAACTCTTAATTATATCATGGACATTACACTACATCAACCTGGCTTTCATTTCTTATTGGAATCGGTTGTTTTCTCATCCTTGGTGTTCGCCTTAAGATGTCGCTACATCTAGGTAAATTCCTAGAAATATACCATTTTACCGGCCTTCACCCAACCAAAGAGAAATTTTTCTACGTTATAAATGCAGAAAAGTCCTCACGTTATGTTGGAGAGGAGGCGGCGGCAGAAGCCAACACAAAGAGACTTCTTTCTATGATGAAACACAAAGAGTTCCCAATGGCTGCCGGTTATGGGTTTTTTTCTATGCTAAAAGCAAAGAGAAAGAAATGCCTTGATTGGCTGCCGTAGTAGTCGATTTTGTTCACCATTTTCTCGTAATAGTAGAATATCTATTTTCTCTGTAGTTTCGGGTGAGTGTGTGTATTTGAAGCAGTCATAGTTTTTTTAAATTTGATAAGACGTCTATTTTTTTTAATATGTTGTAACTTACTTTACTGTTGTAAGTTTAGTAATAATATCCTGAAGATTCCATTACAAAGGGGTAACCCTCAGAAATTGCTTTTAAGGGTGCGAAAGGGAAAAAAAATAAAGAATCACACGAAAAGTACCGTTTTCACGAGAATTCGTCCGTGACCAGTTACTTTTGCTATATATATATACACACAAACAAAAACAACCCACTGTCTAATTATTAGGAATTACTTGTCCGAAAAATAAAATTAGTCGGGTATTATTATTTTTTTGTTTTGTTACATTTATTATTTCAAAATAAGATTAGTTTTTATATCTACACACTAACAAAAACAACCCAGTTCCTGATTAATTACTGTCTTTAAAAAAAAGCAAATTCAACAGGGTTTGATTTTTTTCAATGGAGTCTTTGAATTACGGTTTGTTTGTTTTTATATATACACAAGATTTACAAAAAAAAAAAAGAAACCCACTTTCTGATTAATTACTGTCAAAAGAAACGCAAATTAGTCGGCTATCATTTTTAAATTTAGTATTTCAATAACGGTACCCTTTTTATATAGTCAGACTTAACAAAAACAACCCACTTTCTGATTCATTACTGTACCCCCCCCCCCAAAAAAAAAGAAAACGGAAATTAGTCGGGTATCATTTTTCAATCGAGTCTTTTAATGATGAGTAGTCAGATATCAATTCTAAATTGTAGTATATAAATTACGTTACTTTTGATAGATTTAGAATTACGTCTTGCTTTTTTAATAAAATGATTGATTTACTCTTGACCAAAAATACCGTAACTTTTAAAAAAAAAGACACACATAAAGTCAAAAAAATGTAAAAAAGCCCCGTAACTTTAAAAGACACACACACGCACAAACTCAAAAACAATCTAAGATTAATAAACATTGACTTATTATGTCTTGCTTTTGAATCAAATTATTGATTTACTCTTGCAAAAAAAATACTGTAACTTTAAAAAGACACACCTAAAGTCCAAAAAAAAAAAATTTGAAAAAGCCCCGTAATTTTAAAGACACACACACAAACTCAAAAACAAGATAAGATTAATAAACATTTACTTATTACGTCTTGCTTTTGAATCAAATTATTGATTTACTCTTGCAAAAAAAAAAAAAAGACCTTAACTTTAAAAAGACACATGTAAAGTAAAAAAAAAAAAAAATTAGAAAAACACCGTAACTTTAAAGACACACACACACAAATTCAAAAAACAAGATAAGATTAATAAACATTTACAAAAATGAAAAAAAACTAACATCATATAATAGTATTAGTTAGTAGAATATTTTATTACAAATCTAAGAAATCTGATCTTTTTAGATCAAATCGATCATTTAGGTCCACCCGGAATCGTTATATGTATATGTTTTTGATTAGCATCAATGCCATCTTAAGGCGAACACCAAGGATGAGAATACATCATGATGTTTCTTTTTCCACAATCACATGTTTCAGTTTTATTTTAAATTGATTATTTTAAATTATATACATAAGGCAATATTATGGACAAATTTTAACATTGAAATTTTATCATTTAAAGTATTTTATTTATGAATGAATAAATAGTATTTATAAGTAAATGAGTAATATGCACTATAATATTTAGAAATGAAAGATATATTTAGCAAAAATAAAAATTATGAGTAAAGTTATAAACAGCATCTGTGATTTAGGTGGAAATTCTTCACAGAATAAGAAATCAGAGATAAGTTGCTAATCTCCATTTTAATTTTTAAAATTACCCCAAATCCAAAAATCGATTATTTATTGACTAGTTTAGTTTTATGCTTGTAATGTTTACATTTTAATTTTTATGTAAGTAAGTTGTATATCAATAAATGAACTAGTATTATATATGAATAATTAAATGCTTTATTTATTCTAGTATGAATAGATTTAAAATTGCTATTTCTGATTAAATATAAATAAGTCAAAAGTGCTAAGCTGTTAAGAGAATGTCTAAATGATTGCTTAATGGCAGTGAAAAATGCTGATCTTTTTACTAATTTCTTTTTATATATGCTACTGATCTATTAGTGTGTTGGTTTTTGAGTCTATATTTAGATGTTTCTGATATTCAGTTATCATGCTTGCGTAACAGTTTTAAAAATGTTTACTTTTTTATGCTTAGATAATTTGATTTCAAAAATTCTCAATGATAATAAGTTTGTTTTTATATTGATTTTAGTTTATTTGATCTTTCTTTGAGGTTAGTTTTTTTCTTAAGTATATAAAGGTTGATGTTCTTTACAACTGTTTAGATAGAATGATCCATTAGTTATCAGCAACTATAGACATATTTGACTTATCTAGTCAAGGATAAAGTGATGTCATTCTTGAATATGCTTAAGATTATTTCTATGCATACATTTTTCATTGCTGGAAAGGGTACTTTGGAAGTTATTTAAAACTGTATACACAATTTAACATTTTTATTGGATAATAGTTTTAAGATAGTAGATGTATATTTGAATTTATCTAAAGCATTTGACTCTTATTATTTATACAATTCTTCAGCATTTATTTTCATATGCTTTTCAAGATCATTTTGCCTGTTGGTCAAAAAGTTATTTAAAAAATAGAAAACAGTTGTCCCAAATTCATGATGCTGTTAGTGATTTTAAATTGGTTAATCATGGAATTTCACAGAGATTTTCTTACTTGGCCTATTATTTTTTATTAATATAAATAGTATTTTTGCTTTACATTGATAATTTTTGATTTTACTGTTGATATTGCTCTATCTTATGTTACTCTTTTATATAGTCTTGTTGAACAGGTGATAAATAATGATTTGGCTTTAATTAGTAATTGACACTGTTTAACAATTAATTATAAAAAATAAAAACTTTTTTTTTTTACAATTACATATTATATTTGCTTATTTCTATTTTAGTCAATATAGAATTCGTTACAATAATACTTGTTGCAATATGGTTTCTTGATAATTATTATTATTTGGGAATTTTTGATCAAAAAATATTGCTTGTCTATGTGTTAATTCAAATTAATTATTTGTTTTGCTATTTAGTTAAATTGATTATTTATGTTGCTTGTTATTAAAGTGTATTGTAGTTATAATGTCTCTGTTTTAAAGTGGTTGTATCATTTACAATCTATTCTCACTATATATTTTGCAAAATTATACTATACATATTATTTTTGGTAAATTTAGATAGAGTTCTGTTCCATAATATCTATGATAATTATTGTGCATAGGCCATTGCCAATTTTTGTCAATGTAAGCTAATTTTTGATTCCTTTTTTGTATCTTAAAATTTTCATTGTGAATTCTTATTTAGAAAAAAAAAATCATTTGACATTATCAGTTTTTAATTTAGAATCTAATCACAGACAGCATGTTTTCTTTTATTATTGTCTATTAATTAGACATTTCCTATATCTCTTTTCTTATATTTGAAAAAGTTTTGCATCTATCCTTGTTGTATGTAACTATTTTTTATTGTTATTTTTATATTAACATTTATAAATTCCCTATGCTATATGTTTTGTACAAAACTAATGTGTTTCTAATTTTTGTTGTTATTTGCTTTAATTAATGTTTGTAAATGTGATAGCTATTATGTATGATTGAAGTCTTTTCTTTTTTGGAGTTAATTATCTTTGGTATTTTGGTGTAATATTGTAATTAAATAAACAAAAAATAAATTATTGTTATTACTATTTTATGTCTGCGTTGATCATTTAAAAGATAAATTTTTGAAAGCTGGACAACTACAAAATGAGATTTTTCAGTTTTAAGGAAAAAGTCACCCAATACAAATTATCTTTTAGTTGACAGTCATTATGTTATTTTATATTGAAATTAATAGAAGACTTTTACAAGTATTTGCTCTTAATTGTCTTTTTTTGATCATTGTTTCAGATTGAAACCAGTGTAGAAATTTGCGATAAACATTATTACATTAATAGTTCTCTGGAAACTCTTCATGAAAGGCATATTTCCTCTTCAGATCAAATGAATTTTAATGAATATTATGAAGACATGTGGCTTGATAGTTCTCTTACAACAGATGATGAACAATGGAAATGTTCCAACAGGCCCAAAACTGCAAAAAGACGTAGCCTTGCAATGCGTTCAGTCAATGAAATAGAAAGACCTAAAGCAGCAAATCCACGTGGCCGAAAACTTCTTCATAGTAATGCACAAATAGACAGGAATAATGCAGGTATGTGTGAACCATCTTGTATGAACACTTTAAATGGCACTTCACGGCCTAAAACAGCAATAGGCAAAAGGGGTGATATGGTTAGACCTAAACCTATAACATCACCTGCTGACAGTTGGAATAGCAATTGGTCAGATGTGTCTGAAATTCTTGCTGTTACAGTAGAAGAATCCAGAACTTGTCAGAATAGGAATAGGAAATATCCATCAGAGTTTTTTCCTGAATCTTCAAGTAGTAATGATGCTGATATTTCTTCTGGCTTCACAACTCCAGGTAAGCCTTTGCAATTGCATTCCACTTCATCAAGAAAACTCATGATTTCCTGGAAGTGGATTAAAAATCTTCTTACTACAAAGAATAAACAAAGAAGTCAGTCTTTTAATTCTACTAGTCATTGGTCAAGTAAGTAACAATTACCAGTGCTTTTATATATATATATATATATATATATAAGCACTGGATGCTATATATATATATATATATATATATATATATATATATATATTAATAGCATACAACCAACTGCTACAGTTTTAAGCATGCTATCTTTGTTTAAAAACCTATATCTGAATCATGCTCATAGCATGGTTGAAACTGTAGCAATTGGTTGCATTCTATTACTGTATGACTCTCATCTAATTTTAAGCATTCTTTAATTTATTTACACATACATAATTTTAAAAATATAAATTTCAATCAATGAAGTTATCTTTTTCAGAATACTGACTAATAATAATTCAGAGTTTTCATTTTTTATATGAGAAATATTGGTGCCAGTTTCCTTATAAGAAAGGCAGTAAATTGATTGATGTGACAAAGAAATTTACTTTTTTTTGTTTTAATTACTAAATTATTTCACTTGTTATTTTATTATAATTTAATAGACAGGGTATGAGCACAGATCTTCACATGACCCACCACTCTCCACACTATCTCATAACACTGATACACCTGAACACATATATGTTGAAAAGATAAATAATCACCAATATACGTATTTCATGCTAAACCAGCAATCATCAGTTGGTCCAGATTACCATCTCTACACATATATGCTACAAGTGCTCAGATATATATTAAGATAGCAAGACACAGGTATATATAAGCCTGTGTATTTCAGCTATAATTTAATGTTATTGTTTTGGATTATATATTGTAAAGGAATAAATGAAATACACATAATTATGGTTAAATAGTGGTATTGATGCCAAATGATAGTCATCCAGAATCCAAATAGCAGTAGTGATTTTAATAATTGGAATAAAAGTGAAAAAAAGGATGCATTACCTATGTAGCTGGATTCCCATGAGTGAATGGAATTGCAAAATATACTATATCTAACTACACAATTTCAATTATATGCTATGCAAAAAGAAATGTAAATTAACAAAAAAAAAAAAAACACTAAAATCCACAAATTTTACAACATTCAAGTTGCTTTTTTTTTCTCTGAGGACTGTACAAGATTATATATATTAATAAATTTTTTTCAGTTTATGTTAAATGCATATTCTTTTTGAATTTGATGATCAGTATTTCACATAATAAATTATTTTGCTAAAAGTTTTACAAAATTTTAGAACATACATAAAAAATAATAGTTAATAAAAAAATAAAATATTAATTTCTTATTAAAGAGTAGATTTCTATAAGAGAAAAAAGTTATTGAAAAAAAAGAATATCACCCAGAACATATTCTATAGCAGTATTTTTCAACCAGTGGCCCGTGGACCATTTGTAAACCACAAAAAGCTTCTAAATTTGTTCATATTTATTACATATTTTTGTATAATCTTTTAAATTATGACTAATTTTATTAAATTTATCTTTAATTCAGATCTAATATTTTTTTATTTATTAGTTGTTTTATTCATAGAAAATAAACTAAGAAACAAAACACTACAAAAAATACTAAAAAGTTTCTATTTCCTGGTATCAGTCATTTCACAGTAAAAACACTCATTAACAATTCTGCACATGTGCACTTTATGCACTGAGGGGGACTTGGATATGTACAAAATTAACCTAACAGTTGTCAGTGGTATGTACTATGTTAGTTTGCCATAACCAGCCGATCGGAATTGCACTGGCACACAGTGATAGGAATTACTATATAATAGGTGTATTATAAATTAAAGTATATTAGTGTTGGATATTTACGTTTTTGATAAATTTTAGTCTTTTAAAAATGAATAATAACAAGGAAACATCAAAAACTATTGCAGACATTTTTCAAAAACCAAGTATAAGTACTTTGAATGCTAATGAAAATATTATCTATTCATAAAATGATTTGGCTCAGGCAAAACAAAATTGTAGAGTTCTTGGTCAATTCAATCCTAATTATTTAAAATTTGGTTTTATTTCTTGGCCTGAGTCAAAAGAATATTTGCCCAGATTTCAATGCATTATTTGCAAAGAAGTTTTATCTAATGAATGTATGAAATGAGAAAAATTAATACATTATTTACAGACCAAATGTTCAAATTTACAAAATAAGCAAGTGGATTTTTTTGGATGTAAAAGTTCTGAATTGAAAAAACAAAAAGCATCTTTTAAAAAGTTTCTTTTAGTTCATACGTCTCTTGTAAAAGCATCATATTTAGTTGCTTTAAAGATTGGTAGATTCAAAAATCAGTATTTTATTGCCAAAAATGTAATTTAACCATATGTTCTGAAATCCTAGATATGGTTATTGAAAACAAAATGAAATCACTGTGCTTTCTAAATATTATTCAATGCAGATTTTGCAAATTAGTGACTGATGTTGAAGATCAATTAATTCAAAAAATAAGCAAATCATTATTCACAATTCAAATAGATGAATTTACAAATGTTAACGTAAAGCTACAGTTTTATGTTATATTTGTTATATTGAATCAATGATGTAAAAGAATGTTTTTGTTATGTTGAACTTCCTAATCACACAACTAGTTCAGATATATTTAAAGCAATTGGTAATTAGAAAAATTATGTTGGCTTATGTACTGATGGAGTGGCAAGTATGACTGGAAAATATTTTAAATGTTTTAAAGTAGTTGTATCATTTACAATATACTATGCATATTATTTTTGATAGATTTAGATTGATAATTACATTGAAAAGAAGTTACTTAATTGGAAAATTGCATTGGCTTATTAACTTATGGAGTAGTAAGTATGATTGGAAAACATTAAAGAGTTGCAAAAACATTAAAGAAGTAGCGGATGACAAAATGATTTTTTTCTTATTGTGTTATACACTGTGAGAATTTAATTACTACAAAATTGTCTCCTGACTTGAACAATATTCTTACTCAATCGATAAAAATAATAAATTATATTAAATGCAATGCACTAAATTAAAGACTATTTTCAAGTTTTTGCAATGAAATGGGTTCTGGACATGGAAATTTACTTCATCATGCAGAAATACAATGGTTGTTGAGGGAAAATATTAACAAGACTTAATGAATTAAGAAAAGAAGTTGAAACATTCTCAAAACAAAAAATTTAGAATTGATAAATATTTTCTGTGACAACAACTGAATTGCTAAACTGTCTTACTTATCTGAACTATTTTCATTAATAAATTAACTAAATTTAAGCCTGCAATGAAATAGTACTACTTTTGATTTATGGAATAAATTTGAGGTATTCAAGAAAAAGTTAAAACTATGGTGTAACTGTGTAGAAGAAGAAAACTGTGACATAGTTTCATTCATTTTCAAAATTGATAAATGAAGTTGATAAAAATATTGGAAAATTTAAAAATACTGTTTATCAACATTTAACAGGACTTTGTTGTGTGTTTGATGAATATTATTCATCTTTTACCTATTTAGTTAACTATAAAACTATGAGCCCAAGATGAAAACACAGCTTGGATTAAAAATATCATTGTGTTTTCATCTTTATAATTAACTAAATAGTTAAAGGGTAGCTGCTGGAGAGTTGCATTAGATCCTAAGCTCTAGGTGCAGTGCTCTCAGGTCTAAGGCTCCTCACTGATGAAAGCCATGAGCTAGAAATTAATCTGGAGAAACTGGATGAGTAGGCACTAGATAGGGATTTTATGCACAAACCTTATTGCATTCATTGGTTACTAAGGTTTGCACTGGATTGCATTTTTGTATGGAGAGTTTGCTACTGTTTTAATAGATTGTGTAAACATAGGAAATGGAGTTCATATGGTGTTTTAGTGTTTTTTATATGTGAATGAATTTTTGTTTTATAAACTGGCTTATACAGTCATGACAAAATTTACCTCTAGAACAGTTTTTTCAATGGCCATCTTGTTTATGAATGTCTTATGTATGTATGTATCAGTTCTTATAAAAGTGAAATTTAGGAAATAAAAATTCTTTGAAAATAGTATTTAAAAAATTCTCTATAAGTGTAAAAATATAAATCATGAGAATGGATCTAAAAAAAATTATGTAAAAACTATAAAAAGTAAAAAAAAAAAAAAAATTGTCATTATTTCCAAATTAAAAAACAAGAGACTACAATGTATGTAAAATGTATTCCAGCCCTTTCAATTGCAATAGACTCCACAATAAGTAAATTGAGAGAAAGAGTGTAACTTTTATTTAGAGCATCATATATAATTTAGCACAGTGGTAGAATGATGGACTCAGAAATAAAAGTTTCTGAATCAATTATCAACTGAATAAAGAATTTTAAAAAAATCTCTGTTTGTTTAATTTACACTCAGCCTGATACTTGAATACTTGGATATTATTTAATCTACCAAGCAATTATCCATATAATTATTTTTTTTATTCAAGAACAAATATTGCATTGACATGGGATTAATCTGCTAAAAAAAAAAAAAAAAATGAAAAAAAAAAAAAAATGAAGTTCAATAAATTAATTCTGGCAAATAAATGATATATAATTAGTATGCTATAATGTATAAAATATCTATACCTTCTCTAGAAGTAAAACAAATTCACAAAAAGAATCAAACAAAACCTCAGAACAAAAAATAATGGCTCATATTTAGACTTAAGATAAATGAAATTAAAAGTAAAATAGAAATAAAAGTGAGACAAAATTTGTCAAAAATGTAAAATGAAACAACAGATTTGTTCAGGAGGATGAACAATTTTATAAACTTCAAGAACTTCCAGTGTTCTAAATATAATGAATCTAATGATCTAGACATGCAGTATTTATAATTAAATTGCTTCAAAAATGTATTCTAAATTAAACACTTATTGAAGAAAATCATTTCTTCATTAACTTTGATAATTAGCAAAGTTAGCTAAAGTTCCACTATTTAAACCTATCAATCCTGAAATATCTACATATCTTAAAATCTGTGTTGATATACTCTTTTTTTATTGTCTATTTTTATTATCTCCATGAAGTATTATGCAAATTGTATCACTCAAAGGTAGCAGATTCAATTAAATAATTTAGGAAGGGAATGGGAAATATTTATTTTGAAAGAAACCAAATAATTTATATTCAAGATTCTATTTTCCTTTGAGAAAATATGTTCAATAAATTTAAAAAATAATATGTTATTCCACACTTTTTATGCTTGACAGTTTGTCTATTAATATACAGAAGCAAATTTAAATATTTTTTCAACAGTTTTATTTTTCTCTTTAAATAATGGAATGAGCTCTGAAGAAGTCTATTGGACAGTTGAAACTGACAGCTATTTTTGAAAGTGTGGAATAATAAACTATTGCATTTGCAAGATATAAAATGCATAGAAGAATGCATTATTATTATTTGTATTAATACTAATACAATCAATGCAGATAAGTTATGAAAAAACATTTAATATTTATATTAATATTAAATAACTGAATATATGAAGAATATTGGATATATTAAAAACTTTTTCTTTTATTATGTCATAAACTCGCACTTTTCCATAATCAAAAAATTATTCTAAAATTGAATGAAAAAAAGTATTGTCCATATAAATCATATTATAACAAATTCCAATAACAGAACCAGACTATAAAATTGTCATATGATTGTGTAGGACAGTCAGTTTGAGAGAGTACATGGATTTGCTAATAGCACACAAAATAATTGGTATCAAATGATTACAAATTCCTATCATATGAGATGGATAGGCATAAATAAAATAATAAACAAGCTGCAATATTATATAATATCCATAAAATAATGGAATACAAAATAGTTTTTATTAATCTAAATATAACCAAGATTTAATTTATTTCTACAATTTATTTTATTAAAAGAGAGAAAAGTCACTCAAGATCCCCAGAGTTAAAGATTCAAAAGAATATACAAAAAATGAAAATATTTATTAAAAATAATATAAGCCTAAGACTTTAAGTAAAAATGAAAAGCTCATTTATTCTTAGACTATAAGTGTAAAATCAAGAATTCGAATATAGAAGTTGTAAAAGTTTATAAATATTAGTCACAAGATAGTATTTATTTATGTGTGTATTATATATGTATGTATCTGTAAATCTGATACCATATATAATCATTAAATTATGCATATATATATATATACACACATATCTATAAATCTGATAGGAAACATTATCAAGTACAAATGTATATATATATAATATCTGATAACTTATTTTACACGTAAATATAAGTAAT
Source organism: Epiperipatus broadwayi (assembly GCA_028023455.1). NCBI lineage: Eukaryota > Metazoa > Onychophora > Udeonychophora > Euonychophora > Peripatidae > Epiperipatus > Epiperipatus broadwayi. Next base: position 3,520,820 of record JAQFVV010006326.1, on the reverse strand, counting down.
ATGTATATATTTTTTTAGATTCTAACTGGTTCAACCCAAGACATAAACATCTATATAGTTGTCTCTTACCTCATGCTTTTGTTTACCTGGCCTACAGTCTTTGCTTTGGAATCTGTATTCTTTGCATAATTGTTATCCTTTTATATGGCCACAAATTTGGACATGATAATGCTGTGCGATGGTTATATACCATGCTGATATCATTTTTACAATCTGTATTCATCACAGAACCTCTTAAAGTAAATATATATATATATTAATATTTATTAGTGTTATGTGCTTGTTTGTGTCTATGTGTATACTAAAAATAATTAAGAAATTAAATGCTATTGTTTTCTATATTTTTTACACTAATTATTTAAATCTAATGTTTAATTGTTTCTATATATGTATAATTAATGTGGATAAAATCAAACAAATAATACATTGATATACATAGCAACATCTACATTCTAAATAAACCTATTAAAAAATTAGAGCTAGTTTAACAATTAATATCAGATGGTGTTGCAGTTGGTTGATTCAGATTTCAACTAGACTGGGTAATTTGGCCTTTATTTAGTTAGAGAAAAGTGTAAATTACCATACAAAATGTACACATTGGTAGTCCTATGGTGGTGGATGGTAAGTCATTAAATTGTTTGTAATTCTCAAAGACTGATTTTTATTCTCATTAGCAATATTTGTTGTTAAATTAAAGAATTGAAGAATCTTATTGGTTATAATTCACCAATACTAAATTTAAATAAAGAAACCATATCAAATGTAATGCAAAAAGTAAATATATATTAATACACAATTATTCATAACTATTTTTACACTATATATGTGTATTAATTTTAACATGCGCATATAAATATAACATAAAGCATATTCTGATTAAATAGAATCAAAATTAAATTAACAGACTAATTTTTTATGATTTGGTTAATAGTCAAAAATGAGAATCAAATTTCAGAATCAGTTTCCTGCTTATGTCATTTTTGATTCCCTGAATTAGATTTGAAATATCTCATTATTATTATCTTTTGTTTATATACTAGAAATAGAATTTTGTTTAGGACATGGATGATAAAATATTGTTGTTAAAGGGATGTTTAATGTGCAAGATAATGAAAATTTTACCTATCAGTAGATAATAAAGGAAAAATTGTATTTTAAAATTTATGCATATATGATTCTTAATTAATTCAAGACATTTCACTTCTACAAGGTGTCTGATGAGAGATCAGTTAAAATTGAAATAGTACTGTAATGACTGATTTTCTCATCAGTAGTGGGTTCTCACTATCTGATGAAAGATAAATTACTTTTGAAACACTTAGTTTTGAGTTTAATATTGTGTTTTCATTATTTCAAGACAAAATCTCTGTATATATGTATGATGATATAAATATCACTCATTATTTACACATCTGGTATGAATTATATTATCTTGGCTATCCATGATTCAAGATATGATCATTAATATGTCTCTATAAGATACTCTTTTTTTTTTTTTTAACATGTTCAATTTTCATATGTTTTAGGTTCTTCTTCTGGCCTTATACTTAGCTATGATTGCTAAACCATCTCATCATTTTGAAGGATTAGAAGAATATCATCTTAATGTACCAATAGAAGAAATTCATCATGAAAATTTTAAGGTTTGTTTTTGTTATTGTTGTAATGAATACATTTTATTGTGTCAGCCATTTTATCAATGAAGGGTTCAGAAGAAGAAAAAAAAACATCCCATTGGTGCTTGGAGTAGCCATGTCCAGAATGTGTCGTCATTTTCTGATGAAAAATATTATTGGTTGTAATAATGTTAATATTGCAGGTAATAAAAATGTTAATCAAATTAATTTAACTATATGAGCTTATCCAGTGATTGACTCACTTGAAATCACAAGATAGCTCAATAGAGTTTAAAATAGATAAAAACTTTATACTACATAATTAAAAAATACTAAATAAATATTTGAGAATTCAAAATTAAATAAAAATAACCCTAATGATGATGAAATGATTATACGATTTATTAAATACTGAGTCAAACATGTTTTAAAATAATAAAAATATGTAAATATAAAAATTCTATAAATTAATAAATATTGCAATTGTTATATGCAAGTCTATATAATGTTTAATACATAATGGTTGGCCACCCTATGCGCAATATAAATGCATTAGAAAAGTTTCATTTAAGGAATTGCTGTAAAATTTTAAAAATGCAGTGGTAACATCTTAAACCAATCAACATGATTTTCAACTTGCTGGATCTGATACTATAGTGTCCATTATTATAAAATCACGTCTTTGTAGATTAGACATGTAAAACAAATGAGCAGTACAATATTTCTTAAAATGGTGTTTTATAATGAATTTGAGCATAGTTTCATGGTAGAGATAGCCCCCATCTATGTTATATAATTGTCTTGTAGACATTCTAAAGAAGTATAATGTTTTCATAAGGGAAGATATGATAGAGAATAGAATACATTGGAGAGCTAGAAATAGTGTTAAAGTATTTCAGAAATTAAAAATCAACATCATAAAATAGCAAGTAAACAGAAAAATGGATCAGCATGTTCTATATCCACAACACACAGATGGATTTGTATAGTCATCGCAAAATTTATTTCTAGAACAATTTTTCTCTCTATTTCCTTTCTTTGAATTACAATGACCATATTCTTTTATGAGTGGCTGTTTATTTTTATTAAAATATTAAAAAAGATTCTACAGGATCCCATATTAGTGTAATATTAATTTTTATCATCTGTGGATATATTATATATAAAAAATTTATATTTTTGGATAAACTAGGAAAAGATAACTCCACATTTGGAAAAGTGAAATGAAAAATTATAAAATTGAAGAATTTATAAGAGAGTATACAAAGTTCAATTTGTATTTTTCTTTTAAAAAAAGAAAAAGGGATGGAAGAGACTTTATAAAAAAAATTAATTTTGCGTATAGTTAAATAAGAATGAAAAATACATTATCATTATTAAAAAAACACTATAGTTTATATTGATTAATTAAAATTTTGTAATTGAGAAGTTATCTCATATTTGTTTTTAAATGGATAATAAGAAAACAGAAAAAACAACCGTTAATACCTCATTATAATTAATTTAAAGAAAAAAAAATTTTTTGATAAGCAAGAGTGCATTTTTGTCAGACTCAGAAAGATTGTATAAAGAAATTAAAACTAATATAATTCATTCAAGTTTTGTCACTTTTCAAAGCTACATCTATCAGAATATTGTTTCAGATTGTGGCTTTAAAGATAGATTTATTCACCATATTGCTAGAGAAAGCATGAAATCATATTACTATACAAAGCTCGGGTTAGAAAAGAACTCCATATAATAATGGAAAATCATCCACCTATATATATATATTGCTACAAAATACTTTTTAATTCCTTTTATTCTTGCTATGATGGAAATCCTTTCTATGAAGATAACTTTAAGTAAGATATGATAATTTCAACTAATGGTATATCATCCAAACTTCATGAACTGTGATCCCTCGATGCCATACCTATTCATGGAATCTAAAGATGATGATGGTATGAAGCGTAATCTATAAAATAAGTGAAACATTACTTCAGTTACATAAGGCTGTTTAGCAGCAAATTTTTTTCTCTTACTACAATCTTGACATTTAATTTAAGTTTTAATGATCAGTTAATAGTGCTTAATTAATAAATCCCTATGCAGTATTGTCCTATTCAATATCCCCAAAGTAGTTTCTATCATGATTTTAATCACAGAAGAACCTTGGATCTGGAAGTGGTGCATCTGGACTTTTTGGATCTAATACCCTTGTAGCAACCATCTTTTACTTATTTGTTTATTAAATCTTACACTAGATGGAACAACTGTAGTGAGAGAAAAAAAAAATGCTATTGAAACCTAATCTACTCTGATGTCCTGATAGAAATTTATTCCAGTTGCTCAAAAGTTGTCCTAGCTTATTGAAGTGAAAAATTATACATTACAAGAATTCAAAAAAACCCAAACTGAGAGATATCTCTCAGTAGGCATATGAATTCTTAAATCTGCTAATCAGACTTTTGATATATATATATATGATTATAAAAATATTTATTCCCGAATTTAATTTTTAATTGTTATATTTGAAATTTTTTAGTGTTTTTTATTAATCAATTATTATAATATATATTAATGTAGTTTATTGGAAATGTATATATGTTTGATGTAAAGTTAAGAGTATGTGTTAATGAGATATATGGCGTCCTTATAAATTAATTTGCCTTTTTTAGTTTAAAAGATTGTGCCAATATATTTTTCTGATACATAAGTTCAAAGATTTATTTTTATTGTATCTATAGTCATTAGTATTTTTTATTATTATTAATCTGTTTCAATAAATTATATGTTTTTGTTATTTAAAATTAAATTTAATATCTATGCCATTTTTATTTAAGTCTTTATTTCCATTGCATATTTAATTAAATAGCTTATTTAAGTTCCTAAGTGTGCTTATACTCTAAGTTGGGAAATATGTCTATATGTTGATAGGAAACGAATTAGGATATTGTGATATGAGTATATCACTTCATTATATGTAGTCTTTCATATAGGGAAGTACTGCATGAACTTACTTGGCATATCCTGATTATAAATAAAGCAACTTGGAGATAGGATTCTTAATTTCATCTTTATATAGATGGCCCTTATTCCCAGGAGGCTGTAAAGTCACCAACCAAGGCAGCGGTTGGTGGCCAAAGGCGGAGGGTGCTAAGAATCCCCTGATTGTGGACCCAGGCTGCCATTTGATGACGACTTTTTATTTAGGTACTTACAACTGCATATCACTTTCAAGTGAAGGAAGATTGCAAGAATTAGAAGAAGAATTGTCTTATATTAAATGGGACATTATTGAACTTTGTGACGTTAGAAGAAAAGGTGAAGAAACAATTGATTTAAAAAGTGGACATATACTCTATTATAAAGGCACACATATTGGAAATACAAGTGGAGTAGGATTCATTATAAATAAAAAGTGGAAGAACAATATTGTGGAGATTGATGGTGTATCGGACAGAGTTGCAAGATTAGTTATACAATTTAATAGCAGATACCAAATGCAGATAATTCAGGTTTATGCCCCAACAAGTTCTCATAGTGATGAAGTAGTAGAAGATTTTTATATGGATGTACAAAAGGCTTTTGATCAGAGTAAACAACATTTTAAAATTGTTATGGAAGACTTTAATGCTAGATTTGGTAGACAAATGAAAGATGAAATTGCTGTAGGTAGTTTTGGTTATGGTAATAGAAATGAGAGAGGACATAGACTTGTGGAGTTTGCAGAAAAAGAAAAACTTTATATTATGAATTCATTTTTTTGAGAAAAATGTTAAAAGGAAATGGACATGGAAACATCCAAATGAAGGTACATCAGAATTGGATTATATTTTGACTAACAGGAAATACATATTTCAAGATTGTAATGTTCTTAATAAATTTAACACAGGAAGTGATCATCGATTAGTAAGGTGTAAATTACATGTTAATGTAAAACTAGAGAGACAAAAATTATTAAGAAAAACAATATTTACAGTTGATATTCCTAATCTTCAGAAACATTCTAATGAATTTAAATTAGAACTTACAAATAGGTTTCAAGTGTTAGGAGATTTTGAACATGATTCAGATTTGAATGAAATTAATATGAAAATAACTGATACACTTTTAAAAACTGCAACAAAGATAGCTGGTAGAAAAAAGAAGCAATTGATTAATAAAATTTCTACTGAGACTAGAGAATTTATGAAGAAAAGAGGGAATATGAAGATATACAAAAATGATGTATTAAAAAGAATTGAATATCTCGAATTTTGTAAAATGGTATGGAAAAGAGTTGAAAATGATATAAGAAAGTATAACTGTGAAATAGCAAGGAAAGCTGTAGAAGAAAATAAAAGTCTCAAGAATGTTAAACAACATTTTGGTATTGGTAGGAAATTTATATCTGCAATAAGAAAAAAAGATGGAATTATTACTAAAAAGAGAGATGACATCATGAAGTTGGTAGAAGATTTTTATCAAGAATTATATAATAATAAAGAACAAGTACCTCCTATATCTATTACATCTTCCGAATTGCCCAGAATTTTAAATGAAGAAGTGAGACATGCAATTAAATGTATGAAGAAAGGAAAGGCTCCAAGTAATGATGGAATTATAATTGATATATTAAAAGAAGCAGGTGAAGAAATAGAAACAATTTTAGCAAAGTTATATACCAAATGTCTAAATGATAAAGATGTACCGGAAGATTGGAAGAATGCAGTAATAATATTAATATTTAAAAAAGGTGATAAAGAAGATATTAGAAATTACAGACCTATCAGCCTTTTATCAGTTTTATATAAAATTTTTACCAAGATAATTACAACTCGTCTACAGAGAACTTTGGATTTCCACCAACCAAGAGAACAAGCTGGATTTAAAAGTGGTTTTAGTACAATAGATCATATCCAGGTATTGAGAGAAGTCATAGAAAGGACAAATGAATATGAGTTGTCATTATGTTTTGGATTTGTAGATTATGAAAAGGCATTCGATTTTATACACATTTCTTCAGTGATTAAAGCATTGGATCATCAAGGTATAGATCCAGGATATTGTCATATTTTAAAGAATATTTATAAAAATGCAACAGCAACAATTAGATTACATAATGATACTGGAAAAATCAACATTGAGAAAGGTGTAAGACAAGGTGACTCCATATCTCCAAAACTTTTTACAGCAGTGCTGCAAGAAATATTTTGTGGATTAAAATGGGAAACTAAAGGAATGAAAGTAAATGGAGAGTATTTAAGTCATTTAGATTTTGCAGATGATGTAGTTGTTTTTGCAAATAATGCTTCAGAGCTGCAGGAAATGTTGCAGGAGTTAGCAGATGAAAGTAGAAAAGTAGGACTAAAGATAAATTTTAAAAAGACTAAAGTAATGTTTAATCGATTTGCTCAAAATATGAAAATAAAGATTGATTATGAAGAATTAGAAAAAGTTAACAGTTACAAATACCTTGGTCATATTATTAATACAGATGGAAACATAATGGAGGAAATTAATCATAGAATTAAACTTGGTTGGAGTGCTTTTGGTAGAAATAACTTGATACTAAAAGGAAATATGCCTATGTGTTTGAAAAGAATGGTTTTTAACAAATGTGTTTTACCAGTTCTTACTTATGGATCTGAGACTTGGACACTTAATAGAAGAGCAATACAGAGACTTCAGACCACTCAAAGGAGTATGGAGAGATGTATATGTTGAGAGTAACAAGAAGAGATCGAAAATGCAATGTATGGGTAAGACAACAAACAGGTGTTACTGACCTTATTGAAAAAATTAAAAGATTGAAATGGAGTTGGGCTGGACATATTGCTAGAAGAAATGATAATAGATGGACAATTGAAATTTTAAACTGGATTCCAAGAGATTGTAAAAGACCCAGAAAGAGACCACATGTGAGATGGATGGATGAAATAAGAAAATGTGCAGGGGTGTTGTGGAAAAGAGAAGCTAAAGATCGGAGAAGATGGATTAAACTTGGAGAGACCTTCATTCTGCAGTGGATTGATAATGGTTAATGATGATGATGGTGATAGATGGTTATAAAGATGATGATTAGAAAGGATTCTTAGTTTCATCTTTATATAGATGATTATAAAGATGATGATTAGAAAATATAACCTATGTTGTTTTATATATATATATAATTCTTTAATATATTTTCAAAATGTGAATATATGGTTTGATCATTACCATCTTTCTAATTATTAATGGAAAACTAAGATCAGGATATCAGGATTTTTATGGTTAATAAAATAATTAATAACTTTTTACTCTTCATATTTTCTTAAATTATAATATATATAGTATTAAAAACTGCTTATACTGATAATGTTGTTGGTGCTTATATACTGATGACATATATTTATACATATATCAACACACAAATAATGCTTTCAGTGTACTTATGAATTATTCTAAAATAATATGTATTTCATCAGTGTACTCAATAACTGACATTTGAAATTCAATTAATGACATTCAATTGAAATTGGATTTTGGTGATGATGTTCAAATCTGATTCTTATATAAATATTTATATAAGATACCCTGGTTATATTTCCTGATTATCATACATCGAAATCTATCTCGAAAAATCTCTCTCTTAAGATTTGTTCATAAAGGTTTATTTGAATGTACTGGGTTTAAATGTGATTAACTCCAATTCGACACACCACTTTCTTTTAAGAAAGACCCCATATAATTATTTTACTCTTTGACATCATAATTCCCGTTCTCATGGTAACAATCCTGCTTTTCTTGGCTCAGAACAGAAGCAGTTAGGTTTGGTGGAGAATTGATATGTATGCATTAGAGGTCAGACTACTGAGAGAATACATACAGGCAACTAAAGTTAAATAATATTATTTATTGCAGATAACAATTTATTTCAAAAATTATCTGTAAACATTATTATTTTATGATTAAAAATAATAAATTGATTAACATAATAAAAAAAAGTATCAAAGATTAATTGTAAATATGCAGATGCACTTAACTAATATCATCAACTATTATCAATCCACTGCAGGATGAAAGTCTCTCCAAGTTTAATCCATCTTCTCTGATCTTTAACCTCTCTTCTCCACATCACCCCTGCACACTTTCTTATTTCATCCATCCATCTCACATGTGGTCTCTTTCTGGGTCTTTTACAATCTTTTGGAATCAGTTTAAGATTTCAATTGTCCATCTACTAGCATCTCTTCTAGCAATATGTCCAGCCCAACTCCACTTCAGTCTTTTAATTTTTTCAATGAGGTCAGTAACGCCTGCTTGTTCTCTTACCCATATATTGGGTTTTCGATCTCTTTTTGTTACTCCCAACATGCATCTCTCCATACTTCTTTGAGTGATCTGAAGTCTCTGTATTGCTCTTCTATTAAGTGTCCAAGTTTCAGATCCATAAGTAAGCACTGGTAAAACACATTTATTAAAATCTTTCTCTTTTCAAACACATAGGCATATTTCCTTTTAGTATCAAGTTATTTCTACCAAAAGCACCCCAACCAAGTTTAATTCTATGATTAATTTCATCTATTATATTTCCATTGGTATTTGTAAACTGTTAACTTCTTCTAACTCATCATAATCGATTTCTATTTTCATATTTTGAGAAAATCCATTAAACATTACTTTAGTTTTTTTAACATTTATCATTAGTCCTACTTTCTTCTGATAACTCCTGCAACATTTCCTGCAGCTCTAAAGCATTACTTGCAAAAACAACTACATCATCTGCAAAATCTAAATGACTTAAATAATCTCCATTTTCTTTCACTTTTTTAGCTTCCCATTTTAATCCACAAAATACTTCTTGCAGCACTGCTGTAAAAAGTTTTGGAGATATGGAGTCACCCTGTCTTACACTCTTCTCAATGTTGACTTTCCCAGTATCATTATGTAATCTAATTGTTGCTGTTGCATTTTTATAAATATTCTTTAAAATATGACAATATCCTGGATCTATACTTTGATTATTCAATGCTTTAATCACTGAAGAAATATTTATAGAATCAAATGCCTTTTCATAATGTACAAATCCAAAGCATAATGCAACTCATATTATTCATTTGTCCTTTCTATAACTTCTCTATCAATATCTGGATATGATCTACTGTACTAAAACCATTTTTAAATCCAGCTTGTTCTCTTAGTTGGTGGAAATCCAAGGTTCTCTGTAGACAAGTTGTAATTATCTTGGTAAAAATTTTGTATAAAACCGGTAAAAGGCTGATATGTCTGTAATTTCTAATATCTTCTTTATCACCTTTTTTAAATATTAATATTAATACTGCATTCTTCCAATCATCTGGTACATCTTTATCATTTAGACATTTGGTATATAACTTGCTAAAAAAAATTCTATTTCTTCATTAGCTTCTTTTAATATATCAATTATAAATTCCATCATTACCTGGAGCCTTTTCCTTTCTTCATACATTTAATTGCATGTCTCACTTAATCATTTAAAATTCTGGGCAATTTGGAAGATGTAATAGATATAGAAGGTACTTGTTCTTTATTACTATATAATTCTTGATAAAAGTCTTCTACCCATTTTATGATATCATCTCTCTTTTTCTTTTTTCTTATTGCAGATATAAATTTCCTACCAATACCAAAATGTTGTTTTACACTCTTGAGACTTTTATTCTCTTCTATAGCTTTCCTTGCTAGTTCACAGTTATACTATCTTATATCATTTTCAATTATTTTCTGCACCATTTTACAAATAAAATTTGTTAAGTGATAACTAGCAAAAATTTTAAACAATCTAAATAATGTATATATTTTAACAAAATTACAGTTATTAAAGTATTAAACAAGTTTTTGTTAGTATACATGTTGTATGTAATTATTTTTTGAATTGAAATGTACATATTATATTTTATTTTTAAGAAGGTCTTTTATTTATACGTACAGAATATTAAATTCTTACCACAGTTTCTCTAGACAGTTTTATAATTTCATCTGTGGATAAGTTTAGCTCTGAATTGTGATTAAGTCTCTTTTGAGTAATTCTAGTTGGACTTATTTACTTGGTTCTGATTAGTCTGTGTGTTTAATATGTGAATAATGTAGTGAATATTGAAAATAGTTCCTCCATAGGGCAATTGATCAGTGGCATCAGGTGGGTTTAGCCAATCATAGTTGTTCTTCAAATAATTTTAACATTCTAGCTAGTTTTTGGTTACTGCTAAAAAGTTATTATAACTCATCATATCAACCAGTGTAGATTGCTTCCACAGCTAGAACTGAAATTTTTTCAGCTATTAAATGCAGCAACATTGTACTTTGACTCTCCGCATACATTTTTTTTTCTTTTTCTTTTTTATAGCTTTTGTCTTACAGGCACCCTTCCCAAAAAGCTTCAGTTTTTTTTTTTCTTATTTAATCCTGTTTTTCATTTTCTAATGATTTACTACTAATTGTTTTTCTTTTTTCTTAATTCTTTAATTACTTGTAATTGCAGATTGTTGTTATTTGAATTTATCCTCAATTAAACTGTAACAGTAATCTTAATTAGTTTTTGTTTTTGTTTTGATAGGTTTTATATTTAATTAGATTATTAAATCAAGTTACAAAATATATAATTTTGTCTTGTAATTCAGTTCTTATTAATTTTCTTTTTTTCTGAGCCAATGTAATATCTGGTAAAAAGAAAATACAGAAAAAATAGTTTTTTAATAATATTTAGCTTTATTACTGCCTAGCATGCTTTCAATATATTTTTATTATATCATATTAAAAAACTACCTTTTCTGTGTGTATTTTCATTTTACCAGATATAATTTTGTTCCATAACAGCATATTAGGCCTATGGAAAGTTTTACAAATTTTACGAATCTCTCTCAATGAATACTCATTTTATTACACTTATATAATTACCTAAATATAATTTAAATTGTACATATTCAGATAGATATAATGATATTAATGGAGAGAATATTTTATTACACTAAATTTATTTTATTTTTATTTACAAATATTTAGTAAATCTTCCATTTTAACCTAATTTGATTGAGGTGACTTGTAATGTATGACTTGGTTGGAATTGGCCAAATTCATAACCTTACAATATATACACATACACACACTTATATATTTATATATATTGACTTCATGAGATGATTAGTGGTTTATCCTATCATAAACTTAAGCTTTAAGTTCAAAATGAATATTGAAATTTTTTTAACTAACTCTGAAGTAATGCCATTTATTTTTAAATAGTCATCCATAGTCAACTAAGATAGCTCTCCAAACTGACTAAACAATAAGTGGATAGTTATATTTAACTAAAGAATATAGTTAAAATAAGAGTCATAGATCACATGACCCTATCTCTTAAGCTTGTAAGTTATAAAACAATGAGGATTGCCAATTCCTCTACAAGCTTTGTGATAAATGCTTAGCCAGAGCCAGCACTTAAAATATCTCTGTCAGGAACCCCTCCCCAAACCCCTGACCATGGTTTCGTGCTTTGGCACTCCTCGGAGAGGTGTCAGGGTAGGTTCAGACACTAGATCTAAAAATATCAACCCAAAGCCAGCATTTAACTAAAAGTTATCTATTGAGTGGAAAATCTGAAATTTTCAGACATCTATATGTCTTCAAACCCAGCTATCCAACTCAAATAGCTATATGGGGCTGATAGATCTTCACCATACCACATATTAGTAGTCTTAGCAATATAACATTGCATAAGACTTAAGGCAGAGACCATAAATAGTCGAAATAAGAGTCATAGATCACATGATCCTATTCTCTTAAGCTTGTAAGTTATAAACAATGAGGATTGCCAATTCCTTAACAAGCTTTGTGATAAATGCTTAGCCAAAGAAAGCATTTAAAATATCTCTGTCAGGAACCCCTCCCCAAGGTTTCGTGCTTTGGCACTCCTCAGAGAGGTATCAGGGTAGGTTCAGACACTAGATCTAAAAATACCAACCCAAAGCCAAGCACTTATCGAAAAGTTATCCATTGAGTGGAAATCTGAAATTTTCAGACATCTACATGTCTTCAAACCCAGCTATCCAACTCAAATAGCTATATGGGGCTGATAGATCTTCAACCATACCATATAGTAGTAGTCTTAGCAATATAAAAATTGCATATAGTGTTTCAAGTAATCTGAACTGATCAGATAGTTGCTAATGTTTTGATGTATGCATGAAATGAATATGTATAGTTCAGCATCCAAGATGAAGCAATTGACATCATTGAAAGAATTGAGAGACAGAAATGGAATTGAGATGGACATATTGTTAGAAGAGATGATAATTGGTGGACAGTTTAAAGTGGATTCCAAGAGATTGTAAAAAACCTAGAATGAGACCACATGTGAGATAGATTGATTAAATAAGAAAGCATGCTGGGGTGATGTGAAGAAGAGAAGTTAGAAATTGGATAAGATGGATTGAACTTGGAGAGATCTTCATGCTCAGTGTATCAATAATTGTTAAAAATGATGATGATAATGAATATAACCATTTTATTATATATTACATGATGATGATGAATATAACCATCTTATTATATATTACTCGATCCATTTTCTTGATAAATGGTCAATAATTAATGGTCTTATTTCTAATTTATTAATAAAATAGTTATTAATATAATTTAAGTAAAGAAAATACAAGATATATCAAAATTATAAATAAATACCAATCTATAATTTTTCCTTGATGCTAGAATTTAGCTTGAAAGATTTTGTGGGTTGATTTTGCTTTTGTAATAGATCTTTTAATAAAGACTGTAGATATTACTTACAGGAACTCCAGTGAGAGATTAATGTTTTTGGCAATAATGAATATTTCTGTAGTGTAGTCTTCACTACACTACTCTCATGCAAGGTGGAGACTGGTTTTTATCCACTTTTAACACTTTGTGGAGGGATGCAATCATAATCTTATGATCAAAGACTTGTTCTTTTCAGTCAACCATAGGAAACCATACATAGGTAGAGGAGTCCCCAACGAAGATGAAACATCAACAACTGGAATTAGACAGTGAGGCTATTACACATACACTTGTATAATATTGTAAATTAGCCTGTTGGCTTTGTGATCAATTTAGTAAGATTTTTTTTTTTTATTTTTTTATTTGCTTTATAAATAATTAATGCCTTGTTATGTATCTATACCATGGGTAAGGGTTGGAATAGTGAACACATTTAATCATTGATATGGTAAAAATATATTCTTGACATACACAATTATATTGTTTTATCATATTAAAAAGTTTTGAATTTTTGTTGTTATTTAAAAACGTTGTGAATTTGATTAAAATTAAATTGGTCTCTAGGTCCCTAACATTAACAGGCAAAGACTCTTACTCTCTTACTTGCCTAATATGCATAAACGTTTTTATAATATTTTTAATAATAAATACCAGTTATGTTTTCACACACCTCCTAACTCCAACAAACTGATTAATAATACCAAGGACTGCCTACCACCCTCATTGACACTTAATAAAGCTTTGGTGGACACTGCTCATAGTTCAGTTTTTGCGTAGCACCACGCTTCAGCTGGGCATGATTGCCAAACTGCAAATCCAGTGGTGGTGTGCAGAGAACGGCACAATCTTAAAAGAAAGATAAAAGAAACTTTCTTTATATCTAGAGCTGGCGACGCCATCAATAGAAAAGACTCTTGCTACAAAATATCCAAGAAATGGAATGCGTAATCATTTCATTTGCATAAATTTGCATCACTCCGAGTCAATTTATTATAGTTTGTAATGTGGCTATGATTATGAGGGCTTTGACCCTTGAAAGCGCTTAGTCATTTAATGAATAGATATTAAAATATAAAAAAATAATAATATATATTTTCTTTATTTGTTTTTAGCTTTGTGTGCTTGCACGTGTTAGTGCATTTTATATATTTTGATTCATAATTAGCCACAAAGTATAAACTGTTTGCTTATTTCAAAATCATTTATACATTCATTCATCGACTTATAACCGGATGTATACATACACACACATTTCAGTCTTATATAATAATACAGTAATATGTTTGAATGAATCTTTAAGTCAATTAGAACCTGTATAGAAGTGCAGTAGTTGCTATCTAATGTAAATTTACCCCTGAAGAGAGCCAAAGGCAGAATTCTCCCTGAATTCAAATACTGAGGCATAACGGAACCCGAAAGAGAGGTGAGGTATGGATGAACTAGCTCAAATTATACCTAAATTTAATGTGTAAACTTAGAGCTAGTCCACTGGAGGTAGATACAATCATAGGTTAGGTACTTTATCATGTCAGTCACAGCATCCTACCAGAAGACCCTAGGTCTGACCATAATGAGATGCATTCCCCCTCTTCTGGTGGAAAACCCACATTGTTACAATATAGATATATAATTGAAGTGCTATTAACTCTTCATGTATCATAAGAGAATTTTGTAAACTTTTACATCCAGTCTTATTAATAAAAAATGACCAGTCTTGGGACAACATGATTTAGTTCCATATTGAGCAGGTAATCCAAGAACAATGAATGTTCGTCAGTGTAGTAATGTTATTTAAGTATCATCCCTCTGTTTAATGTGATGTTAAAGCTTAAATGTTCAAATTAGTGGTAAATTTATTAAAGCATATTTCTAACATTAATATGAAGACATGGCTTAACTATATAATGTTCAATTTTGATATAGAACCTTATATATATATAAATATTTAATAATACTACAAATATATAATTATTTGAAACAATATTAATTCATGTGCATATATATATGTGTGTGTGTGTTTTTATATACTTTAATGCATTTTTTAAATATGACTAAGCTTAGATGAGCATATTTAAAAGAAAGTTAGAAATCATTGGTAGGAAAAAATATATGTGTGTGATCTATATAAATTAGTTAATTTTAATAAAACTTAATTATTTAATCATAGAAATAAATGCAAATCATAAAAGTAATGAAAATATAATATTGGACTAATTTATTTAGCTCTGATATTTATTAGTTAAATTTTAAAATTTTCTATAATATGTATTTACAAATGTTAAAAATAGATATCAAACATTTATTTATATATGTATGTGTTTATTATTTACATGTGTAACTTGGTCATTATAATCTAACATTATTTCAGGATACAAAGGTTCGTCCGCTGGCTGGCTATGCCTTGTATAAAGCCAAAGAAGATGCCCTCAAACTATGTCGCATGTACAATTTAATCCAGAGAGCCACTGTTCATGTTATGTTTATTTGGATATTTATAATAATCAACTATTCTAACCGTGATTCTAATGCATTTTTAGTGACCCAACACTTGCGAGGGAGTTTAACTCACCTGCAGGCTGCATTTGCTAATGTAACTAGGTAAATTACACTAATTTATATAGTTTAGATCATGAAATATTTTGTTTAGAATCAGTTATTAAAATATTATTTATTAATATATTTTATAGGATTTCAGAATTTTGGCACTGGTCACAGGAAGTTCTCTTTCCTCTACTGTATAAAAATAGTGCCACCTACATAATGATTGGAAAGTTACAATTAACTCAGTCAAGATTTAAAAGAAGTAATTAATTCATTTTATCACTTATAGAAATATATGCACACACGTAGTTGATTGCAAAAATGATAAACATCAGACGGAACATTAAAATTTTGTTTTGTTTTTTTAAATTATAAGTTGTACAATTTGAAATATAAAATTTGTTTTATTAATTAGATGGAGTCGATATGTAGATTATCTTTGCATGCATAACATCAACTAATAATAATAGATAAACCTATTTATATTGGATATGTAAGTTAAATGAAAATTACTTTCTATTATTTCTGTATTAAATTTCAACAGCTGTTAAAAACTAAAATTGCTAATTTGGAATTTCATTGCTATGTCTTAGCTCTCCAATCCCCTGAGTAAGAATAACAAATTTAATACAGAATATTATTTTTTGAGGACACAAAGAACACAGTAACTCAGTTATAGTTCAAAGTTTAGTTTGTATAGTCATAAAATTGATATAATATTCCTTTCTTTTTATTTTTCCATCTTTTTTTTGTCTTCTTCTGGACTTGGAATGACTATATTTATTTACAAATAACTGTTTCTGTGTATGGTAAAAAGATAAACCAATTTAAAATATTTTTCAATATATCAAAGATTTTTTCAAAACCTCATCAGAGGTTTTGTGAAAAAATAGATTAAAAAAAATGATCAGCTTTTATGTGATGAGATTTTTTTTCAGTTGTCTTATTCCTCCCTAAGAATAACTAGATGCTTATTAATGATCAATAATTGGATGGCTAATTAAGTTGGTTAAGAAACAGCTTTCTGATTACAAAAATATGCTTGCTTGGAAATCCTTGGCTTTCAGAAAATCATTTTTGTATTCTACCTGGAAAATAAATCAATAATCATAAACATGGAAAAAAAATGAATAAATTCTCTATCATACCAACTTTGTATATAAGTATGAATAGTTTTATGGTTACAATTTTATGAATTAAAATTAGAACTAAAAATAACTGATGATTATTTAAGTCATTTGGATTTTTCAAATTATGTGTTGTCTGCCCGAATAATGTTTTAAAAGTTTCAAAAAATATTACAATGTCTATTAGATGAAAACAAAAAGAAAGATTAAAAATAAATATTAAAAAATCTAAAGTAATGAATACATGATGGACTTTTGAAAATGAAATAAGATAATAGCAAAATTAAAATTAATAATTACAAAACCTTGTAAAATATATATGTAAAAACATAATTTATGAAATTAACCACAGTATTAAATTTTGACAAGAGTGTTTAAGAAGAAATATGCAATGTACTTGAAAGATAGGTTTTTTAATAAATATGATCTATTAGTATGTAATTATGGGTCTAAAACTTAGATATTTGAGACATTAATAATGCTAAGATACTTACTATACTGTGGTATAAAAAGTGATCCAAAAACAAAATACACAGTGAATAAATGAACCAATTATTCTTGACATTAAGTCAGTTAATAAACTGAATTGGAACTGGTAGATATATTTCTCAAAGACATAATAATAAATAGATAATGTTAAATATGATTAAGATTAAAAAAAGTATTAGAGGTGATTTGAATAAAAAAAATCTATGGATTAGAAGTACTGAATTAAATTCATAAAAACTTATATCCTATAGTGAATTACTAATGGTTCATAATTAGATATTGAAGCAGTGCATATATGCTTGCTTCATTTTCCTTAATTCCCACCATTTTTGCCCTAAACTCTAATATTTCCTAGGACTCACGCACATAAATAATAGGTGTGCAGTGTGTGTGCAATTACATAATGTATTAAATTAGAAAATCACAAAGCAAACCTAGGGAGTGGAAATATTTTAAAAGTTAAAGTAAATAATTATAGTACACCAATAAGAGGGAAAGTAATGAAAACAATAGCAAGTAATGAAATAATCCATTAAGTTAAATGATATTTGGTGCCTTATTTAATATCAGAAACAAAAAATCAGTAAAATAGTTATAGTTCGATACTTTTATGGTTAAAAATATCCAAAACATGACTAAAGAGTGTCAAAAGTAAAATTAATAACAAAAGGGCAGAAAATGGAGACAAGGAATAATAAATAAATAAAAAGCAATTACGTAAAAGCAAATGGAAAATCAATTAGGCAAATATAAAATATGGAAATTCATTAAGAAGCTCATGTGATGTAATGTTCTCTAGGGTACATCTAAAATAATATATAAACCGGTGAATCAATTTAAATAGGCGATATAGAATATAGGATAAGATATATATAAAATATAAAAGAAAGAATAAAAAAGAAAATACTTGGATAAGATATATATAAAATATAAAAGAAAGAATAAAAAAGAAAATAATGAAGTACCTCACCAGGATGCATGAGTAGTTTAGCATCTGCTTCTCCTGTGTCATCGAAGGAGCAGAGCAGCATCCAGATGTTAATTCCAACATAATTGCAGAAATGTTCAATGTTCTAGATGCCCAATGCTGATCCAGAAGTACCTATCTACCCAATGTACCAAGAACTTAATTGCCATGATATAAGGAAACCTATATGTGTTAATTTAAACATATGGCATCATGAAGCCAGAGACTTTCCATGAATTTAAGTGCTAACCCTCCTTCATGAACTTGCCAATAAAATCTTTCATATTATAATTGTTAATAATTTCAAATATAAAGAAAGCATGCTTATTTATTTATTAACCGTAACTTAAAGTAAATATGTATATGCACTAGAACTAGTATATTTTTAAAAGATTTTATTTTTCTTTCTCTATTAAGTAAATGTTTGCCAGTCCAAAATTTTTTATATTTACATTTTTATCTATTTTTATTTACTTGTAAAAATCAGATGATGGAGGGATAAAATTTATAAAAATATAAACACCACCTTGCTTCTCTTTTATGACACCCCAAGAGATATTATGTAGAGAAAGTAAGTCAAGAGTGGAAAAATATACAAAGAAAATTAAAAGATTTATAGTATGTTTATTTTATTATTCTTATGCAGTCTTTACCCCCATTTGCCCCACTGTCTGAAGTAATGTTTTTTTGACAATTGGCAAGAAAATCAATGAAGGATAACAGTGATATTATTTTTGGTTCTAAATTTACATATTGGCTTAGGTGTGTCTCCTATTAAAAATGTACTAAATTAATAGCTAAATTAATGATTTTTCTTGATGTATGCTTATCCTTGGTGGTAAATGCTTAAATTATAGTGTGAACAACAATCTGTATTCTCAATAGATCTGTGAATAATGATGCTCTATAAGTAAAACTAAGAGAGAGCCTTAAATTCTATTTTATTAATATAATAGAATATGGAACGGATTGAATATCAACTATTATGGGTTAGTAAAATCCCTTTTATTATAATGATATATTAGCTATATTAATAACACTAAAAATAAATTAGTATAAAAGCTAAATTATATAAATCCATATTTGTGTTACATAGGGATATGAGCTATGATATTATATAAATATATTGCTACTTTATTTTTAGCATATTCATCATAATACTGTTTTGGAAATATATAATTTATGAATTATCCTAACTTACATACCATATATAATATAAACATAAAAATATGTATGTTTAAGATATTAAATATTTTATTTGTAGCGTCTATATAATACCAGTTATGATTGCAATAAAAAAAACAGAAAGAACAAAAAAATATTAATGAATTTTATTAAAGTTATTAATTTCATTATCTAACATTACTCTTTCATCGTTTACATGCTTTTAAAAGAATATGGTTGATTTACTAACTTTATTCTATGATAATAATACATTTCTTCCTCTAGCATTTTGTTATCATAGCAACCATTTTAACATTCTCTAGATTAATGCATAACTTTTAAAACTATCTAAAAGAAAAATTTTATATATTGTAACCGGACCTGCACAACCCCTTTATTACCTCAGTTGTAACGATTTCCTGATGAGCATGTTGCCGGAAGGAACTATCGATTGGCATTCCCCAATGCAGATGTTATCCCCCCCTACAATAATATTTCCTGCTTATCAGAGGATGTAGCACCCTAGAGACTGGAAGCATCTAGACATTTCTGTGTTTGGTTTTCCAAACGGTGCCACTAGAGTTCCATCTCACTACAACCTGACTTACATAGGTCTAGTTATGCCAGACATAGCTCAGGAGGCATGAAATTCTCATGAACAAGTGCAATGAATGATAAGTGGTGCAAAAAATAATAGAACTGAACAACTGGATAACTGAAATAAATTTTAAGTAACAATAATTTTATTTAATAACAGGTTTAATTAAATGTCCATCAAACAAAATATTTCATTGACAGTCCCTTGTATCTCTTCAGCCTACTTCCAATAACATTTTGATATGACTTAAAGAATGTAATTTGTTGAGAGTATAATAAAGTCCTTCTTTCAGTAGTTCTTTAACAGTTTATATCTTTAATCATTTAGTTAATTCACAGAGAGGAGTGCGAAATATGAAGACAACAGAGATAATAATGAAGATAACTGATAGCATTTTATTTAATTCAGAGTTTCACTTAATTCAAACAAATATTTCATTTACAGTCCATTGTGTATCTTAGCATACATCCGATAATAGTACAATATGAATTAAAGAATGCAAGTTCTTTAACAATTTACATTTTTAGTTATTTAGTTAATTCACAGAGAGGAGTGCTATATATGAAGACAACAGAGATAATAATGAAGATAACTGATAGCATTTTATTTAATTCAGAGTTTCACTTAATTCTGATTTGTAGTCTTTTAGGTAGTTGTCACATGTAATGTGGCTTAAATTAACTCATGTATGAAGATATTCTTTACAGACAAGAGCATTTCTATTATTCCAGTTGATTTTAAGTTAGTCAAAGCATAATAAATTTATTTCTATTCATTGTTATCCAAATCCAGGTTTGAATCCATAATATAAGCACATGTAGCCTAGGTTCATTGGTTATCCATTTCAGGGTTTGAATCGGTCGATATAAGCACATTTATATCCATTGGTTATTCAGGTAACCTATAAGTGTACATATTTCCATCTGTCCAGATATCAATTCTTCTTGCAAATGCGTTTATTTGGTATTTCCAATTTCATAAGACATATATATAACATATATGCGTCAATAACTCCACGTATATCATTGTACATTTAACCATGACACATTGTTTTGGTATTCTTACTTCTCAACTCGTATATATAACATGTTTTAATTCTGTGTTTATATTACTTTTCGCAGAGTTTTCAAATAATAAATAAAATCTTTTTAAAAACAAAAAAAAATGATTTTCTTAATCTTTCAACTTATTTAAGTATGTGGTTTATTATACGCATATAATCATTAACTTTTATTGACATACTAATTCATATTTAAAGGTTTGAATTTATTCATAATATAGTATAAATTTACTAAATACATTCATTTTGATATTTTCTAATTTTATCTGGATTATAAACACGTTATTATAATTTAGTTAATTATAGTTATGTGTAATATTCATATATAATCAATATGCATGCTAGCATTTGTAATTTTTATTTCTAAATATAAGTTGATCAGCAGTTTCATTTATAATTTATCACTAATAAAACATATTTTCACATAGCTATAATTATTCATAATTTTCTTTAAGGAAGACGTTTTGTTTTGTCTTTTATAACACATATAAGTATTAAATAAAATGTGTTTTGATTATAGATATTTTTAGTATTTATAATTTATCACTAATAAAACGTATTTTCACATAGCTATAATTATTCATAATTTTCTTTAAGAAAGATGTTTTGTTTTGTGTTTTTTTAAACACATATAAGTATTGAATATTTTATGAAAGTGTTACCTTTATTTTATCCAGTTTGTTCTTCATATCCATGATGCGATTGCACTCAAAAAGGGATCATTGTATTTAAGCTGAATGGCATTGTTTACTTTCCATGATGTTCACCCAGGCAAATCTTGGAGAACCATGACTTTTGATGAGAAGAAGCTATTAGCTATTAGCCTTCCATCGTTATGATGTCCTTATTAATATTTTCTTTTTTCATTATTAACAGTGGCTATAAATATTATATTCCAAGGTGACGAAAATCAGAATTAATTAACACTTAAATAAGAATTTTAACTTTTTAACTCTTCACTTTTCTTACTTTTTTAACTGCTCTTAAAATCTTTTTAAAATCTTTTGTAAAATCTCCTTCAAAAAATCTTTTTAAAAATCTACTCTGAACCTCCAATTCAACTATTTATTTATACTCTGATCTTTGGATTGATTAAGCAGTCTTGCCCACTGTATCTGATTTGTTATACAGCTCTCATTTAAGCCCGAGTGCTTTTCTCTTCTTAAGGATTGGAGACTCTACTTTTCGCGGGACAGATAAGAAATCATAAGGATAAGCCATGTTTTCCAATTTGATAACACTGCCTCAAGCGATTATTATACTTTATATGACAACATCATTCCAAAAATTAAAAATGTAATATTTTTAATAAATGCCAGCTTTAAATAAATATGAGTGACGTATTTATATCATAATCTTAAATTATAAAATCAATAATGGTTTATCTTTATTTATTTATTTTTTTTAATTATAGAAAATAATGATTTTCTTTCTTAGACTGATGAATCTTAATAAAGATTTGTACCTTTTTTTAAATTGCAGATTTAAACATATTTGTTGTCTTTTTTCTTTTTAATTTGACCAAATTATCTTTCTTTTTTCATTGCTGTCAATTTTCATGATTCCTTTGTTTCTTTAAATTTTTAGTTTTCCTTAACCATTATTAAGTCTTTTCTTTTTTAACGACAAATCATGCTAGTCTTTTTAAATGGAGGGGGGGGTCTTTTGAATTCATACGTGGAACAGTATATCTGTTTCAATATATATGATCTTACATTATATACAGAAATTAAATTCAATTTTTGTCAGTTCAATATATACAAAACAAAATAGCCTTCCCATCATTCACTTCAAAAACCAAC
The DNA here is from genome assembly GCA_028023455.1 of Epiperipatus broadwayi. Lineage (NCBI taxonomy): Eukaryota > Metazoa > Onychophora > Udeonychophora > Euonychophora > Peripatidae > Epiperipatus > Epiperipatus broadwayi. Next base: position 3,497,717 of record JAQFVV010006326.1, on the reverse strand, counting down.
TTCCTTAAACATCAAAGGATGTCTTCATGAGATTGATTGCTTCAGATTCACTCATGAGTGAATAATGGAGAGACTATTTTGTTTTATATATTGTATATATATGTATGTTCTCATGTCCCACACATATATTATTTAATTGAGAAAAAAAAAATTCTTTTATATATATATAGATTTATGTGTACGTATATTATATGTGTAATATATAGTTGATAAATTAATAAGTGGTGAATGAATATAATGTTGTAAGAAATGATATTTTAATATGTTATTTTTCTTATTAAATAATTAATATATTCAGTTATTTAGTTTTATTTTGGTTAAAATAAAGCAGATCAGAAAGAAAGTGTCAAATAAAGTGATCTAGATAAGAGATTGGGATTTGAAAATGTACATGTGCAAAAGAGTGTGAAAGAATAAGAACGTCTATATAAACACAAATGCTTTTACACCTATTTGTAATGACTATGGATTGCCAGTTTTATTGTTTTTATCTGTATCTAAGATTTTTTTTTTTAAAAGAGAGAGGTGCTTTGAAGAAATAAAGGTGATTATTAATTTTCTTGTAAAATCGCGATAGAACATCAACTTGTCAAACTCTGATTTTTTATCTTTTGTCTCAAGATAAGATATGCAGGTGGTCAGTTTCTTTGACCAAAGATTGGCAATATAAATGAATAAAATGTTTAAAAGTCTCTCAGTCATTATTATTAAGGAGAGATGATCAGTCACTCAGTATTATTATTTTAGAGAGACAGACAGAGAGATGTAACTCTCACTCAATTTTTTCCTCATTATTAATGTTGAAAAAAAGGAAAAAGGGAAAGTGGGCGATTTGATTTTTTTTTTTTACTCTTTAAAAATTGAACAAGGGAAAAGAAGGAAAAGACTCTTGTATAAAGTCAAAATAGATGATGTGTGGATATACAAGTAATTCCCAGAAATATTAATATTGGAAAAAGAAGGAAAATGGAACAAAATTGAATTTATAAGAAGTTATTGACAATTCTATGAAATGAGATTAACATATTTTTCTGAGTATAATACCATGACTCTGCATTGCTAAACCATTTTTTTCTGCTTCCTGATTAATACAGAATGAGTTAAAATTGCTGATCTGTCTATGGACTCATATACCAGTCAAATAATAACCAACAAAATGAAAGAGTTTGAAGCCAACCACACAAGCTATATGAAATTCTTCTTTTCTGGCTCCTGGTCTATTAAAGGCTCATTACCTTTGGATGAATGGAGAAGAGGAAGGAAGAGGAAGAGAAAATGTATAAAATCCATATATAGCCAAGTTTGAAGCCATGAATCAAATTTTTGTTAAAGTTTACCTCAGTCATCTAAAGTGTCTACAGCGATTTTTTTTTTAAATGGGAGAGACGAGCAAATCCACCAGTACATACTTATTAAAAAGTATTTATAATAGCTCTTTTTTAAAATGGTAGAAGGAAGCCAATCAACAATAAATAATTTTAGAATTAAAGAAACAAGCAAGTCAATTGATTCATGTTTATCTTAACAGTATCTGCAATAACTTTCTTTTTTTTATGGAGCAAAGACAAGCAGTCTGAAAATTCAAACTCAGGACATTTATAAGAAGTGAAAGTGATCGGGTAACTATGAACTTTCTTTAACAGATTTTATTCGTACTTATTAAAAGTAAACCTTAATTTACTGGTCAAAGCAATTTTTCTTTTGATACAGAAACATTAAAGACTTGTTTATCTATAGTTATTTGCAATATCACACAACATAGCACAAACATAGTTTAAATCTTTACACTTAAAATTTTCATTATTTTTTATTATTTTTTTTTTATTATATATTGTAATGTTGAAATGTTTTTTTTTAATTGTTCTTCAGTTGTTAATGATAATGAGCAACCTATAAATATATGCATTTATAATGTTTTTTTTATTATTTTATCTTGTTGCATATTAAAATTAATATCATGTATTTTATTTTCTTTTGCTAAAAGGTTGCAAAAATATTTTTATATATGTAATTTGTGGGTATACATTTTAAACATATATGTTAACATTACCGAATGTGTGCATGTGTAACTGCTTATACAAACATGTCAAGAAATAGGTTATATATAAATAGTTTAGGTGTGAGAAATTATAAAGCAAGGCTTACATATGAATGGAAGTGAAATAAAACACACAGGATACATATGAAATTTATTCTATGATATAATAAGTTAGGAAAGACTTAAGTAAGCATTCCATAAAATGTATTTTTTTTAAGCCAGCTTATTTTAAAATATCCAGAAATGACAAACCTATATATTAAGTTTATTTGCTTGTGCTTATATAAATTTTTTATATTAAATTTTTGTATTGAATTAATGTAATAATAAGCCATTTATTTAATTATTGATTTGATTTTAAAGAAAGAAAGAAAGAGTAATAGTATTAATAAAATATAATTATATATATCTTAATTGGTTTTTCTGAGTTCTTATTAAAAAAATATTGCTGTTTTTCTTGTCTTGATTCTATCATTTTAATTCATCATCATTGATCGCAGTTATTAATTATTATCATTCGTAAATATTGAGCAATCACTTGCAAATATTAAGCGCTCGCAAAAGGTTAAGTAAACTAGAATGTTAATTTATCTTTGGGTATTTGAGGATTATGCTTGATAATAACCAAGTTTTAATAATTATAGGTGTATAAAGAAAGCTAAAATTATATATTGTGTCCATGAGTTTTGATCATCCTTATCAAAGATGGATATCGTGTTATTGGTTAAAATGTTTCAAATAATGCTATATAAGAGTTATGATCACCATCATCATCATTAATAAATTATAATCACTCAATCTAACGTTTAGCATAATTAATATATGTAGTAAATAAAGATTTATAGAAAGTTGAATCTTATGCAAAGAGAGTCATGATGATCATTCATCATCACTAGTATTATTAAATCCTAATCTTAACTATAAAAGTATTTTAGTAAATAACTATAAACTTATATGAATGCTAGTGAATGTAATATTTAAATCCCCGTCTGAAATAGGATAATTTTTCATAGATGCCTATAGGTTTATAAAGATAAATTTATTGTTATGAGTTTATTAATAAGCTATGGCTAGTATCATCATTATTATTATTATCATCATATCACTATTATTATCATTATTATTATGATATCACTATTATTATCATTCATCATTATTATCATCATCATTATCACCTTTATATTGTGATAAATAATCTAGTTAAATGGCCATCAATATTAATAATGGTTTTCACAATGCTTGTTTAGAAGCCATTAATAGAATTATACATATCTGTTCATCAATATGCATAAAATGAGCTAGCAATGTCTATAAGAATCTTTGATCTATAATATAAATTTTGGTAACATTGGGATCTTGTAATTTTATCGATATAGATAAAGTGTAAGAATGTCATTTTTTTTCATTAGTCATCCAAGTCATGTGTGATAAAAATGTACCGAATGAGTTTGAACTCAGTACACTCTAAACAGATATTTAGATTTAAAAAACAATCTAGTGGCACTCGTAGGAAAACATATACTTAGCTAAACTGAATAAAGAGTGATATAATCCCTTTCCAACTTCATAATATTAACTTCATATAATATATATTTTATAAGTTGTCATGAATAGCAACAGTGTGTGCATGTGACCATGAATGGTCTTATATGGTTGGAAAGAAGAATAGGAAGGATTATTTGTTTAAAAAAAACCTAGTATGGGAGCTAAGCATAATGCACTCCAGGAATCTCAAAGTGGGTAATTTTATTCAGTTGCTATATTTAATATTCTTTTATTTGATGACAATGGCCAGTATGTTTTATTGTTCAAATGACGTCCCCAATATTTAGATATTATTAAATTTTTAATGATGATAGTTTTAATTGTCATTGTTATTATTTTATATGGAGAAATGAGATAACTTATTTATTTCATTACTAATGTGACAGAATTAATGTTTGGGATAGTTGCAATCGGGCTATAATGTTATATTTGGTTATTGAATTATGGCAACTATCATTTCATCACTCATCTATTTATTATTTCTGTTACAAGGGTTCATCTTTCTGTTACAAATGTCATCTTTCTTTCTGTTACAAATGTCATCTTTCTTTGTTACAAATGTCATCTTTCATTTCCGTTACAAATGGTGCCCAATATGGGGCACGAAATAAGCCAAATAAGAGCTTGAAATACGCCACATACCTGAGAGATGTGTAGTATATAATGATGACAGATGTATAGTTTGAAAAAAAAAATTTTTTTATTATTAGATACAAATATTTTGGCCTGATGTTTAGATGATGATGATTACTGTTATTGCATTTTTGATGATGATAAATAAATACAGCCATTAACCTTTTGACTGACCTGCTCGTTTATAATCGAGGAAATTTGACATCACTGTAAATTGCTTAGTTTTCGTACTACGTTTACGATTTTGACATCATTTTTTAGAACGCAAAAAGTTTTATAATATACTGCCATCTATTGAATTATTTTACAAGTAAAAAATCAATAAAAAGACGATTTATGTCAAACAAAAACAAAGCACTGCCTTTTCACATCTTTTCTTGAATCTTATTGGCTGTTGAAATTTTGTAAACAAAAGAAAATGGAAAAGCTCCACCTTCTCATCATCTTTTCTTGAATCTTATTGGCTGTTAAAATTTTTATATGGCTGCCAAAAATTAAAAAGTTATGAACGCTTTTGTTTTATTTTGAAAATGATAAATGACTGTTTTAGAGCATTTTAAAATATTTTTTGATGAAATACAAATAAAATACAAATTATTTTCATATAATATGTCAAAAATAAATATTATTTTACAAAAATAGTTAAGATTTTAGCAAGAATTATTTATTTATTGCAAAGTCGGGAAAAAAAATCATAACGTGAAATTGATGATTGACGTTTCTTTTCATGTCAACCGTAACAAATATTTTTAAAATTAAAAATCAAAATTTATTTTTGAACAAACTTTCCTTTATTTTTATAATGTGAGAAATTACTAATATACTTTTTAAAAACGAAACTAAAGTGAATATATTTAAAAAAACGGTCAATAACTTTTGAAAAATTGATACATTATTTTGTGCATCGGCCAATTAAAAGCTTTGAGTGTTACCACCTGTGGCGAATGAACAATTAGACACTTGAAGGGTTAAAGAGCTTAATTTCAATTTTAAAATGTGGTGATATCACAGCTTATAATAAGTGTTAAAGTTAATAGCACTGTTTTTTTAAATATTTTTCTTATCAGTGAAATATAGAGTTGCTGCTAGATAAGCATAAAAATATTAATAACCTTGAATTGTAGAATAATAGTTTTGTTCATATTTGAAAAGTTTGTGTAATAGAAAATCTATGATTTTGGAGGTTGGATTGGATATTTGATTGTTGGAGTTTGGTTGGTTGTGTTACAATTTTGATGATGGATGGAGAATTTTTGTCATTGCCTTGAGGATGTGATGTGTTCATGCCACTGGTGATTGATTTATCTCATTCACTGCTCCAACCCAGATTATAATATCAGTTATTATTTATCATGAAGCAGTTAACAGTAGACCTGCCATGATTTTGCCTCTAAGACTCCAGAGAGAGCAAGGCATAGTTTTTTCTGATACATAATATTTCGCCTCTAAGACTCCAGAGAGAGCAAGACAGTATTTTGTTTTACTGATATATAATTGTTGCCTCTAAGACTTTAAAGAAAAGCAAGGCAGTATTTGATGAATTAAAGCCCCTAAGACTTGGAAGTAAGCAGGACAATGCAACAGTGTTTGCAATAAACTATAATGGGTCGTAGTAACTTAGAGTGATTGAATTGGGGTGATCATCTGAGTGTTCATGGAGCATTGTGTGCTTTAGGTGCAATGATTGAATTCTTTTGTCTATCTCATGATTGTGAATTGCTAATCATTCTTTTGGCTGTCAGTATCTGTCAGATTTCTGGAAGGGTAGATGAGTATATAAATAACTTTAGATGTGAACTCTATTATAAATATAGGCACATATGTTATATAAGTAAAAAAAATTTTTGCTTAGTGTATTAAAATAGGGCATAGAGAGAGTTAAGTTTTGTAAAAGCATTAAAAACTAGATAAATGATAGCATAAAAAGGGCACACTTGTACAGAGATAGCTTTTTCTTAAATAAATGTTTTTTAAACAGAGAATATGACCACATACTTTATCAATTAAACATAAGTAAAAATGAGTGAGGATGGAGGTTAAATTAATTAAGGGCACTTAAGACATAGATGGATGGATGTGGAGAATTATGGCTGAGAAAGAGTAGTTGGAAATTTTAAAGTATATGGGGATAGATAAAGGTGTTTGGCTCAGGATGTATAGGAAATCAGGGAGCAGAACATAATAAATCAAACAGAATAAAGCAGAAACGCAATTAGTAATATAAGTTTATAAATACATATAGAAAAAAGTAATATGGAAGGGGATAAAGAATTTGTCATGGAAGGAAAGGAGGAGGTAGAAAAGCAAGTTCCGCCAGAGTGGTTGCAAGTTATGATGAGTAAAATAGACCAGCAATCACAAGTGATAAATCAAATGAATCAGAAATTTGATAATAAATTTGATCAACAATCACAAGAGATGAAGGAAATGAAACAAGAGATAAATCAGAAATTAGATCAACAGTCTCAGAGATTGGATACTAAAATAAGTCAACAAACTCAAAAAATAGAAAGCCTAGGAAGAAATATATGTAATGCATGGACAGCCAGTCAAGAGAAATGGGATGTAAAGATATGTATGATAGAAGTCAAGAGTTGTGTGACTATAATCAAGCCATATGAACATGAGGTGGCTGCTGTTCAACAACAGAGTAATCCCAAAGAGGATATATACAGTGAGATCCATACCCTAGAAATAAAGGTAGCCACTGTACAGGAACAAATTGACCTCAAGAAAGATGTAGTCAGTAAAGCTAGCCTCTTAGAATTAAAGATAGCTGCTGATGTATATGCCTCAGTAAGTGTAGCAGACATGTTTGAGACAAAGGGAGATACCGAAAGGATAGCTAAAAGTTATCATAGAAAGGAGGAGAGCTATAGTTATAAAGTCTCCAATATGAGAGGTGGAAGAAACCAGTTAGGCCGACAATTTCCCACAAAACCCGGCAAACCAAACATAGGAATGCCTGGGAATATATATATGATAGCGGATGATGTGTACTCCCCAATAAGAGTGGCAGACCTGTTGGATGCCCTGGGAGTTATAGAAAGTAAAGCTGAAGGTTTTTCTAGAAGGGAGGAGAGATATAGTTATAAGATCTCCACCATTAGGATTATGAATAATCAGTTAGGCCGACCCTATCCCACAAAACCTAGCAAACCGAATATAAGTAGGCCTGGGAATAACTTCAATGATCTAAGTGAAAATTGTAGACCCATGATCAAGGAAAATCCAATAGCAAGTTGTTCTGAATCACTAAGTAATGATGCAGGTAGAACACTTGTTTAATAGTTCATGAGGATAGTCATCAATAATAGACCATAGTCAAATTTGTATTGAAAAAAAAAACATGCATATATTAAGCATTTGTTTTATGGTTTAGGGAGGTAGTTTCATAAGAGACTATCGGAAATTTTTTTTTGTTTGGGAGTGAGGCAAATGTACATATATGTATGTTCTCATGTCCCACACATATATTATTTAATTGAGAAAAAAATTTATATATATATATAGATTTATGTGTACGTATATTATATGTGTAATATATAGTTGATAAATTAATAAGTGGTGAATGAATATAATGTTGTAAGAAATGATATTTTAATATGTTATTTTTCTTATTAAATAATTAATATATTCAGTTATTTAGTTTTATTTTGGTTAAAATAAAGCAGATCAGAAAGAAAGTGTCAAATAAAGTGATCTAGATAAGAGATTGGGATTTGAAAATGTACACGTGCAAAAGAGTGTGAAAGAATAAGAACGTCTGTATAAACACAAATGCTTTTACACCTATTTGTAATGACTATGGATTGCCAGTTTTATTGTTTTTATCTGTATCTAAGATTTTTTTTTTAAAAGAGAGAGGTGCTTTGAGGAAATAAAGGTGATTATTAATTTTCTTGTAAAATCGTGATAGAACATCAACTTGTCAAACTCTGATTTTTTATCTTTTGTCTCAAGATAAGATATGCAGGTGGTCAGTTTCTTTGACCAAAGATTGGCAATATAAATGAATAAAATGTTTAAAAGTCTCTCAGTCATTATTATTAAGGAGAGACGATCAGTCATTCAGTATTATTATTTTAGAGAGACAGACAGAGAGATGTAACTCTCACTCAATTTTTTCCTCGTTATTAATGTTGAAAAAAAGGAAAAAGGGAAAGTGGGCGATTTGATTTTTTTTTTACTCTTTAAAAATTGAACAAGGAAAAAGAAGGAAAAGACTCTTGTATAAAGTCAAAATAGATGAAGATGTGCGGATATACAAGTAATTCCCAGAAATATTAATATTGGAAAAAGAAGGAAAATGGAACAAAATTGAATTTATAAGAAGTTATTGACAATTCTATGAAATGAGATTAACATATTTTTCTGAGTATAATACATATTTTTCTGAGTATAATACCATGACTCTGCATTGCTAAACCATTTTTTCTGCTTCCTGATTAATACAGAATGAGTTAAAATCGCTGATCTGTCTATGGACTCATATACCAGTCAAATAATAACCAACAAAATGAAAGAGTTTGAAGCCAACCACACAAGCTATATGAAATTCTTCTTTTCTGGCTCCTGGTCTATTAAAGGCTCATTACCTTTGGATGAATGGAGAAAAGGAAGGAAGAGGAAGAGAAAATGTATAAAATCCATATATAGCCAAGTTTGAAGCCATGAATCAAATTTTTGTTAAAGTTTACCTCAGTCATCTAAAGTGTCTACAGTGATTTTTTTTTAAATGGGAGAGACGAGCAAATCCACCAGTACATACTTATTAAAAAGTATTTATAATAGCTCTTTTTAAAATGGTAGAAGGAAGCCAATCAACAATAAATAATTTTAGAATTAAAGAAACAAGCAAGTCAATTGATTCATGTTTATCTTAACAGTATCTGCAATAACTTTCTTTTTTTATGGAGCAAAGACAAGCAGTCTGAAAATTCAAACTCAGGACATTTATAAGAAGTGAAAGTGATCGGGTAACTATGAACTTTCTTTAACAGATTTTATTCGTACTTATTAAAAGTAAACCTTAATTTACTGGTCAAAGCAATTTTTCTTTTGATACAGAAACATTAAAGACTTGTTTATCTATAGTTATTTGCAATATCACACAACATAGCACAAACATAGTTTAAATCTTTACACTTAAAATTTTCATTATTTTTTATTATTTTTTTTTATTATATATTGTAATGTTGAAATGTTTTTTTTTTAATTGTTCTTCAGTTGTTAATGATAATGAGCAACCTATAAATATATGCATTTATAATGTTTTTTTTATTATTTTATCTTGTTGCATATTAAAATTAATATCATGTATTTTATTTTATTTTGCTAAAAGGTTGCAAAAATATTTTTATATATGTAATTTGTGGGTATACATTTTAAACATATATGTTAACATTACCGAATGTGTGCATGTGTAACTGCTTATACAAACATGTCAAGAAATAGGTTATATATAAATAGTTTAGGTGTGAGAAATTATAAAGCAAGGCTTACATATGAATGGAAGTGAAATAAAACACACAGGATACATATGAAATTTATTCTATGATATAATAAGTTAGGAAAGACTTAAGTAAGCATTCCATAAAATGTATTTTTTTTAAGCCAGCTTATTTTAAAATATCCAGAAATGACAAACCTATATATTAAGTTTATTTGCTTGTGCTTATATAAATTTTTTATATTAAATTTTTGTATTGAATTAATGTAATAATAAGCCATTTATTTAATTATTGATTTGATTTTAAAGAAAGAAAGAAAGAGTAATAGTATTAATAAAATATAATTATATATATCTTAATTGGTTTTTCCGAGTTCTTATTAAAAAAATATTGCTGTGTTTTTCTTGTCTTGATTCTATCATTTTAATTCATCATCATTGATCGCAGTTATTAATTATTATCATTCGTAAATATTGAGCAATCACTTGCAAATATTAAGCGCTTGCAAAAGGTTAAGTAAACTAGAATGTTAATTTATCTTTGGGTATTTAAGGATTATGCTTGATAATAACCAAGTTTTAATAATTATAGGTGTATAAAGAAAGCTAAAATTATATATTGTGTCCATGAGTTTTGATCATCCTTATCAAAGATGGATATCGTGTTATTGGTTAAAATGTTTCAAATAATGCTATATAAGAGTTATGATCGCCATCATCATCATAAATAAATTATAATCACTCAATCTAATGTTTAGCATAATTAATATATGTAGTACATAACGATTTATAGAAAGTTGAATCTTATGCAAAGAGATTCATGATGATCATTCATCATCACTAGTATTATTAAATCCTAATCTTATCTATAAAAGTATTTTAGTAAATAACTATAAACTTATATGAATGCTAGTGAATGTAATATTTAAATCCCCGTCTGAAATAGGATAATTTTTAATAGATGCCTATAGGTTTATAAAGATAAATTTATTGTTGTGAGTTTATTAATAAGCTATGGCTAGTATCATCATTATTATTATTATCATCATATCACTATTATTATCATTATTATTATGATATCACTATTATTATCATTCATCATTATTATCATCATCATTATCACCTTTATATTGTGATAAATAATCTAGTTAAATGGCCATCAATATTAATAATGGTTTTCACAATGCTTGTTTAGAAGCCATTAATAGAATTATACATGTCTGTTCATCAATATACATAAAATGAGCTAGCAATGTCTATAAGAATCTTTGATCTATAATATAAATTTTGATAATATTGGGATCTTGTAATTTTATCGATATAGATAAAATGTAAGAATGTCTTTTTTTTTTCATTAGTCATCCAAGTCATGTGTGATAAAAATGTACCAAATGAGTTTGAACTCAGTACACTCTAAACAGATATTTATCTAGATTTAAAAAACAATCTAGTGCCGCTCATGGGAAAACACATATATTTAGCTAAACTGAATAAAGAGTGATATAATCCCTTTCCAACTTCATAATATTAACTTTATATAATATATATTTTATAAGTTGTCATGAATAGCACCAGTGTGTGCATGTGACCATGAATGGTCTTATATGGTTGGAAAGAAGAATAGAAAGGATTCTTTGTTAAAAAAAAAACCTAGTATGGGAGCTAAGCATAATGCACTCCAGGAATCTCAAAGTGGGTAATTTTATTCAGTTGCTATATTTAATATTCTTTTATTTGATGACAATGGCCAGTATGTTTTATTGTTCAAATGACGTCCCCAATATTTAGATATTATTAAATCTTTAATGATGATAGTTTTAATTGTCATTGTTATTATTTTATATGGAGAAATGAGATAACTTATTTATTTCATTACTAATGTGACAGAATTAATGTTTGGGATAGTTGCAATCGGGCTATAATGTTATATTTGGTTATTGAATTATGGCAACTATCATTTCATCACTCATCTATTTATTATTTCTGTTACAAGGGTTCATCTTTCTGTTACAAATGTCATCTTTCTTTCTGTTACAAATGTCATCTTTCATTTCCGTTACAATATATATGTTGTAGGTTTCTTGTTGAATTTCACTTGAAAAAGTCTATTTGCTAATAAGTGAAACCATAATTTTGGAAGAATTTTAGTAAAATTTTATTTTTAGGCTTGTATACTAAGGTTATATGAATTTCTATTTTATTTATAATTACTAGTATAGCATTAGACAGTGTTTAATCATAATATATATATTTACCAATTGGCATTTGATTAATTTGGTGAATAATTTTTTCTCCATTACTGTTCTAGTATAGAGGAATTCTGAAGTAGCCTTTGCCCAGCAGTTGGTTATTTATGACTATATATATTAGAAAATTTTCATGGACTTATAGATACAAACATTGAAGTATTTAATATGTCTTCTATTTATTTATTTTTTTAATTTTTTTTTTTAAATTCAGCTATGATATAATTATCTACACAACTAATTAAAAATTAGAATGACAATCCGAACACATATGAGATTGGACAAATTAAATACTGTTGCTAGATGATAATATTGTGTTCAGGTTGCTATTCATGCCTTTAATTGGTTGTACATCATAGCTGAACTAAAAAGTATATATAGAATATCTCTTTAAATACTTTCAGTGTTTACACACACACATGTAGGAGGTGTGACAATTTAATTCTCGGAATGCATCTTCATAAAATATATATGTGGAAGTGTACACTAGGGTCCTATCATCTTCAGAGTAGTCCCCTTGTACATCTATATACTGATTAAAACTGCATTTCCATTTCTAGAAACATACCTGGAACTCATTTTCAGCAATACTGTTGAGCAGCTATCTCACGTTCTTTTGGATATCAGTTGTAATAGAAAATCTTTTTATTTTCAGTGCAGTTTTTAATTTTGAAAATAACTAAAAATCGCAGGGAGATAAGTCAGGTGAATATGCAGGATGGTATGTAATTGCTTTTTTTGGTCAAAAAGTGTCTCACAATGAGTGCATTATGACCCATTTTTATGCCAAAGCATATACATGGATATTTTTTATCTTCTTAATAACTAACTAATACTATGAGTTTAAAATTGACACACATGTTAACTTAAACATATTTAAACATGAATGTTCAATACTCGTGTGATTTTGATACAATTTAGTCATGGGTAACAGGCCATTTGGGAATTAAATTGTCACACCTTGTATGTATATCTAAACTTGAAGGCGTTAAGTTATAATTTGTAAAAACCATTTTCTGAGAACCAAAGTCAATTATTTCATCATTTCATTGGTTACATCTATTTTTTATTTTTATTTTTTGCGTTGTTATTTTGAGAAAAATATAAAATTGTATATATTTTTGTATATATATAATCGAATTGTATTTATAAATGTATACATATGTTTTTAAATGATTAAAACTATTTCAATTTTAAATTTTTTCTCTTCTACATTTTCAGAAATATGCTCCACTTTATCTTCCTGCATGTCATCAGAAGAATTTAAAGTTCATGGTGACAAATGGACTTATAATTTAATAAATAAATCCTGGGTTTATATAGGTGATAGTACAAAAGAGAGGTAACATTATTACTAAATATTCTCTTTTTTTAATACTATGGTTGTCTGTGAATTCTCCTTTGTATGATATTGTTCAGTGATTTAGGTAAGTTGAGTAAGAAATTACTTATACTGCATGGATATGATATCAAAATAATTTTTCTTTAGATGAAGTGAAAAGTATCTAGCCATTTGCCTCTGTTAGCAAAATTAAACATATTCTTTACCTTTGAATCCTTTTTATATAAGAATAAATTCATATTTTTTTCATCCATTATTTCTTTCCAGTTAGTTGTACAATTACTATGTCATTCTGACAGAATTGATATATTCTTTTTATTTTGGCTGCAAAAAAGAATTTTCTATTAACTGACAGTAACCTCTTTGAATCCTCTTTGAAACTTTAAGGGAATTGAGCAGAGTAAACTTCTAATGTTCATTCCATAACATTCTTCACATTACAACTGTTATTATTACGTGAATATTCATATGATAAGCAAGCATAGGAGGGTTGCTTGTGAACATGTCTCAGGGTGATGAATTTATTCACTTTTTAACTCTGAGTTTAAGATCAAGAAACATCAAAGTCTTCTTAGTTACCTGATAGTTTTTAATTGAAATATCACTTGAGTTTTGAATGTATGTGTGAATTATTTTTTTTTTATTAGATATTTGCAATCATGACAGAAACAACTAAATTATGGCCCTTATTTCCAAAAAACTACTGTAAAGTTATCAGCCAAGTTATCATTTACCTGCCATTAAATGATGACTTTTTATAGGTAGTTACAACTGCAGATCATTTTCAAGCTAGAAGATTATATGAATTTGAAAAAGAACTCTGTTTTATGAAGTTAGAAGGTGAATATACAATTGATTTGAAAAGTGAACATATATTTTACTATAAAAGCACAATAATTGGAAGTACAAATGAAATAGGAATCATTGCAAATAAAAAATAGAGAGTTTCAAGATTAGTTATTCAAATAATCGAAGATATCAAATGTAAATAACTTAGATTTATGCTCCAATAATTCTCAAAAGAAATAAAGCATCTTTATTTAGATATACACAATATTTTTGATCAGATCAAAGAATATTTTTAAATTATCATGAAAGACTTTAATGCTAAAATTGGAAATTGATTGAAAGATGAAAGTGTTGTGGGTAAATTTGACTATGATGATAGAAATGAGAGAGGACATAGATTAGTAGAATTTGCATAAAAAGAAAAATTGTATATTGTGGATTCTTTATTTGAGAAAAATGCTGAGTGGAAATGGACATGGAAACATCCACATGAAAATACCACATAATTGGATTAAATTTTGACTAATAGAAAATATGTATTTCAGGATGGATCAACACAAGAACTAACTAGAAACAAAAACTATTAAAAGAGGCAGTATTAATAATTATTTTTAGAAAAAACCAAATAAATTTAAATTAGAACGTGCTAATTATTTTAAAATATTGACAGATTTTGAAGAGAGTTCAAACTTAATTGAGATCAATAAAAAGGTAATTGATCTACTATTAAGAATTCCAAGAAAGATAGCTTATACAAAAAAAGGAGCAATTCTTCAAGAAATCTTCAACTGAGACAAGAAAAAAGGAAATATAAAAATATTTAAAAATGATCCATTAAGAAAAATTGACTATCTGAAGTTCTATAAATGGTATGAAAAAGAGTTAATAATATTGTAAGAAAACATAACTGAATCGACGAAAAACAAAGTTAGAATAGAATGAAAGTTTTTAAAGTATAATACAATATTTTGGTGTTGTAAAGAAAAGTTATTTCAGCAGTAAAAAGAAAAGGTGAAACTATTTCTAAAAAGAAAGGTGACATCGTGAAATATGCACAAGAATTCTATACAGAAATGTTTAGTAAGAAAGAACAAAAATGTAAATTAATTGCTACAATTAGCATACCTTTTTATCAAGCACTTTTAATGAAGAAGAGAAAAATGCAATTAAATCTATGATGAAGGAAAATGCTCTAAAATTAAGGAAATGTTATTAATGTCTTAAATGAAGCAGGCAAAGAAATAGAATTTTTTTTAGCAAAACTATAAAACAAATTCCTAAATAATAATGATATACAGATGATTGGAAAAGTAGTATTGATATTTAAGAAAGATGATATAGAAGATATTAAAAATTATACACATCAATTGTCTATCAGTTTTACACAAAATCTTTACCAGGATAATTATAACTTATCTTCAGCTAGCTTTGGATTCAAACCAAACAAAAGAATAAGCTGCAATTGTTTAATATAGTGGGTCACACTTTAATATTGAAAAAATTATGGAAATGAATAATCATTATGAACTGCCATTATGCTTTAAATTTATAAAAAAAGGCATTTGATTTTTCAAGTATTTCCACAATAATTAAAACTTTGGACTATCAAGATATTGATCCAGAATACAGTCATATTCTTAAAAATATTTATCCAATGCAACAGTAATAATTAGATTACATGGTAATACTAAAAAGATTAACAATGAAAAGTATTTCTATTGATAATTAGATTGCTTACAATTTGATGTTTTTTAAAATCCTTTTTCTTCTGCTGTTTAAATGGCTGAAGATCAATTCAACTTGTACATGGTAATCATTCTCCTAGACTAGGAGTCTACAAACCAAAGCTTGTAAGTCAAATATAGCTCTTGGTTTCCAATCACATGGCTCTGTTTACCATGATAAACATAAACACATTTTTATTTCCTCTTGTAATCTCACAGGATCATCTTGAAACATCAAAGAATCCATTAAAAAATTCATCACATACTGATGAGTTGTAATGAAAAAAACTAGAAAAAGCTTTTAGATATATAGTAGCATTTTTTAATAATAAAAATCATTAATATAGTATCATCACATGATCATCATTTTCTCTCAGATCCAAGGTTCCTCACTGATGAAAGCCATAAGTTAGAAGGTAATTTGAGGATATTGAATGAGTAGATACTAGATTGAGATTTTATGCACAAACCTTCTTGCATGCATTGATTACTAAGACTTGCACTGGTGGAGAGTTTGCCAATGCTAATATAGTAGCATTTCTTTAAAAATGAAGATCACAATTATTTAAGTTATGATATTTTCTGTGAATATCTACTAATGTGAAAGTCATCATCAGCAAAAAAATAAATGTTACACTTCAATGGTAATTTTTTTCACATAATAGTGTCACCTAATGTAAGTTCTAGAAAATAATAAATGCTAGTAGGTTGTATCCAGTGCCTATCTATCCAATATCTCCAGATTAGTTTCTAGCTTATGACTTTCATCAGTGAGGAGCCTTATTCTTGGAGAATGCATCTGGATTTTTTGGATATAATGCATTCCCTCTCTACTATTTACTTTTACTTTTTTGGGGTTTATCTATAAAGCTGTCAGCTCAAATTGAAAACACTAATATTTTCAATCCAAGCCAATTTTTATGTATAATCTTACAGATTTGAAACCAGTGATGTCTTTGGATTTTTAATAGTCATATTTACCATTAACCTCTGGTTAGGATTGGTATTAAACCTTTAAAACACCACCTGATTATCTTTTCTTATACTTACACAAGTTATTAAAACAATAAGCAAATTTTTCTATATAATAGTGTCACCTAGCATAAGTTCTAGTAATCAATATATGTTAGAAGGTTATGCATCATAACCCCTATCCAGTGCCTACCTATACAATATCTCAAGACTAATTTTTATCTTATAGCTTTCATCAGTGAGGCATCTTGGATCTGGCAGCAGAACTTGGATTTAATGTTTTTATTTTGAGCTAATAGCTTTGTAGTTAAGCAAAAACATAAATGTGGGTGTTGAAGGGAGGATGCATTATATCCAAAAATCCAGATACACTGTTCTCAGATCTAAAGCTTCTCAGAGCCATAAGCTAAAAACTAGGCTGAGAATATTAGATAAATAGGCACTGAATAGGAATTATGATACAAAACGTATTAGCATCTAATGATTACTAAAACTCACACTAGGTGGCACTATTATATTGGAAAATTTTCTACTATTTTAACAACTTGTATAAACATAAGAAAAGGTGATTGAAGGTGAAAGAAGAAATTTACCAGCAGTGATCACGGTGGTTACTTTCATTATCTTAATAATACCTTGAGAGGTCTAAAAAACTAAAAAGATTAGAGATTATTCTGAGTAAATGCTATTCATACAACAGTCCAAAACTGATCAAGTATTATTGCCTGGTTAGAGTGCCTTATTTCTGGGATTCCTCACATTGCTATCAAATGGATAATTTAACAAACAGAATTAAATCAGCAGATTATGTTTCAGCTATTTATAATAAAGTTTTATAGTTTTGTTTTTTAATCTAGTGGAATTTACAACATTGAAAATAATTAAAATAACACAAATCAATATTAAATAACTCCTTAGTAAAGCAAATGAGCTTGAGGACAAAATCTTATATTTTATTTATTAGTAGTAACTAATATCATTCTTTTGTAAGGAGAGGAAAGTCATTTTGTTATTTATCTTTATTTATTTAAGCAAAATTTGGAATCAGAATTTCTTAAATTATTAGAAAGAACAAAGTTTTGTTAATGACCCTTGAATCATGTCTTTTATGCACTAATTAAAATTTATAATTTTATTTATTTAGTAATCAGATGGAGTATTCATGCTGGAGAGCTCATGAAAACTATGCAAACTCATATATGACTTGTGGATTGTGTAGCAAACATGTAGTAAAAATATTTATGTAGTTTCAATTTATTTTTTTTCCCACTTAAAAATTTGGTACTAATTTATATACTTGTTTGTTTTTAATCATCATAATCAAAGTTAGTAGTTGCACTAACTAGAATGGCAATATTTCATGTTTCTCAAGATAGCTTTGCTTTGTGTTTGTCCTTTCATCTAATTAATAGGCAATTCTTCCAGGTGTTTTATTTTCTTACATCGTGTAGATCTCTATATTATGGTAAATCTCGAGCAAATGGATACACAAGAATTGACTAGCATATATACTTGTACAATAGAGCCAAACAGAATAATGAATATAAATTGATCTTTCACAATCACTAGCTCACTACAGGCTAAACTTTTACTCTCAACCAATCTGAGAGCAATCTTTGCCAAAAGAGACGGTAGAAAAAAAAATAGGTATAAAAAGGCTTGGGCAATCACAAAGGATCTACATTCTATTAACAAAAATGATCCATGCGTTCCATTAATGAAATAATGGAACATTTAAATGTCACATTTGCATATTAAGCCTCATTTACATATCAAACTACATCCATATATATAGGTATAGTAGTTCTAATTGCTAAACTTTAAAAAGTATTATGATTCTGGCAATAATCTGCCAAAAGCATGCTTAATGTATTGTAAAACTTTTGAACTTCAATTTTATCTTTTCGTAATACTCAATATTAATGAGTTTATAAGAATTACATTATTTGATCAAAAGAGAAATAAACATTTAGAATTATTAAGTAAGTATTACTAAAAGTAAGTATGGAGTAATAACTTAATTTATAAATTCATAATCTGAACAATTAATTGCTTTTGTTTTGTTTTTAAAAATTGAGCTAATTTATTTATTTATTGGTACTTTAATATAAGAGTGGGCAAACTATGACCAGTGGATTACATGCACTCTGTGATGACTGTCACATATAATGCTGGACATCGTCATAAAATTGCCAAAACAGATTTTAAATGCTTTATTTTATGAAAATTCATTGAAAGTAATAAGTTTTCAGTTTTGTCTTTTTTTTATTATGAGCACTTGATGTATTGTAATGTAAAAACGCTTTTTTAGATATGACCCACTAGGAATCTTACAAATCTCCATGTGTTTCACATTCAGAAAAGTTTCTTCATCTTTGCTCTAATGCATAAAAGTGCTTGATATATATATTTTTTTTATTTTATGCCAGTCTGTTCCATGTTTAAACTCTTTTTCTATAATTCTAATTTTAACATTTAAATTAAAAATGTTATTATTTTAATTATTTATTTAACTATTCAGTGATCAAATAAATTGTAATTTATATTCATTATTATAAATATAGCTTTACTTCTCACTATATGTAAAATATATGATTGTTAATTAGAGAAGATATTAATTAGTATTAAAGTTTATCGGCTTAACGTTTTCGAGGATCCATGCCTCATATTCATGGCTATGAATATGAGGCATGGATCCTCGAAAACGTTAAGCCGATAAACTTTAATACTAATTAATATCTTCTCTAATTAACAATTATTCATTATTATAATTATATATTACCTTTTTTTAATGTCATTTTTATTTCAATGTAAATTGTCAAATAAATTGATATTTGATTTGGGAATTCTTTTCAGACAGTAGGGACTTCTAAAAAAACTAAGGGTTTTTCAAAATAGTCATATTCACATACAATCCAATTTGAATCAGTATAAATATATGGGGGGGGGGGTGAACTACAGATTAAAACAAAGGGAAAAAAACATAAAAACTATCACATCTTGGTAACTTGGTAAAGCGCACTTTCTTCTTTATTCTTCTCCTGCAAAGAAGATGATGGGGGGAAGTTTTTTTTATTTCAGAGGGTTATCTAAAATATCTTTACAAACTTTTTTTTTTCTAATTAAACAATTTAAGTAATAATATACACCATGGGCTCATATTTGTTATCCTCTTACTGTGGAAATTTTCTTTTTTTTTTAAAAAAAAAAAAACCCTTTCCATTGATATTTACCTATTAATATTAACATGGACCTTTATTAAAAGTACTTTAAAAAAATATGGAAATTTCCTGAAACAGTTTTATTTATTTCAATAAAAAAAAATTTAAAAAAACATATTTTAAAGATGAAGCCTTTTACTGAATGAACAGGATATTACTCTCGTATGTGTATATGATCTGAGCATTTATCTCAAAGATAAAACAGATCTTTTCAAGAGACAATTCAATGATTTTCAGTCACTGAGAATAACAAATGTGAGTTGTTCTCCAATGAACCTTTAGCTCTTGAGTCTGCCAATTTATCACTATGCTAAATCATGCATGACCCAATAATAGATTAACAAACTCGAAAGTTAGATGTTTCTAGTTGGGCTTAAATTGAGGAAACCAAAATAATAATGTTTGTTTATTTGAATATAATTATTATACTACACTCTGTTACCAACTGTATTTAAGGCAGTTCAGATAAGCCCTATGTTCATTTTGAATCATGGGAGTGAAAATCCTTAGGTCAATTTGCAGTTTCTTTCATATTAAGAATATTGCAAATTTTTGAAGGTTGTTGAAGCTAGGTTTAAATATATCACTTCTTTATCTTCTATTTCAGTAGTTATAAAATTAATCTTACTTCCACCTCTCCAGTTTTGAACTAATTTTCTTTTATCTTAGTAAATTAAAAAAAAAAAGAGAGAGAAAGAAAGAAAGAACAAAAACTTTTTTTTCTTCAGTCTTTTTTCCATGACCCTCCCCTACTTTAATTATAAGCTTGATATTGATTAACTAAGTACATGTATATTTAAAACATTTGTTATGCAGATTTGCATGTTGCTCTACTGTTGGGGGATGAATCCCAAAGTGTCAGTTAGTAAAGTAATGTTAATTTATGTTTATGTACTGTATTCTGCTTGCAACTGTGTTTTCCATCTTAGTTTTTTTTCTTATAGCTATTTTACAGGTTTATTCAATTCTTCTAGTTACACTATTTACACCCCCGAATTTTCAGCCAATTCTAGTCATGCAGAAGAACTGTTACAACAACTGAAAGATAGTAATTGGATTGATAAGCAGTAAGTATATCAAATCTACAATTTTATATAATATCTTGCATATGAAAACATAATATAATAATGAAAAATTAGTAATATAATGAAATTACCTTTTTTATGCATTTTATATAATGCATGACCCTATTTTTTATCCTTGTAAATAGCATACATTTTCAATTGTTCGACAGTCTTTCTCAGAGCTTCTTTTAATATTTAAAAACTGTTTAATAAAAGTAATAATATTTGTATAAACAGGTTACACATATTTAACATTTACAGATTCTTCATCTTAAGATTCTCATGGTAATATCTTGCTCTATGGACAACTCACATAGATATTTAAGTTTGTTATCAAGTATCTGAAAGTTTTGGAAGCAATATCAAAATTTATTATGTGGATAATCCATATTCAATTCAACTATTTATGCTATACTGAGACAGATGTTTTTAAGTGGTCAGTAAATAGTTTTAATATAGCCGAATTTATCAGATGATAATAATATGATGTTTACTTTACCACATTTTTTACAGTTGCTTTTCTTTAATTCAACAATTAAAAGTATATCTTCAGGAGGGGAAAAAATGCTAAATGGGAATATAGGATGGTAAGATTCAAAAGTTGGTTTGATCATTAAAAAAAAGGAAAGTCTTGTGAGTTTTTAGTGTGATATACGCTGCTAAGGTTAATGATGATGATAATCTATTGTCATATATCTCATTAGTATTAAAATTGCTGTAATTTTAATATAGTACTATTAAAAGCAACTAAATGTTTGTTATAAAGGATATTCTAGATATTTTTAAGTGTGACATAGGTGTGACAAACATACATTAGCAAAAAAATTAACCATCTGAAATCTGAATATTTCAAATACTAAAGTATAATAAATAAATTTAAAAATATAGCTACACCCATCAATTCACCACATTTTTGTAAAAAATATACATACGCAAAGATAAATTTTTTTTTAAAAAATATTTCTATTATATACCATAATTTTTACCTACATTTTTAAAATCCAAAAATTAATATAGAATAAAGTAATACAGAATTAAAATAATTTTCAATGTTATATATATATATATCATTAAGTAAAATTCAGTCTTTTTTATTTCAATAAGCATTGTTTGTATTTTTGCTAATCTTATATATATATTAAATCTTCAAACAGTTTACCCTGTTCTGTTAATAAAGTTCATTTGAAATTTCTAGGCAGTTTTAATCTGAATCTATTTCCATTGGTATTTCCATTTGTTATCTAAATGTTGCCTTGGCAATAAATTGCCAATATTTTATTGGTTTATTTTAAAGATTGACTGGAGTCATGTTTTTTTATGTATAATAAATTAAACTATTTATGCAACTTCTATAATTATGATAAAAAGACCATCAACAAAATAATAAAAAATATTGTTCAGAAATAATGATTGAACATAAATAAAAAGCTATTGAAATATTTCTATCAGCATTTAGTTCATTAATCAAGATCAAAAATTATATATAATGTTGAAAAAAACACTATATATATTATAGATAAACTAGAAAATTGTCACTAGTTTCATCTTCTTTCTAGAACAAATATTAATAACATATTTTTTTTGTCCGATGAATAGTCTTTTATGCTAAGCCAAGAAATTAAATGCTTGACACAATTCAAAATTGTACATCATGCTTTAAAAAGTATATTATTTTATTAATATGAATCAATTATACTTATAAAAATATTTGTATTTAGATATGAATGCATAGAGAAAATTATAGCTTCTAATGAGGTTTAAAATAGTTTGTTCTTTATTAGAAGTTGAATTTATTAACTGCAAATATTTTAGATTTTATTCAAGATTTTAAAATAAGAAAAAGAATTATTTTTATTCAAACAAATGGATATTTTTTAATAAAAAAAAAAGTCACTGATATAACTATCTGATGTTTTAATTATAAATTTATTAAACGCTCACTATTATTTCAGTAATAGTTTTAACAAGGCTGTAAACCTTAGCAATGAGTGTCTGAAAAAATCGTCACTAGGGACCTCTGTAGGTCTTTAAAACACATGCGTAACTAGGGACCTCTGTAGGTCTTTAAAACACATGCGTAAGCATGTGTTTTAAAGACCTACAGAGGTCCCTAGTGACGATTTTTTCAGACGCTCATTGCTAAGGTTTACAGCCTTGTTAAAACTATTATCTGATGTTTTACAAATTTGAATTTTAATATTTCTAAATCATTTCATTATTTTGAATATATTTTTCATTGACTTCTTTATATGTTGTTGGATTTTTTAAAGTGATTACAAAATTGCATAAATAATTTAATTTATTATAAGATATATCTATATTCAGAGACTTACTATCACTCAACGAAGTATGGAGAGATTTTTGTTGGGAATAATAATAAGGGATCGGAAGTAAAATACTTGGGTGAGTGAACAAACAGGTATTATTAACATCAGTGAAAGGATTACAAGATTGAAGTAGAGCTAGGTTGTACCTATTGATAGGAGAGATGACAATAAATGAACAATTGAAATCTTAAAATGGATTCCTGTAAAAGACCTAGAAAGAGATACCTAGGAGAGGATGGATGAAATAAGGAAGTTTATTGATATGATGTGAGGGAAAAAAGCAGATCTTCATCCTACAATAGATGGGAATTGATGATTACAGAAATGGATTATTAGTGAAAATTTGTAAGAAAAGTCATGAAGATAGTGTATAACCAATAAATCAATTTGAGAAATAATAAATATTGAATAAGCTATAGAGTTATAATTATTTATTAAGCATAGGAAGTATATGTAAATACTTTTAAGACAGGCTATAACCTGTATCAAATGCACCTTGAAATTTATAATAGTCAAGCAATATCTTTATTTTGCTGATAGAGGGACCTCTCAAACCACGATACAAGATAGTGACTTTTATAAAGATAATAGTGGCATCTTATCTTTAACCTAACTTTCCACTTATATAGACCAGTCGAAAGCATCTTCATTTGGGAGCATGAAGTTGTTCTCTCCACTATTTAAGTCCACTATTTCCTATACAAACTAACATTTGGGAAATCTTACAATTTACAATGAGTTAATATTAAGATCTTTATACTGGAAATATATAAACTATTGTAGAGTTATAATTATTTATTAAGTGCACAGGAAGTACATTTAAAAGCTTTTAAGACAGGCTATAACCTGTATCAAATGTGCCTTGAAATGTACAATAGTAAAGCAATATCTTTATTTTGCCGATAGAGGTCTTTTCAAGCCATGACACAAGCTAGCAACTTTTATAAAGATAAGAGTGGCATCTTAGCTTTAACCTAACTTTTCACTTATATAGGCCAATCTAAAGCATCTTGATTTGGAAGTGTGAAGCTGTTGTTCTCTTCACTGTTTAAGTCCACTATTTCTTATACAAATTAACATTCGTGAAATCTTGCGATAAAGATATTAAATAAGCTATAGTAAATGTCATTAGAACAACACAATTGGAGTGGTACAGATATGTTCAGATAACTCAGGAAAGATTACTAAAACAAATATTAAATTGGTTACCACCAGGAAAAAGTATTTCCAAAAAGAATTTGAAAACAGAAATTGGGTTGAGAAATTTTCAATATGACTTAATGATGAATAGAGAAGCATGATGATTGGCAATCAGAAACATCATAGGGTATTATAGGCCAATAAGCAAAAGAAGATAAATATTATTACATTCATTGTTAGCAATTTTTTGTGCACATTAAAAGTGCATCTACCTAATAATTTAGTTTGTAATCAATATATTCTAATGGTAATACAATCAATATTTTGAGACAACTTTGATACATTTTGACTAATTAAAATCATTGTTAGAAGTGCATTAATCTAATAGTTTTAATATTTATTGTAATATAAAGATTATTGGATGTAAAAATATTTATATCATACAATATGAAAAGAATAATTAAAATAAAATGGATCAGTAAATCATGTTATTGAATAGTTTTTATGGTTACCACATAAAATAATATAACATATTCTCATTATTTATAGAACATGAAAAATTTTAAGTACCCCAACTTACTCTTAAAAGAAAAAAATAGATTAAAAAGTGAATTAATAATAATCAAAAAATTTGTCACTTTGTAGGTCATAACATTCAAGTGAAAGATTTGAGCTTTGAGGCAGATATTTTGAGCTCCTGAGCCCATTATTCTATAACTTAAGTGGACAAAGTAATATGGCTTTGCATGATGACTTAGATTTTTGATTGAAATATAAAATTCAGGCATTCATGAAAAAATTAAACAGGAAAAGATTAATTTGAAATTGATTCATTTCAAATTTTTTCATGTACAGATTTTATTGTTGAAAATAATTTGATTTTTGATTTATGCAGAATATGTTTTGAAAAACAGTTGCCTGAATATTTTCCACCAAAATTAATCAATAATTGGATCCATAAACCATTTATCATATATCAGAGTAAGTGAAATATCTAATCATGAAAAAGCTTTTGCATGATTAAAATTTCAAAAAACCTGAAACTTTAATAAACTTTTTTAACTTATTGCTACAACTCAACTGTATAAATTAACAACAGCAGTTTATGAAAATAAACAGCTGCTTTTAAAACAAAAGATTATTCAAGTCTTAAGAACATACAAATTGTTTTGAGACTTGCATTGATAAATATTAAACCACAATTAGATGTATTGTGTCAAAATAAATAAGCTTATTTAAAGCCCATTTTTAATTTTATATTTTTTTAGTTAAATTTTCTTCAAATATTATTTGTTTCATGTTTAATTACTTTCAGCTTACAAATTGAAACTAATTTTATGTAGTTTTAATGCATATTGCTGTTATAATTGATTATGGGGTAGCAAATTTTCTTCTGAACAAAAATACATCTGAGAAGCTCTGATACAAAGGACTGTCTAAAATGTGAGTCATCCAGTTCAAAATATTAAATGTTGATCAAGTGCTGGCTTTATTATTTTTAACAATTGTTATTAGGAATTTTGTTTGATTGAAAGATGTCATTCATAGACATTCATTTTCTCTAGTAATATTAGTTAATCTAATATTGTTTATGTATTCTTATAGCACTACAGCAGTATTTGCAGAGTTCACATTGTTTAGCCCTGCAGTAGAACTTTTTAGTACAGTTGCATTAGTAATAGAGAAATCATCAAATGGTAAGTGGATGATGTGAATATTCTACTTTTTATATTGCATTATTTTTAATTGTATCCACATTTATTAAAAAAAAAAATATTGTAACAGGAACTACCCTAACTATCACTACTGAGTTTAAACATTCTAACTCAACTAGAAGATCAGATAGAGTGAAATAACTAATTTCACTAATTATGTTGTTAAAAAGGGGATTAAACTGATAGCTATCAGTTATATTTCTTAATCACTATAAAGAAAACAAACAATAATTATAATGATAACACAAAAAAAGAAAATCGAATCTATAATACTAATGTATTTTGGACATATAAATACTCATATACAAAATAGCAAACAAATATATATATAATACCCACGTTTATTGGTAATATTATACAAACAAAAAAAAATTTGTGAGATAGATTACACTTTAACTCATTTTTTAATACATTAATAAATTATATATATATACATCTTGATCTAACTCTATATGCATACATACATTGCACTATGTATAGCTTAATTTAGATAAGATATTAATTTGTTAAATCAATATATTTCTAAAAATAACGAAAGAAAACATAAAACCAAAAAATAAATAAATAAATTTAAATGTTCTTTTCTTACTTATACCAAAATGGGGGAAGGGTGCACATTTCCTTTCTGCTCTTTCTGAGTATTTAAAAGACTCATCTGCAATAATTATTCATATCAGACAGTACATAATGCTGGCTTCACTCTGTTCTTCTTAGCCCACAACAAAACTTCCCTGCCGTGTTCCAACTTAGAAGACTTTGTTCAAATTTGTGGCAACAAACAGGAGAAAGAGTAGATTTTGATTCTGCTACTTTTTTCTGCTAGGCAGGTTTCAGTATAATGGTATAGATCACATGGTGATTACTTGAGAATTAGATCTGGTGCACATGGTGAACTTTTATTCCATTTTGTTTAGTTTACTTGACTTTTCCAGCAGCATACTTGCTTTTTATTTCTTTTACCAGATCACAAATGAAAATCCACCCCAACTTAATGGTAGCTTAGGTTTTATAATATTTTATTAATTGGCAGATTCAAATTCATATCCAGTCTTTTAGAAACAGCTTCCAACAGTTCTCCAATATTTTTTTGTTTCTGCTATATAGTTATCCCAATCATGAACCACCAACCACTCACTGTCTCTGATGGCTCACTCCCTGACTGACTGCATATAAAGAAAAAAAAAATTTTAAGACTACACACAAAAGAGCAATGTTATAACCTTTTATTTTTGATTTCAATTAATTTTTTTTCTAATCAGCTCACAGATAAATAAATTCCTTATATGTTTACAAAAAAGAAATTTCAAATATTTTATCAAACCCTTTACAAATTAAACTTTGATACAATCTTTTGATACATTTAAAAAATAATAGTTTTTAAAAAAAATTATATCAAAGAGATAAATCCTTTAATTACCCACAAAACTGAATTACAAAAATTTTGATACAACAATGTTTCTATTTATACTCTGACACAATATCTTGATTCTTTTAAAAAAAAGAATTTGTACCAAAGAAAATGAATGAAATTTTTTGAGTATTTTTATCTATAAATGTTATTAAAACAAACTAACATATTGTAACGTTTTGCAGCTTTTCTCATTACTATTGAATTATTTTAAACTAATGCTAGATTACAAATCATTTCTTTAATATATTACAGAATACAATGGTTTTATTATAACTAAGAATTATGACCTAAATATTTATTATTATTTCCCACTCAGCATATTTATGGATGTCAGCCTATTTTGACTTCATGTACCAAACTATGCATTGATAGGAATTATGCTGGAAGGTATGAGAAAAACAATCAGGGATAATTCAGATATGCCTGGTCACTGGTTAGCTTACTCAGGGCAAGTGGTACTGAGACCGTGGGAAATATATATGGGTAAGGCAGTAAGAATCCAATTAACTAATGAAATGACTCTCACGTGCATATCTCTTTAACTAAATACATAACTCATGAAATAAAATAAAAAAAGAAATATCTAAATATGCTCAAATATTGAATAAAACATGTATGACATAACAAAGAAAATATTTCAATGTGCTCAGATATTTAATAAAACAATCGCATATATACATATATTTGTACAGACAAGCAAAAGGAATAATAAAATAATGACTAATCATTTCAAGCGCCACATAATTTTTTCTGAAGGTCAGAGAGCTGATTGAAATATAGTTACATTAAAGTTTCTAAATATTACTGGAAAATGTGCATTTAATGTATTTTATAAAATAAAACAAGGGTTATCTTTAGTTCCCCAGGGATAATAGCTTATGCAGATTCATGATGAGAATTAATTCATTTAGCACACTATGGCCGTGGAAATGATTCAGCACAAATATTTTGTCACAATTTGTTTCTCGAATCTCCACTGATTTGATCATTATTTCAGATATAGGCAAGGAAAGATACAGACGGCCGGTCGCAGTTTCTTTTCAGGTTCTGGCAATGGTTTGATCCTGTAGCAGGTTCGGCTTCTTTGTGGGACCAGAGGATATAAAGCCCAGCATGTTTAAATCTTTATCCCAGCCTATTCATCTCTAGCCAGCGAATATATTTTTTTTGATTCAAACTAGTCTTCAAAAATTTCTGATGCAAGAAATCTATAACACAAACACAACAGTATAGCAATTTGAAACTTCAAAACTTAAAATCCAAACTCAAAAATGTCTCCTGATATTTTTCTATTTATATCTTTTTTTTTTTTAGAAAGTTCTAATCTCAAGAATCTGAGCTATTTTTCTGTATCTTAGCATGTGGTATCCAAGGTCTGGCTTTCTCTTTAACAAAAAAAAACTTTTTAGCACCTTTTCTCTTTTGTCTAAGCAAAAATTTCATCGAACACCTTTTGGAAATAACTTAGAACATTGCCTTTATTAAAAACATTACCAGATAACAATCTGTTTAGTTTCTCTTTTATTTTTATTTTCATTAACATATTTCTTCATTTTCTTTCTTTTTTTTATCAAAATTAAAATATGGCATTTAGACATTAAAATAATACATGTAATATATGCTTTCTAAACGATTCCTCCCGCTCCCTTGCCTATACAATAATACATACACTCACATGTTTCATTAATATAAATGAGTACTACCCTCCCCCTTATGCCCATTTTAATTCTTGATTTAATTATTTTAACAAGAACACAAAAATCGAATATATATGACATAGTTAGTACTAATATCTATACATATGTGTGTGAATACAAAATCCCTTTCTTTGGAACAGTGTTTAATCTCAGCCCTGTTACAATATGTTTTTAATTAATTTTTCTTCTTTTAACATTGTTAACAAAATTTAATATCTGAGTATATATATAAATAAAAAATAGTTGTAATATGCAAGTATTATACTATCTATCTGACTACAATATCAGTCTGTGTGCATATATATTGTCCACAAATGTTCTTTTGTTTTTTAAATTACATTTTCACTTTTAAATTTTATGAGTCAATTAACACTTGAATACAGTGCTAACTGACCAAAACTTGTGTTGAGGTTTGATCATCGTCATCACAGTATATTTCCTCTCACTTTTAGCAATGCTTTTTAAGATGTTTTTGATAATTTGAACTTTCAACAGTTTTTTTTTTTTTTTTGGAGTTCTTTTCTTCTTTCAAAAAGTAAAAATATTGTTTGTTTTTTTCTCAGTGATGAAAGTTTATTCATCAAAAAATGTACAAATATAGTTAAATAAGGTTTACAAAGAATGGTAAAAATGAAATTCAGGAGCAACATGGTGAAAGGGAAAGGATACATATGAAAAGGGAAAGGGATGTGGAAAGGGTCTATATTAACTATTGAAGACAAATACATGTTACAATTACGAATTATTTTAAAGTTTAAATATGAGTAGCATTTTAGGAGCACAATATTAAGAAGTCCAATTTGCAATGGATAAGTTGATAATAGGAAAAGACTTGGAGATAACAACATTTGAAATAATAAATTTAAATAGGGTTAGAATCATTAGGCCAAACTGCGGTTTATTTTGCAATAATATTTTGATAGAATCGTTTATAATAAGAACGCTAAAACCGCTATGAGTAGCGTTTTTTTTCTTTTTTGTGAACGAGAAAATCAACGTTGGCAACAGTTCCCACAACACCCTCATCCCAGTCCTCCCCCTCAAAAGAACCAGGATTTAGGCCTCTGGGGCCTCTCCCAACAACCAGACTCTCATTCAATCAGCAAAGTTGATTGTAATGAAAATTTTAATTAAAAGGTACAATTAGGAATTATTGGTAAAGTCTAGGATTAAATGTGAATGTGTTTTAGGAGTGCAATATTGGGAAATCCAATTTGAGGTAGATATGAGAAATAGGAAAACACTTGGAGATAATGTAAAATACAGACTAAATCAATCTAACTGTTCAGTTCTTCCAAATGGCCTTGAATATCTTCATAAGAGAGCAATCCTGAATACTTTGGAAGAATTATGGAAAAACTGTGGAGAACAAGGGGGGGGGGATGAATCCAAGCTTGAAAATGTCTCTGCTGAAAACCATTTCAATCCATCATGAAAATCACAACAACAACATTGGAGGTAATAAAATTAAATAAGGTAAATCACTTGCAATTAGAATCATGAGACCAAACTGCAACTTATTTTGCAATAATACATGGATAAAAGCATTCATTATGATAACGTTAAAGAATTATTATAAATAACGTTATTTTTTCTATCTTGTGAATGAGAAAAAACCAAAGTTGGTAACAATCACCACAGCACTCTCACCCCAGCCCCCTCCCTCAAAAGAATTAGGATTTAGGCCCCTGGGTGTCCCTCCAACAACCGGACTCTCTCATTCATTCAACAAAATTAAGTGAAATGAAAATTTTCATTAAAAGGTAAAATCTCTGTAGAAATCTTTTGTAATTTCAGTGGCTGCCATATATTTATATAGCGTTTTTATAAAAGTTGAAATTATTCTTACTTGTGATTACATTGTTGATATAGGTTGCATATGAAAAGAGAGCTAAAAAACTCCCCTTTTTAATAGTGTTAGTTTTAGATAAGTTTACTTCCCTAAACTAGGAAAAAGGAAACGAAACAGGGAGTCAGAAACAGTGTGGTATTGTTAAAAGCTAAAACAGTGGAAGTGTATAATTTTATTTAAAATAAAAGATGGCAAGAATATTGAATTTACAGATTTATGTCAATATAAATGAATTTGCAAAAATTTGAAAATTTTTATTTCATCTTGAATTGTGCTATAATGTAAGGTTTAAGATTAGCTCAAAGATCATGATTTTTACAAAATCTTATGAATCATAGTTAATTGCTTTCACAATTACATCTATTTAAGTGTTTTATTTAACTTACAATCATTAACACTTCCAAAATAAATTTATAGAGAATCAAATTATTGAATAGTCATTTGTTATTCTGTTGTTTTATTTTAGGATTTTTAGTATCAACTTCCAGTATTATTACTTTTCGAATACATCACTTCTATCTGGATAAAGTTCATATCAACTTTGTATGTCATGTGAGTATATTTCAATCTATATGTATTGATGTATACAGGGGCCAAAATTACCTAAGCCAACTCTACATTCATTAATAAATTTATGGAAAATAAATGCACATTCAAACTTAAACTTAACAAAGAATTTATTACTCTGAATATATAATATTAGTAAATGTTAGCCCTTCAACTAATGGCTTGTTATTTGTTTTGCATTAAATAAACTTGCATGTACAATTAGGAAATCTTCTTGTGTTTCACATGTAATTGTACTAATTTGTACTTTACTCATTTATAGTCCATGCATGTACAGTTCTTTATAGTGTTGAACTATAATGTTGCATTTTGTTTTATTGTACTTTTATTTTGCACTGTCAACTCTTCACTATTGTTAATTCTACACTATATGCACTCTTGACATACTAAAGTGTTTAGACTCCTGTGTTGCGAGCACAATACTGCTTACATTGCATTGTTTAAGATATTTCAGACACATCTAAATTGGCAGTTTTGTTTTGCTTTATCTAATTTGCATAATTACTTTTCATATTACATCTTTGCAAATTAGCATAGCTATTAATTTCCATTTTGCATAATTTTAATTATACATATTAATTGCTTTTAGGATGAATTTTTGAAGTCTTTTATTATTGACTAACTTTATCCACACACACAGTCTTGCAACTTTATTTATTATTTTTATACATTAATAGTATACAGTTTTTAGTCAATATATAGAAGTGCCTCATATGGTTATTGCAAACACCTGTACAGCCCAAAATCTGGTTTTGAATTTTGGAATGTTTTCAGAGTTCCACTCCAAATAATCTAAACATTAAATTAGTTGTTAATACATAGATATAAGAATGCTTTTATCTAGAGATTAAAATAAGAAAGAAAAAATAAATAAAAACCATCTGTAAACACTTGAGAGTAATATCTGATTTTTTATTGTTTCTATATGGAGAATTGTAATGAGCCCTTTATTATGTAGGCTTTATTTAAGACTATTTGACATTTTATGTATACAGATTTATATTAAGGTTATATTAGGAATATAAAGGTTGTATTAGAAATACAAACATACTCAGTAATGAATGCATTTTTGATTGCATAAGTGTGGACATTCTCAATTGAATGTGTTTGAAGTCAGCAGTAAGTGATACTGCTAAGATTAGTGAAGTTTAATGTTTACCCTCTGTTCTTTATTGATAAATATTATCTTTTTATGTCATTTCATTCTTTCTTTTAAATGTTAATATTATTTAAATCAAAACTAAAAATATTCCGATGCTTACTCACATATAATAGAGGATGCTTAATTAATGGAGTACATGATGAGTGAATATATTGATTCATGATATATGGAAATCCACAGAGACACTTTAAATTATATATATAACATTTCTTCTCTACTCTTTACATATGATGTCCTTTGTGTTGATAAATAGCTTGTTTGTGTTGAGTGGAATGTAGAATGCAGTGTTAAAATATTCCTTACATATATATTGTATTTTATCATTCTTTTTCCTACATGTAACATTGCTTTCATATATCTGTAAAGGTTTTCATTCTTTTCATATGCATATTTATATAAATAGTCATTATGATGAAGAAAACTTTTTAAACTTATTTTTCATGAACGAATGGAACTTTTGAGTCTGGATGAATATATCAGTGTCCCTTTATTGATTTGATTATTAATTTATAACTAAAACAACAAATGTGTGTATAAATCCAAATATTTGATTGATATATATATATTTTTTTTTAGTTTCTTTACCCATAATTCATCTCAAATCTTCACTACAATTAAATTTTTCAAACAAATCAAAACTTTGTTTTCTTTTACCCAAATGAATACACCATCCACATAATTCATATATTTCTTAATACAGTGTTGGCATTCATGATTTATAATTATCTTTTCATATAGTGACAGTATAAAATTGCTTATTTGTACAATCATAGGCAAACCCATAGGCCTATCTTTACTTAATTTGTAGATTTATATTCATAACTTGCAATGATATTTTCATTTATAAATAGAAAGTAGTAGATTATAAAACTTCTGCTTTGTGCATTAATATCATTTTCTACTAGAGTTTTAATAATTATGTCTATAAATGAAAATAAAGAAACAATATTCTTATAGCAATTAGCTAATGTATTTTGTCATTCTTTATATAAACAATTCTCCAAAATCTACTGTGTCGGTCTTAGAAATGCATTTTGTTTATGTAATTTATCACTAACAAATGTATGTGGAAAGATAATTTTATATGGATAGGGTTTCAAATATGTATTTTTATTAATTATTCAACCTTATGCTTTTTTTTAGAATATATTTAATAAATTTTAACTTTTAGGTTTCAATATTACAAACATTGATTAATTGAATCAGTTTTTTTTTTTAAAGTATAGATTTACTTTTTCACATACACCTTGCTATTTCCATTAAAAATATATATATGTTTTTTTTAAATATTGTTTTGTTTTTTTGTGTGTGTTTTTTTTTTGGGGGGGAGGGGGGTATAATACATAAATGTTGATTCACCATTGATTTTTGTCTTCCTTACAATATATAATAAAATTATACTCAAAGTGTAAACATAAGACTTAGATTGTTTTAATTCAAAAATTAGTTTTTTTCTCCTCTAAATTTTTTGCCAATATTGCTATTTTTTCATTGTATTTTTTATGCAAATCAAAATGACTGCATAGTAGAAAACATTTGTACAGAGTAGTCTTTCAATCTATTTAATTCTGTGGTTTAAGAGCATATTTGTGTTCAGATTTGAGGTTGATGAAATGGCCACTTTTATAATTAATTTTAAAACAAAAATGTTAATTTTTTCTGATATTTATTTTAAAATTTATATTTCATAATTTCATGTTCACTTAAAAATGTTTATGTTTATGCAATTGAAATTGTATTACTAATGCAATTTGTATTTTTAATATTATATTAATAAAAGTATATTAATATAAATTACATTACTTCTTTGTGATTACTATTATAAACATATGTAACAAAAAGTGCTGTAATAGAGTTTATAATTTAGTCTTTATATCCAAAAGCCTAATATATTTTTACATAATAGCATGCTATTTATAGTTAACGAACTATAGCAGATTACTACAATTTGATATGCAGATATGAAAATTCCTGAACTCACCTTTGACACCATCCACTTTGGATAAATATGTTAATGATTATTATGATTTTTTTCCCCCATGAAAGTTTGAATTAGGCCATATGTGCAAGTGGTGTGCTTCCTCTGGATTGTGATGGTTTCAGCCTTGTTTAAAACAGTTTTTAGATTTGCTAACCCTTTTATATATCCAGGGCAGCTGATACAAATGGCCAGGTATTTATTTTATGTTGGCTGAACAATCTATTACAATGTGTGTGGTGAAATGATTTTCAACAATATTTGGTTTTGCTGGTATAGATGAGAGATTACATATGCCAGTTAAAATATTGCTCTATTTATTATATTTTTAATGATTATTATTAATCATTTATTAATCTAGAGATTATAATATTATTCCTAGCCTAGATATAAACTTAAACCAAGTTAAATAAAAAAACATGCAGGTTCTCTATTTCTGATATAAAAACATTATTTAATAGTATGTTAAATTTAGATTTTATAGATTTAAATAAATCCCACAATATAACATTTTTATTTAATAGCAATAATTGTATATATATATATATATATATATGAAAAGCTTTTTTTAGCAAATATTTATATATATTGCTCTTATCAATATGATGGATTTATTTTAAAACTTCAATTTACATTTTGAAAATTTTAAATACTTTATAAACATTGATAAAGGCAAAAATAAATTTGCTGAAAAAAGATTTTAGTATTATATTGTGTGATTTATTTACATATAAGAAAAAACAGTACAATAGATTGAACTTTTCCATTTTTGATGAACTGTTATAGAGTATATCTCATAAATCCAGTGTCACAGAAAAAAATAAAAAAATTTAAGGCAAATAAATTTTCAATACACAAATTCAGTTATTTTAGATTGTTAATATACATAAGGGGTAATGTGAAGAAGAAGGCTCTTAGGTGTTTGGGTAATTCACTGATACTCTTTACAGAAACTTTGTAGAACTTCTACATGGAACAATGATCTACATGAAGACATCATATATCAATTCTGTTTTCTTAAACTTTATAGAAGATCTTCTAACAGAACTCTATGATTGGTTCATTAATATGCACTTGCTTGCTTTTGATTTTAGAAGAAGAGAATTAATTTATTTCATTCTTATTTTCCCAGATATACTATAACATACTGAAAATAGTATTTTGGCATGAAATAAAATATTAAGTATTTGGAAATATGAAAGTGTAAAAAATGATCTGTCAAAAAGCTAACAACAGCCCAAATAATTTGGAGGTTTTTAAAAAAATTACAGAGAGAGAATCTTGAGTTTTGGAAGAATTAAATTTGTTCCTTATTGATCTAACTTTGAAGATCAGCATTCAATGCACAAATAATGTGATGTTTTGAATGAATAAAGCAGGGGAAGAAGCAATGATTAAAAAATAATATATATTAAAAATATTTTATATAAAATGCGATTTAATATAAAGATTAATGAACTAAAAAAAAAAAAAATTTTTTTTTTTGACCACAGTTTGGTCACTAGTTTTAGAAGGAATGATTAAATGAATCAATTTATGGATCTCTCCACTTTTTTTTTAAGTTAAGTATATCTCCACAAATTGTGATCCAATTTTTTTTTTTTTAAATTTTAAGTGCCAACTAAACATCACATGGTCACCATTCCCTTTGCTTATACAAGCTGTTATTAGCAATACTATCCAGACA
Organism: Epiperipatus broadwayi; assembly: GCA_028023455.1. Lineage (NCBI taxonomy): Eukaryota > Metazoa > Onychophora > Udeonychophora > Euonychophora > Peripatidae > Epiperipatus > Epiperipatus broadwayi. The sequence continues at coordinate 3,461,155 of JAQFVV010006326.1, read as the reverse complement.
GTAGTGCCACCCAGTGCAAATTTTAATAAACTTTCCTGCATCCATTGATTATTAAAGCTTGCACTGACTGATATTAATGTTTGGAAAGTTTTCTATTTCTAAAGTTTAAATGCATTTTTCTTCAAATTAAATAAAAACATTTTTTTTATAATATATTTATTATTTTTTGCTTTTTAGATATTGGATATTTTGTAACACACTTTTTGTAACTATTTATATTCAGATTTAAATACTAAGAATGTAAACAATATTGCCATATCTAAAATGAAATTTACGCACATTAAAAATCATTTACACATTTTTTTTTTTAATTATGAAAGCAACATTTTAAAAAATGCAAGTTTTAGTCAAACAATCAAGAGAAATTAAGATTTCATCCTTAATTTGTTTTTTGTTTATTTTTTTTTTTGTATCTAAATACTTTTTAATGAATATTTAATTTTAATGTATTTTTTATAAAAAAATACTGCCATCTAATGTATATCAATGAAAAGTTGAACCAATATTATATTTTGAAATTTGATTTGCTAAGACACAGGATAGATACATGGTTAAACAACCCTGAAATATTTCACTGTTATATTTTTTGCGATTGATATCTATCATACATTCAAAAATTAATAGAAATCCATTTGACAGAAATATATTAAAATTTGGTTACAAAATTTGACTCAAACAAAGAATTTCTAAGGTAAATAAAAACATTTAAATGCAAAGTGTAATTTATCATAAACCAGCAAATACTTTTAAAGGATTACTTTCATACTATTATATATTTTATTGCTGATTTTTATATTATTGTTTATTTTTCTTTCAAACAATAAAAATTGTTTGAAATAATCTTAGAAAATCTCTTAGTTCTGTGTTTTAAATGAAAATAAATTGAATATTAACTTTATAATCATATATGAATGTCTTTAAATATTTATGTTTATAATTGGTTACTATATTTCCCTTCTTTTTTCAGATTCTTGTTATAGTGTGCATACTTTATTTTTTCTTCTGCATATGTGACAATATTAAGCATCAGCATCTTGACTTTTTTAAATGCTTCTGGAACTGGGTTGATCTGCTTATGACCAGTTGCAGTATAGTTATCATTTGTATGTATTTCTATGGCTCCTTTATGGCTTCAAAACTGATAAAATTCTACACTAAGAACAAAGACGCTTTCATCAATTTCCAAAAAATGATTACCTGGATAGAGATTCTGGTCATTTTTGATGCTGTGGTTCTGTTCCTTCTTATTTTGAAGGTGAATATTAATGTAGTTGTAATAAAGATCTACAAAATATATCTTTCTTATGTAGTTTGATTTTGGAATGAAGAGATAGATATCATTATCATCTATTAAATATATAAAATAAAGTCTTATGGAATAAATATCATAATAAAAATACTAATGGTACTAGTGTATTTATAAAAAGTATTACAACCCACAGAATTTAAATAACAATTGAAGAAGGTTAAAAGTGATTAACTGAATGCACTGCTGTAGATTATAATACTTTTTATAAATATATTATTGCCAGGATATTATTATTTTTATTATATATAGAGAGTGTAACTCATTCCACTGTTACAACAGATAATTGAAATACTCTTGTTACCTAATTCATTTATATGGAGGGTTATCTAAAACACTTAAGCCAAAAAGAATGAATATTTAAGCCAATCATTCAATTTATCTAAAGATATTTTCAATTGATTGATATAAATATTGACTGATTTAAATATTTATTCACTTCAGCCTAAATGTTTCAGACAACCTCTACATAAATAAATCACTATACATCACATGATCATATTCTACCATATGGAAAGTTTTACCCATGTGTGTGTATACATAAATAAATGAGGTATGAGAGAAGACAGACCACTTTTTTCTCATGAAAGTTATTGTCTTATGCTGTGGCTAAAGAGTATTTCAATTACCTATTGAAACAGTGGAATAAGTTAATCTAATATTATATATATTAAGCATTGCAAGTACTTTATATATATATAAAATTAAGGGCATACTAATAAGCTCTAAACAACCTTTTTTTTATGATAAATGCTCTTAATTTTACATATTTGTAAATGCAAGCTATGTATATAAGTCATGTGACATCTGACTTTATATATATATAAATTGAAATTGTTGATTGATATTATGTATATAAGTCATGTGACATCTGACTTTATATATATATAAATTGAAATTGTTGATTGATATTATGGTTTAAGTTTTGACTGCTTTTATGTATTTATATATAAATTAATTATACCTGTTAAAATTACAAATTCTAGCTAAATAATGAAATTAATAAAACCCAAAGCTAAATATCCATATATCAGTGCAAATAGGAATAAGTTAAACAATTCGCCACAACACACTATTTTGTCTTAGAATAGAGAAAAGTGTCTTAGGTGATTCTGGAAGGAAAAATCTAATTGCTAATATCTACATTACCATTGTAACATATGTTAATTAAATCATACATGCATAATAAAGTACATTTTCTAGAGAAAGCTTTAAACTCTTGAAACAAAATTTAAAAATATATAAAAATGGGGGAAAAATTACTGAAGTGCAATTAAAATTTAAATTTCAAAAATAAACAAATACATCACAAAAATGTAAATCATACACTTAACATTAAAATAAAAATCTAAAAAAAAAAAAATACTGAATCAAGAAATGCATAATAAAATTTATTTTAAAAATGTAATAAATTAAAGCTCTTCAAACGAAAAATAAAGTCAAATATAAATAAATAATTCTAAAATTAAATTTCAAAACTAAAGAAAATATTGAACTCTAAAAAAACACAAATCAATTCTGTAAGTCCTCTTTTTGTTTTAATGTTAAATGCTTGATATAAAAGTATTTGCTCTTGAAATTTAAATTTTAACTTTTTCTTTTAAGATTTAATTTTTTGCTTTACATATTTTTAAAGTTTAGCTTTTATTTTTTAAAGAGTTCTTTTTTCAGCAAACTTACTTCATCGTGCATGTCTGACATAATTAATATACTATCATCCTGTTAATATAGATATCTGAGAGTAGATTTTTATCTCCTGGACCATCTGATCTGTTACTTAGTTCTGAGGTGAAACATTGTGGTGATGTATTTCCTTGTTGTTCTTTTCATCAGCATGTGAACAATATTTCATTTTGAGATTTCAATAATCCATTTATTGACTAAAATTTATAATGTCAGTAATTGTAATATATATATATAATTATTTTGTTTATATTTCAGAAGTTTATTATTGTAGGATTTCATGTCTAATAATTTTTTTTATAATCACCTTCCTTGAATGCTTCAGAACTCTAACTAAGTTTCACTTTTCTAATATAATAATTTATAATATAAAACCCTATTTTATAAGTCCTATACTTTAAACCATGATGATCTTAATTTTTTAATCATTCACTTTTTTTAAATCATGTATTATGATTTTATATATATATTTAAAAATTGTATATAGTTCTTATATTTCAAATATATAATAATAGATATTGTAAATAAATATGTTTCACCCAACTAGATCTTTTCAATTAAGCCAAACCCATCCAGTTCTCTCATATATCATGTTAGTTGTGATTTCTAAAAAAAAAAAAATAAACAATTACATGCATGAGTAGTAAGAGGTAAATAATTAAAAGAATACTATGGAAAGATTTTAACTTATTAAATTTAAAAATCTTGAAAGATCCCATATACGAGATGGAGGGATGGAATAAGGAAGTTTGATGGTGTGTTATGGAGAAGAGAAATCAGAGACACTGAATTAAACTTTGAGGAACATTCTGCAATAGCTTATATTTGAAAAGCTATATGAGGCCTAGTTTAAGAGATATGGTTGGATTAAATGACATTTTAGAAATATTTTTCCAATATCTAGTCTTTGCTGATTAATGGATTTAGCACCTCTCGGTGCAGCCAGGGTAATCAATGTATGGAGAATTAATAAGTCATTGTTGAACAAATTATTGTTTGGGGGAATCATCAACTTGTTTTATTTTCTATTTCATCTATTACTTTATTAGTTACCTGTGAATAATTCATAAATTTGTGGCAAATAATACTTTTCATAAACCTGTTACTTATATCATATGATGTATTTACAATAATACCAACTGAATGTAATCATTATTTAAGTCACGTAATTTCATAAATTCGCAAATACTTACCATATTTTTTATTATGTTCGGTGATTATTCATAATTTTTTTAATTATGCATTATCTTCTATATTGTCATTAAATTTTATCGTGATGATTTGTTTTCTTTTTTTTTCTGGTTCTTGAAAAATTGTAACCTTTTTTTTTAATTATTATTTTTTTAGCATAAATAAAAAAGTTAATTAAATTCCATTGCTTTCTTTTTTGTAGTATCAGACTAATTAAAATGATGCATTCTGTCCATATACACTATTGTGTTATTTGTGTCTTACAAGTATCACTTCTTTCCTCTCTTGTGTATAATGCCCAGAGAAATCAACTCAGAGAAGGAATTGACAAAAATGATAAACTGTAACCCTTTTTAAAGTCGCTGCTTTTTAGAATGTCCCAGAAGTTACCAAGGGCATACTACTGAGATTTTATTATCATTAATAAAATAATCTTTCCAACAGCAGACTTTTTCTAAATTGTAACTTATCAACCTCTTAATTAAATATTAATGAAGTTATGTTTTTTAAAAATTTAATTTCAATACATAGTAAAGTTATTATGAAAGAAAATATTGGAAATAAGGATACAGAAATAGTAAACCAAAAAATGTGATAAGTCTGACATCTATTATTATCTCTGAAATTTAGTAGAATCATTATCAAATATTTAATTTTTTTTTTTTTAAAACGTGATGTGCTTTTGGATATTCTAAAATTGAAAATGGAGGGAAGAAATTGTTTGAATGTGAGTTCATTTTTAAATATGTCTGCAAACTGTTGAATTCTGGAGATCAGGGTCTATGAATCATGGCTCCAGTTCTACTACTTCTGAAGCTTGAACTTATGAACTCCTAAGCAATAAACCATTGAATTATTTATTTATTTAAATATTATGAGCTCATAAATGCTGGAGAATGTGACATTTAAAAGATATAAACATGTATTTGATATACATTATTAAAATATTAAATGCTTTAATGGAAGAATTGTCATATCTTTATATATAAAAGAAGATAATCCATTTCAATATAAATAATGAAAGGGATTTGATAAAAAGTTTAAAATTTTATTAAAAGTTAAAAGAATAAATAGAAGTTACAAGTTTATTTTGATATGTTCTTTATGATAGGATGATATATAAAAATTATAAATATAAATTTATAGGTTTATTAATTTTAATCTTATTAAATAAATGTGGACATTTTAAATCTTTCTTTGATTGTTTTTAATTTGATTAAATTTTTTAAATATTTATATATTTTTTATTTATAATTTGAATATTGTTTGTAATTTAAATTTTTTCCTATTTTTAAACATAAATATATGTACATACATTTGTAAATCATTATATTAAGGATAATAGAATCAAAAAGTTGAAGTCTGATACAGATTCCATTTTATGGCTGTGTTTAATAATTATCTTATAAATAATACATATAAATTATTTGAATATAAGGCTGTTTACTCTGTCAAATTTATTGGATGAAAATAAGACAATAATTAAAGATGCTTCTTAAAAATTTTGAAAATATAAGACCACCTTGCTTATGTAACAATATTAAATCTACTATGAAGGAATATTGTCATAGGATCGACATGCAATGTAAAGGAAAGGTAATTCTGAGCATGGCATATATAGAGAAGGAGATAGCATTATATTATGAATATTATCATGAAAACATTTTAAAGAGATGCAATATTGATTACTTACATTGGATAATATGACTAAAGATACAAGTCTTTCAGATGTCAAAATAATCTAAAAGAATGGCATGTGGTTTGCTATTTGTGATTCATGATTTTTTTTTTCTTTTTTTTTTTTTCCTCTCTTTTTTTGCATATAATTGCTAAGGAAGTCATCTATTTTAAAATAAATGATGCATAATGAACATCTGCAACTAATCAAAAAAAAATTAGAAGATATAAATAGAATGGCATTATAATACATATAAAAGTGAAGATCAGAACTATTCCGATTATGATATTTGATTATGATACTTTATATGTGTAAAAGCTGGATTTTAAAGAATCATGTTTTGAACTATAATATTGTTGAAGATTCTTGAGAAAACAAAAAATAAATATTCTTTTCTTTTACTCTTTCTTCAATGCAAATATATTATTTCTACAAACAATTGTATTTCTTTTCTAAGAGTTTCAACTAGTTTTATTAAAAAAACTCTAATGAAGACTGCTAGGCAGTCGAAACTGTAAGAAAAGAAATAAAAAAAATTATAAAAACAATATATTTGCATTGAAGAAAGTATAAAAGAAAGAAGTTTTTAATTATATTTGTTAAAAATCAATGCATAGAAGGTAAAGGAAAATAAAGAAAAACAATAATACAGCCAATAACAAACAGAAAAATGATGAAATAGATATTCAATCAGATTGTATCTGAATTTTCATTTGAATCAAAATGACCAGGCTGAAACTATTTTGTTCAGATTTAGAATATCATATTAAAAATCATTCATTCTTACAAAACTTTATAACAGAAAAAAAGAGACTGGCCAGCAATTACATGAATCCATTATATTATCACAATATTTCTGAGAATCTATCAAGACAAACAGATGAAGAAATGTCATTTCTATGATTGTCATGAGAGAATGTCTACTCAAAAATAGTAACTAATATTAAAAGTATTGTTGTGACATTAGTATTATTTGACAATGAAGCATGAACTTAAATGTGACAGGGTGTTTATTTTTATGTGCAATTTATAAAATTGTATCATTAATCCCATATTTAGCTTCATTACTTTTTAATTAAATAAAGTAAAATATTTAGATAATGGGAAGATGATTGATTTCATTTATGCCTTTGATATTGTTATTTGGAAAGTCTGTTATATTCTTTTTCAGTAGTAGCTAATTATAACAAGTTAACCTCTTTATGCCTGAAGCAGAATGCTATTGATGATAGTAATCATTGATAACTCTTATGATTATTTTGTAAGAGCAGACATTCTGAGAAAATACTTAGCATTTAAGTAATTTTATAATTATTTTTAAATTTGTAATTAGATTTTTTTAAAAATAATATTAACTAATATCCTCTATGGTTCAGTACAGTAGAAAAATATCTGATTCTGATGTGTAAATTTCTTATATCAATTCTAGTTTTAGTGTCTCCTGTATTTGAACTTCTTATGAATTCTGAACAATAATGCCATTTGATTATTTATCTATTTAAAACTAACAAAGTTTGTGAAGTAGCTAGTTGTTTTTCTATTGAAATCCTTAGATTTGATTCTAAGGAAAAATCGGAAAAAGAAATCCTAAATATATAATAATTGTTAATAATATCATTTAATTTTTAGGTTGTTCGGCAGTTTCGGTTTTTGAAATCCTTTGCTACATTAAGTCTAACATTTAAAATTCTCTCCAGCAAAATTCTCCACTGTGCCTTAATCGCAATCGTATTGGTTCTTATGTATAGTCATGTTGGCTATTGGGTAAGAAATAATTTAATCAAATAATTATTACATATGTATTATTTAATACTAATGTTTCTATAAGGTATATATATATATCGCATGATCACTATTTCTTATATATATATATAAATAACTATAACCATTAAATGTCTGTATTTTTAAATTATATAATAATAATTCAAACAAATATATTTAACACAGTATTCAAAATTAAATAATATATTCTTTACCAGAAGTACTTTCAATTGTTTCACTGACAATCTTTTTCAACTGTTAATACAAACGTACAAAAAATAAAAACTTGCATTACCCATCATTCAATCTATTCAAATTTCCCACAATTCTGTTGTCTTTATATTAGCCGATTGTTTATTCATCAAACGACCTCTATTCCTAGATATCATCATTGCCTCTTTAATTTTACGTTTTTCACTACACCTTTCAATTTGAATAATTTTTATATCTCTATTATTAAATTTAAAACCATAATTACATGTTTTATTATGATCAAATATAATTGATGGAGTATTCATATTTACTGAAGATATATTTTCTTTCTGTACACGTTTATATAATGTCTTATGATCATTATATCGTTTTTGTAATGTACATTTGGATTCCCCTATATATTTTATTCCACAACCACATTCCAACATATATATAACAGAACTTAATTCAAACTTAGAAATATATATATATATATCATGACATTTACCATAATAAAATTTTAGATTTGCTTAATGATAAAAATTATAAACCATCAAAAAGCGATCATACTACATATTTGGAAAAAAAAAAAAAAGCCATTATTAATAAATCGCCTATTGAAACAGAGATAAAAAAATAAAATAATCCCTCGTGAGAAATCATGTGTCAGTCCAAATGATGGACTTTCAAAAATTCACAAACCAGATATCCCCCTTGTCCAATAGTAAGCGCAATAGGATCTCCAACTTATATTTTAGCTAGATATTTATCGGATTTCATTAAACCTACAATCCCATCTATTACATTATATATTAAAAACTCTTTTCATTTTATTTCTATTTTAAAAAATTTTAAAATTAATGCTAATGACATTCTGGTCAGTTTTGATGTCATGTCTTTGTTTACAAACATTCCAATTGATGAAGCTTTAAATGTAATTTCACAACGTTGCAATTTACCAAACCACATTATTGCTTTGATTAAACATTGTCTCTTGAACATATATTTTATATGCAATGGACAGCATTACAGACAAGTTTTTGGTACTCCTATGGGCGCACCTATCTCAGGAGTAATAGCTGATTTATTCATGGAAAATATAGAAACTCGTGCTTTAGAATCCTCATCTTTAAAACCTCTCATTTGGTTCAGATACATAGATGACACTTTTGTCATATGGCAACATGGAAAAAATAAATTAGGTTTTTTCTTACATTTAAATAATATGCATCCTCATATTAAATTTACAATGGAGACAGAGTCTGATGGAAAACTCTCTTTTCTTGATGTTCTAGTAACCAGAACACCAAATAGTTTAAATATACCCACGGATAGATATTTACATTTTCATCATCACCCAACTCAGATAGTTTCCGTAGCCAAAACTCTTTTAAATAGAGCAATTAACTTTTCAGATAAGTCATATCTGAAAGAAGAAATAAATCATATTAATAGTGTTTTATTAGCAAATAGTTATAATTATAAATTTATTAAAAAAGCCTTTTTTCTTTTCATGTGTCAAAGCATCGGCCGGGAAGCGAACCCGCAAACCCGGGACAAGTGCTTGTAAGGCAGCTGTGCTGACCACTCGACCACCAACACTTGACACAAGCCCAAAATGGACAAAATAGGAAACAAAAAGATGATAAAGCAGCTATTAGGATTTGTGTTCCATATGTAAAAGGAACTACAGACAGTATTGGACATATATTAAAACACTATAATATAAATACAGCATTTTCTACTCATCAAAAGATCAGCAATATAATAACCAAGCCTAAGGATTCACTCCCTCTTGAATCTCATGGTGTTTATCAAATCTCATGTGAAAATTGTAAAGCTTCTTGCATAGGTATAAGTAATCGTCGCATTAGTGTTAGGAGAGATGAGCATGTTAATGCAGTTAAACAACACTCATCATCATCAGCACTCTCACTCCATACTATAGATTCAGGTCATAAAATTGGTTTTTCTAGTACCAGGATCATATCCAGATATGATAATCTCTACCAGTGCAAAATTAGAGAAGCCATTGAGATACTTAAAAGACCAGATTGTATCAATAAGTGAGATGATACATGCAAACTTTCTCCTATTTGAAAAGATTTTTTTAAAAAACATTCTTAATTTAACATTTTTGCTATTGGTGGAACTTTAACATTTTTTTCAAATTAGTGATTGTAGCGCCTCTACAACCGTCTCTACTGTTTATCACCCAGTAGATGACTTGTGTGATCAAGTCGAAACATCTGTATATCAATATTTAAAATATTTTAACATGGATGAATCTGCAAAATATGTCTTTTACATATATATATGTATAATGGAAACAATGCATGGTGCTAGTTGAAATCTATATAAAATATTTGAAATGCCCCATAGCTATATTATTTCAGCCACACACACCCTTTAAATGAATGAAAAGGAATGTTTTATATATATATATTAATTATATAATTGAATATTTATAAGTATAGTAATCACTGTACTTATAAATATGTATTTATAAATATTCAATTATATAATTACGTATATTGCTTTGAAGAAATACAGACATCGAATTATAATATTATATATATAGTTATACATTGTGCGAATTTATATATACCTTGTTTAATTCTTAATATAGTATATTAAAATTATATTATAAAAATTTAAAAATAAAATGTAAAGTGTACTAAAAACATATTTTAAATATATTAAAATAATGGATATGTCAATGGAATATCCAAGTTATATCAGGCATACCACATGCCATGGAAACAATTTCTATTAAACTCAGACAAATCTTCCTCAGATGATAAAACAAAAAACTTTTTTTCAGTTATATGGATTTTCCTTTGGTTATCATTGATAAGAAGCAGGAGTATTAGTTAAAATAAAGAATTGGTAGATATATGACCCTCGCAATAGGCTGCTCACTGCCAACTAGTTGTAAAACAACTCTCCCAAAATTTTGTTAAAATTTAATGTTCTTATCAAAAGTGATATTTATCTAGCTTTTCATCTTTGAATGGGAGAACTTTCTTCATAAAGAAAAAATGGAGCTGAAGAAGTGAAAAGATGGAAGTTGGCAGTGAAGAAAGCCAAGAAGTCAAACAGGTTTTTCATATTATTCTTTGTAAAGCCTGAAACAAACAATCCAACATGCTCCAAGGAATCTTCTAAACTTTGCTGAAAATTTGAAGATGGATCAAGTACAAATACATCATAAGCTGAGAAGGAAATCATCAGTTGTTAAAATTAAATCTTCCATGATTAATGGAATATTGTAATAATTTTGGTGATAATGAGTTTATTGATGACATTTTTATCTGAAAAATTTGAACCTAATGTCACTGATTATAATGAAAAGATTAGTATTAAAGAGCTTTGAGTTGCTTTAATAGACGTGATGGTCTTCTGCTAAGTGGTTCAAATATGTGATCCATAAATAATTATGATATACCAACACATTTAATACTTTATAGATGCATCATGGAAGTCTTACATTGAATCATAAGGTATTGTAAAAGATATGTAGTGAATACATATGAAGTCAAGAAAAGAATTAAGTCAATTGGCTGGAGCGGAAAGACTTTTATCATGTAAAAGATTGATAAATAACAATAATATATTTGTCCAGAGAGTACACTCAGTCAATCAAAAGCTCTTGGACCTAATTCATTCTCTCAAAACCAGAGATACCAAACTAGCTCCACCTCCACTCCTCACAGACACTTGGGCAATCCTCCAACTCTCAGCCTCTGTCATAGGACTCAATCACGAAGAAATGCATTTCGGACTGGCCTGGACTACACACCGTTTTCCCTTTCCACTTCCCTTACCATGTTGCTCCTGAAATTTCAATTTGTCTTATAATCACTCCCTTGTAAACCTTTTCTAATTGTATCTGGGGTTTTTTTTATGAATAAACGTTCATCACTGAAGAAAAAAAAGGTTTAGTGAAGATAAACTTCATAAAAACATATTTTTGATATATATTTTTAGATGGCAATGGAAACATTTTATTTATTCCTTAATTTAATTCAGTAACTTTACTGCTCACAATAAACATAATTTCATTCATTTGTATGCATTATTAGAACAAATCTAATATAATCATTTTATAATACATCCATTTTATTAATAATAATATGTGTATTTGTTTGTTACAGCTATATTTCAACTCATGTATTTACTTCAAAACCTTCATTTCTTCTCTGATGACAATGGCAGCTGTACTTCAGGGTAGTGTTGGCCTTGAGACTTGCGAATCTCCCCACAAAATTGTTACTCCAATTTTTTTTCTGTCATATATCTTTCTTATGGGAGTTATGGTTTTCTACTTAGCAGCTTCTATAGTAATTAATGCTTATAAGACAGCTAGAAGAAGATTTATATGTGGCCGTACTTTAAATGCTCAAGACTACGAGATGGTGGAATTTATGATGAAGCGATTCATGTTGTGGGCAGGATTCATCAAACCAAAACCAGTTAGTAAAATACATATATCTAAATAGTTTCATATATTGAACAAATGTTAATTAATAGAATGTAGATAGATAGGCAAAAGTAAGTAAAATACAGTCTATCAATTATCTAAAAACCTGCTTTAATATATATATATATATACATATTTAATATAAAAATTACTTTCAATTAGATGCAATTAAAAACACAATCTAAGAATTGTTACTGTTTTTTTTTTTCTGATACATTGCATAAAATCCAATAAATGTAGAATAGTAACACAGAATGAAAAAATGATATGTGTGTATGTGCTATTGAAAAGAATTATTTGAAATCAACTGAACTGCTATAGTTTACATTATCTTGATACCACATTTTAAGGTCACTCTTACAATATTAAAATTATTAGGGATTGTTACTTGTTGAATAATTTTTATATTCTATACACATATGCATGCAATCATATATATATATATATATATATATATGCATTTTTAGTAATGCAAAAATATTTTATAATTGCTTAATAAGAGATAGAACTATATATTAGTCATAGTATAAATATCTCATACCAGCTTCAGAATTAGAAAAGCATCACCAAGGCCCTTCATTATCTAAAATTTAGTGTTAAACACATAATGCCATTACTACAGCTTTAACAATAAGTTATTCATAAACATATATTTATTTATTCCCAACCTTAAAGTATATTACAAACATTTACCATGATATAAGCAAATAAGACATCAGAATTCCTGGTGTAGTAAGACATGAATCCATTCTTACATTATAGATCAATAATTTTGTAATAAAGTACATTTAGTTTTTGTTAAAGAGATATAATTATAATATGAGATGGTGTATCATAAAAATTTGAGCTCATGCATGAAATAATTGTTTACTATTTTATTTGCCACACAATGGACATTAAACACATTTTATCCATATTCTTTATTATTTTGTCTAGGAGAGTATGAATATTATTCCTCTTCACCTACAAGCCAATAGGTGGTGCTACTGGTGATCTCAATCATGGTAGTTTTTAGTTTGGCTTTTTTTTTCCCATGTGTCATAGCATTGGCCGGGAAGTGAACCCGCTAACCCGGGACAACTGCTTGTAAAGCAGCTGTGCTGACCTCCTGACCACCAACACTTCTCATAAACTCCACAAAGTACAACTTATGAGACTCTACCAATGGCAAGCCTGCTATCATTTTAGTTCTGAAGATTTATTAAAATACAATATAGCCATGACTAAATAATAGATGAAGCTTTAGTTATATATACTATATAAAATAGTCAAATTATGAATATTTTGATAAATAGTTAATACTTATAATTATACATTAAGTATTGAGATATCAGCTATTTAGCTAAACATGACATTACAATTACATAATAACCAATCAATATGCCCTTGTTTTTTTATTTCCATTTTTTACTGAAAATAATAATAATTGTATGGCTTTATTTCTCAGAGGTTATAAGGTCTGCACTAAACCATGGGCAATTGAATCTGTCTATTGCATGACAAACGAGATTAAATAATATCTAAAAACTATTAGTTTCATATTTATTTATATAGATAATATCACATTACTCTTTATTAAATATATAAATTTAACATCATTAATCCAAAAACAAACAATCTGAAATCTCTATTAATCCAGATAAAATAAATGTTTAATATAGTATAATATGCAAAAGTGTTATAAATATATAAAATTAATCAAATTAATACTTGTTTTATTATGTGTGATTTGCATTTTATATTTGTTTAAATTTCCAATAGTTTATGATATATAAGTGGTGACTAATAAGAATAAAAAGATGTATTAATTTTATGGCTTCTCTTAATCTAAGAAAATTATTGATAGGCTTGTAAATATTAATATTTGACTAGATTCTACCAATGAATTTCTGGGCATGAGAGGTTATCCAGTGATGTAGAGCAAGATTCAAATCTAAGTTTGAATATAGATTTTTTTGATTGAAATTTGTTCAGAAGCTAGAGGGATTTTATCAATAAAAATATTTCAAATGTTTCTGACAAATGTAAAAATCAGATATTTAAGTCATTTTAAAATTAAGGTCAGCATATTTTTGACTGTTGGACATCTCTGCAACATTTCTGAATGGCTTTTACTATCTGGAAAATCACTGATGGGATTCAATCTAAACATTCACATATTATTATACCAAGCGAATGCATATATGGACAGATCTGAAATACATGATTAAATCTTTAACTTTTGAAAATCTTTAATATATATGTATGTGTGTGTGAGAGAGAGAGAATGTCAAATTAAAAATAAATTTGCGAAACACCTCATAGAAGTCTTCATGAATGGGGAAAAAAAATTTTGGTAAGCAAAGTGGATCAGGTTATTGAAATATTTTCCACTGAAGTATGAAACGGATATTTCACTGAAGTTTTCTTCTTTTTTAGAGCGTATTTTTGAGAGTTGTGATGATTTTTAAAATAGTAATGAACATTTGTGTGCTTTTTCAACCCCTATGATCTATTAATTTTTTATTAAAAGTTTAACAAATCACATATGAGGAAAATTGAAAATGGTTTCTTAGTTAACTTATGAAAATTATTGCTAGTGAATGTGGAAGAGATTGAATAAGAGCTTTCATGTTTCTTTTCTATATTTATACTTTCTGGAGGGGTGCGTTAGATCCTAAGATCTAGGTGCAGTGCTCTCAGATCCAAGGCTCCTCACTGACAAAGGCCACAAGCCAGAAACTTTAAGAGATCCTAAGATCTAGGTGCAGTGCTCTCATATCCAAGGCTCCTCATTGACGAAGGCCACAAGTCAGAAACTAGTCTGGGGATATTAGATGAGTAGGCACTAGAAAGGGATTTTATGCACAAGCCTTCTGGCTTGCACTGAGTGGCACTACCGTATGGAGAGTTTTGCCTGTTAATTAGTTTTATTCACCTTTTTTTTTAAATATAGTATTAAAATCTCAACCACTGCATGTAAAATAAATAAACCTGATACAACACTGGAGAAATACTACAAGTTGAAATTTTTCTATGGCTTTCAGAATATATCATAGATGTATCAATTTATAAGCCTGTGCAATAAATAAAATTTTATGAAATCTATGTAAATATCAAGTTCCTGCATGGCAATTGGTATTGCAATTGCATTATTTAGTGGGATAAAACTATTCTATAATATCATCTCTGAATATATTCATAGCCAAGTCACAATTATAAAAATTCTGAAATGATTTAGCTCTATATTAGCTGATAAAAATATGGACCAATCTTAAGTGAGAGAATATATTCTCTGGACACAGGCCTCTGTGATTGAAGAAATTAGGTTATCAGCTAAAGTTTTCAGGAATGAGGTATATAGACTATTAAATAGTAAAGCTGTGTCCATATTAGACTTCTAAATAAGTATTACAAGATTACATCTGGGAAAAAAAATATCAAGTAGGAAAGTGCCTTTATGCTATTTATGGTGTCCTATTGCTTTTTGATCCTGCTGGACAATTAAGAGTCTTCAGTGTAGTTAATGATTTAGGAAGATAAAAAACCTAAATCAAACAGAAAATCACTTGCATGGCAGAGCCATATTTAAAAAAAGCTCTATAAAGGGGAAAACCATTCCAAATATCAAAATGAAAATAGAAAAACTGAACTTCTATATATATATTAAATATGTATAGTTTGATGTATATGAAGTTTAAATAGAAGTAATAACACTCACTGAAGCTATATATAATAGAATGGACTATTCTGTTCTTTATCATTACTGCTAATATTATATGAACTTTATTAAATGTATCTATTATTAAAATTTCTTATATAGTTTATATATACTGTGATTAATATTGGTTAAAAGTATTAAAACAAGATTATAAAATATTGACAAAAACTAAATTTATATAATATTTTATAAGAAAATAAACTCTTAATAGAATCCTCCACAGAATGTTTAAGTTTCTATCAGATAAGTATGTTAGTATTCTTAATATTTACCTCTAATTGTGTGATCAACTAATATCAAAATGGCTTTTATTTTTAATGGTAACAGCTATTGTTGAATTGGCATCAATTTACTGAACAATTTGATTTACTAATCATCTAGCAACATAGTTTTTTAGCCTTGCTATTTCTGACTATAACTTGTATCTACAAAGTGCCATCTTGAATTATGATTTAAATGCTATCAACTAATGACATTTGAATGTTTAATTATTGAAAACATTGTGGGAGTTTATATTTAAACTTTAGGTTATATTACTTCTTCAACCTGGTATGTATTCTCTGCACATCAGTGATAGTGTCACTTACATTTCAATTCTATTTCCATTCTAATTCATTGAAAGAATAACTCCATATAAAAATCCATTGCTATTTATTCCTGATTCTTGAAGTAACAAGCAAGAATTTGTGACCTATGGGTAGTCCTTATAAGTTTGAAACACAGACATATTTTTTTTAAGATAATAAAGTTTAAATTATATATTAAATCATAAAATGTAGTTATATATTGGACTGTTTTCATCATCTAACATAAATTGTTTAATATCTTTAGAAAAATTCAAACTTTTATTTAAAATTTTCAGATATATTCAACTGTTAATAATAACACATATAATGTTTAGGATGGTATTATTATCTTTTCTTCAGGAGTTGCTGGTCTGACTAATGACTGTACTAGCATATGAATCAAATCTTAAATTTATCAGTAATGAATTGAAAGTATTTCTCTAGCCAACTATTCTATTCTGCCAAAGGCAACTGTCAATAGAAATTTCATATACTTATCTATGAGGGTGCTCCTGATTTTTCCACTTTTTTAAGGATAAAATTAATGAATGGTTTCCAAACATTCTAAATTATTACACTAGGTTGATTTACAGAATTATTTTCCATTGTCATGTGAGCAGCTTTCTAATGTTTTTTTTCTTTGTATTTTTTCCTCTCTGTTCAATATTTTTGTCTTCTCCCAAACAAATATTATATATTGGGTTATTTTTACCATCAAATATTAATTGTTAAATGTTTTTAAAAAATTCAAACTTTATTTATTTTTTTAAAATACATTCAACTATTAATAATAGTAACAGAAGTTAGTATGTAACTCAACATTTTGAGTGATATCATTCGCTCTCTTTTCCAGATGATGTTGACTTGGATAGTGACAGTATTAGCATTGAAATCTTACCTGGGACTTTTGGATTTAAAGTCTCATCTTAAATTTAATTTTCATGATTCTAAAGGTCCTTGGTTTGATTCTCGGGCACTGGTTAAGCTAGCAACACTTGAAGAATATAGAAAAATAATACATTCAGGGGTTTGAATCTAGCAGCCGAGTTCTATAGTCTGGAAATGTAATAGTAAGTTATACTTTGTATAGCCTCAGTCTGGTTATAGGTACTGCTGGTGTTTCATCTTCCTGTGGTATTAGACTTCTCTGCTTGAAAGGCTAATCTGCTGCAATAGTTAGAGTGCAGCCGGAGTTAAGATCTAATTTTTTTTTTAAATATATAATCACATTTTCTCCCATCCAGTTCAATATATATATAAACATGAATAAATAATTGATCCTAGAAGACAATTTACATAGACTATAAAAAGCAGATATAAAAGCATAATTCTACTATATTCATTATTTTTTTTATTAAATTTTGTATATTATCTGTATTTTAATATTAATTGTTAACATAATATTTTAATTATAAATAAATTCATTATTAAACAAAATATTACTTTTTTTTTTTTTGTAGGCATTAAGAAAGGTTAAATTTCTTGGGCTTGATTTTGATTCAACATCATCTTCAACTGAAAATAAGAGTCGGCTTTATAGTCCCTCCAGTTCAAATGAGAGTAGTAGCGATTTTCAAGAATTTCCATTAAATCGTTTGGATTATTTAGTGGAGCGGTTGGATACAGCATGGAACCAAGTTCTAGAATCAGTAGAGATGCTAGAAGCTTTAGACTGGGAAGAACAAGAATTGCTAGATCATATTTTTAAAATATCTAAAAGACAGAATGCTCCAGAAAATTCTCCTAGTCTTTCTGATTCAGATGAATATCATCTGGAAGGCATCATCCCATCATCAGAGTACACCACTCCTTGTAGATCATTAAGCCACAAGGATCATGAAGAGAAATTAGAACTTGATCCACAAGTTATTACAATTAAACCAAAGCCTAAAACTCCTTCAGCTAAAGTACATGTATTCTCTTCTATGGCTGTAACAAAGTTACGTGATCCAATTCCAAAACGACATAAGTTTATAAAAGCAAAACTCACTTCTTCTAAATCATCAGAACCTTTTCTCCCTTCACAAGCCCCAAAACTACTGCCACCAACTCCAGTGAAAAGTTTCTATCCAGATGATCCCCCTAATACTGCTAAATCTGACTCTCAAATTGTCCCTTTTAGGACTTCTTCACCTGATACACCCAAACGGCCAAAAACAAATTATAAAAAACAAAAAAAAAGAAAAACAGTTAAAACAACTGAAGCAAAGGTAGTTCCGTTTAAACCAAAACCTGCATGGATCTCATAACAATAAATAATCATACTTTGACATGCTCAGCAAAAACATATAACTCTGAAGGATGCCATCATAATTGGTGGCTGCTTCATAATTTGTGGTACATAAACTATGCAATTTTACATTACATTGTTCCATGACTGCAGTGTATTCATAATTAAGATGTTATTAGAAGTTGTATATATAGAATTTAAACTTTTTTTCTTATTCGCATTGATCACACATTAATTATCTCAATAAGTTGGAATAAAATATAATATCATTGTAATAAGATGCATAAGAATTCTAATATTAGAAATCTGAAAGTTACCATAATTTAAAACTAGGAAGTGTTTGGTTTACAAAATCATAAAATCTTTCAATAAGTTAGAAATATACAAGCAAGTCGAAATGAATAATTATGATTCATACATGATTCAGTAATATTACTCCAGTAGTAAGCCAAAAATAAATATATAAGACTAACTTGAGAAATGAAATTATTGTTATTCAAATGAATCTAGTGAGACTTTCTATAATATTGGATGTATATTTTTAATATGTAAACACTGTGAATTTCATGACAGCTACTATAAAAACTTTACATTGTAAGAGTGATCAGTATAACTAAAAAAAAAAAAAAACATTTTCTGAAATTAATTATCTAGTAATGTGATATTGTAATAAAAATATGGATTTACTATTTGTAAATAATGTGAACACTGTGACTTTAATCATGAGTATGATTTTAAAAAATATATCCCAACAGAATTATCTGTAAATATCATAAGCAATATGAATTTGTACATTAACTTTAATATCTTGTAAATAATATGATATATATAATATGATCTTATCAACCAATAATACAGTGTATAAAAGGAAGCAAGCAAAGTGATTCAATATAATGTGTCATTAAGTATAAAAATAGGAATGCTGTTTATACAGTATGTGACATCAGTATTCTAGAGAGTTTGATAAATTATAATAATATCAAAATAACCTGTAAATATTAAAGTAAATTTATTTTGATAACATTAAGGGAAGTTATAATCCTGAAGCTCAAATGTTTTTTTGTGATTAGAATCGTCTTTTTTCAGCACTTTTTAAAACTGCATCATTTTTATGATGGACACATATTCATATGCAATGTAAATAAAAAATATTTCTAAAATTATAAACTGTTTTATGCACACAAATTTTTGAACTATTATGCAAAAAAAAAACTTGGAAAAATGGTATTTGAAAATAACACTATTATTTGAATTCAATTTTTTTTAAAAATATTATTTTATTTGGTTATAAGATTTTTTTACCTAGTTTCTAAACCTATCCTCCAGCATAGAAATTAACACACCCGCACCATATATATATATATATGTGGGTATGCGCTGAATATCATGGATAGATTAATAATGTTGTAAACAATAGAATAAGTGGACTTATTTCCTTGTAATGCTAACATAGTTCTCTCATTATATGGAAATAACCCCACTCATTCCTTTCTCAACATTATGTATATATTCTTCTGAACTGAATATGAGACATAATCAATTTAATGGACTATATATTTAAATCAAAAATTTATTTCCATCTAATCGACTTTTGTTCAAAATCAAGTGAAATATATATATATAATGTAATAATTATAATAATGGAATCAAAAAGTTAGTCATAATAAAACAGAAGAGAAAACTTATTAGTCAATATTTCTTATATAAAAGGAATTACAGACAGTTTTCAACATGTTCTAAAATACTATAATATAAAACAACATATACCACTAATCAAAATATTGGTCACTTTTTATCCAGACCTAAGGACTCATTCCTGTTGAAAGCCATTGAGTTTGTGAAATCTCATGTGGAGTTTATGAAACCTCATGGAAGTGGGCAATCATCATCTCACTGTTATAAGAAAGATGAATATGATAATTCAGTGAAGCAGGACTCGTCATCTGCAGCTCTCTTATTCCATGTTATGAATACTGGTTATAATACAGATTTTACAAGACCAAAATTGTATTCAGTAGTTTTCATGTAAGAAAATGAGATCTTTAAAAAATCAGATTGTATTGACAAACATAACAGTGCATATAAACTATCTTCCATTTAGAAATTGTTTTTAAATACATTAATCCCAATAGCTGTTTATTTTAATATTGTTTTTTTTATTTAATATTGTTCCATCCCCACTTTTATATTAAAAAATTTTCTGTTATGTTTTCTATTATTCTTATTATATTTCAATTCTTACAGTGCCTCTACATTATTTTTTAATATAATATCACTTAACCAATTAATGTTTTGCATGATCCAGCTGAAACATTGGTATGATAGTAATATTATGAATGAACCCAGATATATCATTTATATCTGTAATCCATGAAAATCTATTTTAAAATTTACATATATATATATATGTGTGTGTGTGTGTTCAATTAATGAAATATATTAATATTAAATTCATAACAAAAAAACTATCGAGGGATACTGGAACAAAGTTTAGATTAAAGATTATCAATAGTAATTGATTGTTACCTAGCAACACCACTGTTATGTATGGTATTTCTCTAATACATGGAAATATATAAATATATATAAGAAAAATATAATAAATGTATTAAAATTATTGTTAAATTCCGACCAATTTATATGAAAGTTGTATGTGAAAATAAATTTTGCAAACTCTATTTTCTAATGTCTTCAAAAAAGATCTATTGTTTAGAGTTTGTTAAAAAAAATAGAGTCTGATCCACCAACCATGAAAAATATTTTGCAGAAATATGTAGCTCTTGCTTCAATGTCATCTCATTCTTTTTTTTTTCAAAGCTTAGATGTTCTGAACTACTGCTGTGATGATTTCTAAAGTAATTTTTGTATTATCTTTTTATTTCTTAGTTAATTGATTTAATAAAATTATTGCTAGTGAGTGGGACAAATGATAGGACTCCATAAGATTGAAGTGCCTGAGATTTCTAATATTTGTGTAAACTCATTTGTTTATCATAGCAGAAATATTGACTGCATACATCTACAGAATATTTTTTTTAATTTGATGGATCATAACCGTTTTATAGATTATAACAACTTTTTTTGAAGTCTTTAAACAACAGTATTTTTTTATATTGCTGATTATAGGAGTTTCTTAACTTCACGGAGAAATACTACAATATACCCACAAAACATTTTAATTTTTAATCATGAAATCTTTATTATCAGGTATAAATAAAGCTGTAACAGTTTATGTGACAGAAAAAGTTTGAATAGTGAAATTAGAATTAACATTGCTAATAGGTTATTTTATTTACAGCATTTATATTACAATAAAGGGAAACCAGCACAGTGTTTATAAAATGATTTCTGCTTAAACCAAGACTGATCAGATGTCTTCCAATGCAGATTATTCCAATAATATAACACAATGTTATATGAATTTTATACCAGATTAGTCTTTATATTTAAAACTTATGATATTATTAAACATGCTTGTTGTGCAGAATCCTATATCAAAAATTAGTTTTGTCAGATGTACATTAAATAAGACAGAAATTTTAATTCAATTTTTATGAAACCTATGATAATCTTTAACCATTACCATAAAATGGCATGAAATGCACATTCAAAGTATGTGTAATGTGAGAGTAATATTCATTGTCTTATTGTTTATTTTTACAAGTAAAATCTTGGTTGTATTCAATCAGTTAGACTTGATACACTTTTATTGTTGTATAATTCACATTATTATCATGTTTTAATTGCATTTATTTTTTTCTTGCATTAATTTATTATTTTATATATGTGTGTGTGTGTGTGTATTATATATTTAATAAATTGAAACTACATTATTTATATACGTAATACAAACTTCACATGTAATAAGCTATAGAAATAACTGATTATGAATAAGGAACTTTATTATCTTATTTTATTAAAAGAATTATTATTTCTCCCTGTACATTATTATTTAATTGAGAGTTCTTTCAATATTTTCAATGACATGAAAATATTAAAAGATTATTCAATTAAACATTATAGTATATTGATAATCCAGAATAAAAGGATAGTAAGGGAAAATATTAATAAAGAATAAATGAATATGAAACATAGTAAAGAAGCAAAAGATCAGCATCATAATCAAATAATCAAGAAATTATCAGCTGTCAATCAAACAATATAATCAATCAATCGTTAAGAGTCAACAGGTGTTCTTTGTGACTGGATTTAAGAGTCATACTATGAACTCATAAGTTTATCATCAAGAAATCATTGCCAAACTTGAGGCATAATATTATAAAAAAGTAGTCATCAATATTTCTTCCTACATGCATGAACATAAGTACTAATAATAATTATAAAAATTAATTTTATTTCAAAAGTGCTGAGAGCGTAGCAATGTTCTGGGTCATATGTTACAATGAGGCACTAGCCATTATAAAGTAATCATTATCATCACTAAACATATAAATAAAATATGTGACCTTAAAAATGACTTTTATTATCTTTGTGCCAAAC
This sequence comes from Epiperipatus broadwayi, assembly GCA_028023455.1. Taxonomy (NCBI): domain Eukaryota; kingdom Metazoa; phylum Onychophora; class Udeonychophora; order Euonychophora; family Peripatidae; genus Epiperipatus; species Epiperipatus broadwayi. The sequence goes on along the minus strand of JAQFVV010006326.1, from coordinate 3,437,865 downwards.
TCAAATATTCATATGCCATTAGTCCAGATGCTAGTTCGGGGTTGTAAGGACTTTAGTGACTATGAACAAAAGAAAATATACAAAACTTACCACCTAATTTATAATATATTAAATAACTTAACTGGAATAATTTAAAACAATGGTTTATAAATTTATTAGGGATTAGAAGTAAAAATAATAATAAAAATGAAAAGTTTGATAAAATACTTTATATTACAAATAAATCATTCTGATTTGAATATTTATAAATATCTGAAACTATTTCAATAGATTGCATAACTAGGTGATAAAATTTTTAGAGTTCTATAAATAAATAGTTTACAAAACACATATTATTACATAGTTTTACAAAATATTCCACTCATCAAATAGCCAATAAATATTACTCTAATATATTAATAATTATTAGGCTAAGATAAAAGTATATACATATAGTTACACTCACACTATGCATAATATATAAATATTTCAATTATTGATTTTATTATCTTTACATTACAAACTAAATTATTTTCACAATTTAATTATACAAATATATTGAATCCAAAATCTGCATTTTTACCAATCAAAAACAAAACATGATATTATTTTAATTTTATAAATGACATAAGAAAATATACCTATTGTTTTTATTCTCTGTAGATCTTCAACTTTGTCAGGAACTTTCACTTGATCAGTCAGTTGATTTTTAATTTTTAGACATTTTTTTATTATTAACTGCCTATTCATTATTCAAAAGTTGTTTATTTAAAAAAATTCATGCATTATAAGTTTTTAGCACTAAATAGAAAAAGATATATTAATAAAACAAAAATGTAAATTTAAATGCAAACCTTATCTTTTTTTAAAAAAAATGCAATCTAAATTATTTAACAGATCTTCTTTTCTCGAGGGAACATGCACCCTCACTTTCCCTACAGATGATAGTGGCCCAAGATGATTATGGTAACCCTAATCAAGTAGGAGTGAACTCAAGAGTGACTTACTATAAAAGTGTGCTGTATTGCAACACTCAAACCCTCTCTAATATTAAATAATATATTTAAAACATAAAGAAAATAATCCAAGTGTCCACTGCTTTCTTGCAGTCTTCATGCATTCTTTTTCTTTCAAATACCAGGTTCTGCCATAAGGTTCTTCTGTTACTTATGGGCAAACTTATTAATTAGACTTTTCTGATAAATTTCTTCTTTTTTTACAAATCAAAATTGATACAACAAAACAAATCTGAATATATGTGTGAGATTACAAATACTGTTAATATTTATCCACACATTCATATATTTCTCTTCAAACCACATGTGTGTTAGATTTAACAGCTTTACTATCTATGTTAGCCTGTTTTAACTCATAAAATAAATTTTATAAAAACTATATTATTTAATAAAAAAAATACTAGGGTTTAAAACTATTTCTTTTAATATTCATCATCAATTTTTTTTTCATTACTACTCACTAAAAAATCATATATGTGTCTATAATACACACACAAAAAATAAAAATTTGGGGGCTGCTAATCTCTTGATTTAATAATATAGATGTAGGGATTGAATACTATCCCTACAATACATATGCAAACCATATGTAAACTTACAATTCTCAATTTCCAGATTTTAATAAAAGCTGAAATCACTCAAATATGATGACTATTTGAGTACAACATCAAGCCTATTTCTTGATTTGAAAATCATCACTTTATTTTACTCTTCTGTGAATGACATTGGTGTCTGATTATTTTTAGTTAGAATTAACATCAATCAACATATATTTTAGATTAAGTTGGTGCTGTCAAATAAATGCAAAACCATAAGTGAATGCTACAGAATAGCTGCAAGTGAGCCACTCTAGCCCCAATTGTAGTTCCAAAAAAATCAGTGATTCAATGATCAGATCAAAAAGGATTTAATAAATGAAAGGCTTAAACTCATTCCATAAAAAAATAATAAAAACTGATTATATGTAAACTCAGATGATTATATAAATAAAAATTAATTTCAGAATATATTTTTTTAAGATCTAATTCAATTATCACAAATAAATATAAAAACTTAACTAGGAAATTATTTGCTAAAACTGAAATAGAAATGGGGAGGGGGAGTTGAAAGAAGAAAAACTTAAGACTTAAACATAAATATAAAAGTTTCACATATCTAATCTGTAAATAAAGAAATTTGACAAATTATATGAAAAACAGTTATTTGTAAAAATAAAAAACACATCAAAAAAAGGGAGAGGGGTTAAATATATGTATGACTTCAAATAAATTTTGATAATTATGTAAATTTTTATAAAAAGCACTTCTGATAATGAGTCACTAATTGCTTTAAAAAATTATATAATTGCTCACAATTAGATTAAATTAATTAAAGCTTGCAGAAAAAAGTATTATTTAACCTATTCTAGTCCCAGATAATTTTCTGCTTCTATAAACTGATAGTGCATTAGGCTGTGGAGCATAAGGTCCTCAGATGGTGTTTGAACTTTTTATGAACTCCATAGTAATAAAGCCATTAGATTATTTTTATTGTTTTATTTGTTTAGGTCAATCTTTCTATCTGGTTTTTAATATATTTCTATTGAAAATATTTTTTTCAAATTTTGTACACGTTAGGTATCAATGACAATACAATTTGACAAATATTTCAAGGTTGTACAGTCTAACCATATTTGGGGCTGAATTTTGAAATGCATGATGGGAGTTTTTTTTTTTTTAATCATTTTTATTGAATACACACAAAGTGTTTACATCTAATTAAAATAGAAAGAAATGAATGATATAATCTTATTTTTTATTGATTGTCTAATTAAAATTTAAGTTTTTAAAATGCTGCCTTTATAAACACAAACATCTTGTAAATGAATTTTAACACAAATTTTATTTCAAATACTGGAAATATCATGACATTGTTAGTATTTAAAGTTGAATATTGATAGTTACATTACAAAAAGTCTATTGCAAAATATTCAAATATGAAAAAATAATATATATAAAAATTTTCTCCCACTACTTGGGTTGTATATTTAACTTGAACTAAAACTGAGGAGAATCCATTAATTAATTTATGGACATCCCCATTTTTATTCACGTTAAATATACAATCCAAGTTGAGGTCGAAGAAAATTCTGGTTTTTAGTGCATTTCTTTTCAAATTAAAATAAAAGAATTTTTTATCAAATGTTTTTCTTATATTATCTTAATGAAATATTAAAAAATAAAGTTGACCAAGGAAGGTAGAAACTGGTGTGATGAAAGGTCTACTCCAGAGCAAACATTACAAAGGCTGTAGGAGTTATAAATTAAAACATCATCTGAAAATAGAATATTCTGTACTTAGTAAAAAAAAAAAAAATTGATTAGAATTTAAACTATAATTGCAAAATATGGGATTTTGGAAGTGACTTAATATCTTACCTACAAATAATATTTTCTTAGAATATACATGCCACAATGTATAAAGATTCACTGAGCAAAATAAGATGATGTCTTGAAAAAATGAAGTAGCAAAGGAATATATTTATAAATAAAACTTGCCAAGTAGTAATGTAATCTTAGCTCTAACAAGAAAAAGCTCTTTTCAGTCACCTACTCCATCTTATACTGAAGGGAATTGAAAGTCTGAGTTCAAATCTCCTCTAATTACATCTAGCTTAAGTATGTATACTACATTTGTATTTAAATATTGTTGATTAAGAAATGGTTGCATTAATATTATAAGATTTTAACCTAGATATAATTCATCAAAGTGAATAAAATTTACTAACACCAAATCCAAAAAGTATTAGTCGAAAAAGTACTAAGAATGGAAATCTTTTACTATAGAATAGGACAGTTTAGAAGAAAAAAGGGTTAATTTTGTTGTTAAAACTTCAATTATCAATATGTTTAAACAGTGGTTATACAAACTTTTGAAAGGTTCACGGGGTTTGCAAGAATCATAAAGTGTAGCAATGAATTGAAGGGGGGGGGGATCTCATTGAAAGATGGTGTAATGATGTTTTGGAGGTGGAATGCAATCTGTTTGGAAATCATTTAATAGGTGGAGTTATTAGAGATACTTTCAAAGATTAACAAATCCCATTAAAAAAAAAAGATTTGTGCCAAAATCGCTAGGTGTATTAGCTTATTTTAATGACTTGATTAAAGTATTGTCAAGTTAAAAGTAGTTACATAAATGAAGAGTCTCTATATTTCCCTATCACCACAGATCCAACTTAAGTAAATATGGATTTATATAAATTTTTCCTGGCATATATAAAGTGCAAACAAATTTAAAGAATGGATGTATAAAACAGTCTAATTCTTAATTATTTGTATTATGATTTGGGAACATGTTTTGTAAGATAGTCTGATTTATTTTTGTGTTTTACATTCAGATATCGTGTTTAATAGTGAATATTGCCTGAATGAAAATTTGACTTACACAAAAATTCAACTTTTGCTAGAGACACGTAATTTACTTACTAAATAGAAAGCTGCATGTATTCCTTTAAATTAAAAATGCAGCTTTCACTGCATATAATTTTTAAAATGAATGAAATAATAGAAAGATAAACACGGAATAGAGAGTGAAGGCATAGGAAGCAGGTTATGCAGCATAAGAAAAATGATCGTAATTAAACAAAATGATAGAGATGTAAAGCTTATCTATTAAATGACACATTCAGCATGCTGATACACTTAAAATAAAATAATGATTTGTCATGCATGATATAGACAACCTATTGGAATCAACTAATTAAATAGTTTTGAAGATGACTTGAGAGAAAAATGTTTTCTTGATATTCTCAAAGAAAATAGGTATTAAATCAACAAGCAAAGAAAATAATGCATTTATGGTAAACAATTAGGTTGGTTAAAAAATTAGGTGGAACAATAAAGCTGAAACATAACCAACCAAGTATTTATATAATGCTTCTGAGATTATTTCCTTGCAGGAATTATGTCTGCTGCCCATAAATCACATGATCAACTTTAAAAATAGTGATATAATTTGCACTCAAAAAAATTAAAGATATGAAAAGAAAGTTGATTGATGTAAATATTCCTTTTACATATGTCAAAATTTCGACATCTGCATCAGTACTTGAGTATGAAGATTAATTGATCCCAGAAAACATCTATGCATTTTTTAAATATATATAATTAAATGTTTGGAATCAAATTGCTCTTATGACTACTACAAGATTAAAATACCATATACATATAAACTAAAATAGATCCTACATTATCATATTTTTAGAATACGAAAGAATATTTAATCCTAAAGAAATACAGAGGATTTACCCTAAATATAATGACAGGAAATTAAAAAGGCCCGGTTCATTAATAATATAGACTCGGTGAACAATAAAAATTCTATATTTCGTTCAATTCATTTTGGAACACATTCTCTTAAATATATAATTTTGTATTTCCTCTGTGTTGAATATAATGGTTATTTTTCACAAAATCGCCCATCAATGAAAATGCATTAGATTATTTTAACATTTCCAATATTTTCTTTGAATATAAACATATTAGTATCGGTTAATAGTAACTGGCATTTAGTCACTATTAAATAAATATAGTTAATAACTAGAAATATAATTTATAGTTATTAATTATATCTTATATACCTGAGTCTAGATGCAATATAGGGAATTAACATGCTTTCAAGCTCCCTTCAGCCATCTACTCTATCTCATACCAATATAGACAACCACACATATGGAAAAGCAAAATGATCTCCAGTATATGTATTTCATGCAGAACCAGCACTCATCAATTGATCCAGATCATCATCTCCCACACACATATATATATATAATAAGTGCTCAGTTTATATTAAGATAGCAAATCTTTGCACTTTAATGGAATTATAGTGATTGTGATCATAACATATAAAAAGTAAATAGTTTGAGATTTCACCCAAATATTTGAAATTGCTTGATTTGGAGAAAACTTCAATGTTTATAATATCTACATGCTTTGGTTCTTCAATCTTAGTAACTTATTTTGGATTCATTTAATAGTTATCTAATAAATCAACTACATCTTGCTATTAACAATATATCTTATTACATAACCTTTTTTATATACCGTTTCCAATTAGTCTACATTCCACTTCTGAGATGCAACATTAAAGAAAAATATAATGCATTATGAATGTTATAATCAATGAGTTATTTTCACTTCCAGTTATTTATTATTGAAAAGTAAATACTTTGGATGAATTCCTTCCTTTTTTTTTAATTTTATCTTTTACATTTTCAATGGTCATACTTGGTTTCATTTTTAGATTGAGGTGTTTTTTCCACTCAATGTTTTCACAATTATCTGTCACGTGATCTAATTGCATTTTTTCAAAATTCAAATGTTGAGACCAGAAATACCTTTTTTCTACAGTTATCACAGAATTATTACATTCTTCCACAGTTACTGTATCAGTTTTACAATAGATTTTTCTTTCTTCATCAACTCTAGATTATAAAGATGCATTGGATTCAGCAAGATCCAGACACTGTCCTCCTAGATTCAAAAGCTGTTCACTGATGAAAGTCATAAACTAAAAACTAGTCTGAGATATTGTATAGAAAAGCCATGAATAGAGATATATTAAGCACTATTATCTGGCATTTAAAGCTTACACTAGGTGGTACAACTAGTGAAAGAAAAAGAACTTGCTACTGAACAGAACTATATAAGCTGAGGTCATGTGATGCCTTATTTATTCTATACCATCTATGTCAACTTTAAAACTTTTTTATATTATTCTCATCAACTTTAAGTTGTCTAATATATGATACAAAGTTCATTTCCATTTTAATATTTTTGTTAAACAAACAATTTTATTTGATCTTTTAGGAAAAATTTCTGGGTCATTCTTGTAGCGTAATTTAGACAGTGTTTGTTTTTCTTCCTGTTGTTTCTGTTTCCTCCTCAATAATTGGAAACTGCATAATTATCAGCTCAAATTGTAGTTTAACTTAACCAGTAATTACCAAACAGCATCCCATTTTATTGGATAACTGGCACACCATTATGTAGCTAATAAAATCTGCTATTATTTAAATAAGAGAAAACAACTAACTTCTTTCATATTTTGCTGATAGAAATTTCTAGTTATAAATGTATTTATGAATCTCAGTTGTATAACGTTTCATATGGAACAAATTTAAATATATATTTGATCAATATTTTCAAATATTTATGATTTTTATCAGTGCATGTTTCATTTCAACTTCACCATATGGAAATACCATAAATGATAGCATTTAAGCAGCTTCTATTAGTTTATTTTTAACTAAGATGTTATATAATAACCAGATTCTAAATTGTGAGTAATGATAATACAAAGCCCATAGACCAGTTTCAAAAGAATCCCTTTATCAGCTGTGCCAAACTCATCACTTATCATAAACTAAAATAGATTTAAGTATTATTTATATTAAGCAGGTTTCTTTTATTTTATTTCAAATTTTGAAATATAAAAAACATATAACTAATAAATAATATTTACTAAGGCTGTAACCTTAGAGCCTTAGTAAATATTACTTAATATAATAATGTGCGTTTAATAACATTTATAATTATAACTAATAAATGCAATGTTTTAATACTTGATTTATGACACACATAACTGTATTCTGGATAGCTAGAAATTATAATCATTTTTATTTTAACAACTCTATTACTGTATATATTGAAACAGTCATAATTGATAACGATGATTGTGCCTTGTTTTGTAAAGCAATATATAATATAAATAACTAAAAAAAATAGATGTCGTAAAATGATAAGATTTTTTTTTTTCTTAAAAAAAAAAAAAGATTTTTATTTAGTTGCAAAGAAAAAAACAGATATTTTCTATATTCAGAAATCTATTTAAATGCTGTTGTTTTTTAAAATAATATTATTTTGATGAACTTGCTTAAATAACTATTAGTTATAAAAATGGCCTTTAATAACTGAAACGCACAGGCTTATTATATACCTGTGTCTATATATGTAATATATAGGGTATATGATCACAGACTTTCACACGACGCACCACTCTCCACCCTATCTCATAACACTAATATGAGATAGTATATAAGAGTGGTGGGTCGTGTGAAAGTCTGTGCTCATATACCCTATATATTAAAAATGGCATTTAATAATTTAGAATTTAATTTTTAACTAGAAAGAAGAGAAGGAAGAAACCGTCTAAAAATTACTACATTTAGTTTTCAGTAATTTCCACATTAATTATATCCATATGTGAGCTATCAAAATTTATATTTACATTTATTATCTGAAGAGTAATTTAACATTTAGAGGTTGTTAAATATGAGGCTCAGATATTCTCTCCAATTAGTTGTAGTAATTTCAGATGTCCTGAAATTATGTTAATATATATATATGTGTGTCATATTCTGCATTGTAATACATTAATAAATTGAATGCTTATTTACAATCCAAGTTAAAGTACAAGGGGTCCATCTCTGTACTTTTTCAATTACTGACGGAGTTGCATTAGTTTAGATATAGTTACTTGGGGTTTCAGTAGCTTTCACATTATTATAATCAACAGTAGCAAGGCAGTAATTATTTAGGAACTAGACAAATAACTCTAATATTATGTTTGAACGCCTGCCTAACTACTATATTGCTACCACTATGAAATTTCATTATAACATGTCTCACTATGACAATCTGCCCTGAATTACATGAAAGCTGCGGTCTTCAAATTTTCCTCTGCTTTTAATCATATCAACAGCTATAAAAAAGATTATAGAAAATGTTTACCTAAATTAATCAGATCTAAATTTCCAATGAAATATATTTTAAATGGAAGAAAAATAAAAGGATTTCTATCCGTGAATCTACACTTTTTGCAAAGATCAAAAATCAAGTATCAATATAAAAACACTCTTTTTAATATATATATATATATAAGCATTATTGTCATAATTTTATTTGAACTCAGACTTTCAAGCACATTTCAACTATCCGCATTATCTCATACACTGATACACGCTCACCCACACATAGAAAAGATGAATAATCACCAATACATATATTTCGTGCTGAACCAGCATTCATCAGTTGGTCCAGATTATCAATTCTCACACATATATATAATCAGTGCTCAGTTTATATTAAGATAGCAAATCTTCATACTTTAATGGACAGGCTTCAATCTACTCCAACCTTCAACTCTTCAGCCATCCATGCCATTAAAAATCTGATGATGGAAAGCCCAAATCCAATACTGATGCCAATATTGTTGTTATGCCCATGTAGACCTCAAGTCACTCTGACCCCTCTTGTATGGGACTTTATCCATTTAAATACATATGAGGGATGGGCATTATGTAGGTTTAATGTGTAATATCTGAAATATAGGCACTCTTTATATAATTGGAGCTTAACTGTAAATATAGGGGGATTTGAACTCAGACTTTCAAACATCTTTCAACTATCCACACTATCTCATACCAGTGATTTTTGTCTAAATCTAATTATAAATTTTTTTTACCAATGTATTAATTTTAATTTATTAGGTAAAATCAAATTTGTTTTACTTAATTCAATATATTAAATTGAGAGACTGCAAATCTCTACTATAATTTATTGATTATTTTTTGTCTAAAGACATAACAAGACTGTGTGTCAATAATATTTAAAAATACTTTAAAATGCATTTGTGATTATACTTATAGTTTGAAGGGGTACTAAATCTGGCTACCTTTTAGTTCAGATAAAAATATAAAGAAACAAATTGTTTTCTGCTCATTCCATGGACCCCAGATATATTTGTAATTATGGCAGTATATTCAAATTATTTTAAATAAGAGTCAGTTTTTAAATATTAAAATTCTTTGTCATCATTTTATCTAAGTTAACATTTTTAATTCAAGTTTACTACAATCTGTAATCAATATACTATTTTTAATTTTTACTTTTATTAATTTTCTTTATTAAATTTGTATTGTCAATTGATTCTGGCTCAGTGTATATATAAATTGCGATGTTATAAGAATAATAAATATCCAGTAATTTTGGAAGTAGTAAGATGGTTTCTTAACTAATCCATTTTTGTGTTAACCAAGTGTAAACTAATTAAGGATTTTTAACATTTTAAGCATTAAATACTATGTACAACAATCCAAATTGGCTTTAAGATTAAAGAACAGTATTAGCTATCTATAGATTTCACATGAGGTTAACTCTTATAATGGCATCTTCAGCTGGGAAAGCCAAAACCTCATTCTGTAGTCTTTAAGAAAGTTATTTATTTTATGAAATTTATAAGTGTTAATTTGTCACATCTGTAATGTATTTATTACAGAATTGGTGATGAAGTTATGCTTAAACAGTTGATGTTAATTTACTTAGTAACAGAAATGCAGCTCTTCATCCAATGGGTGGGACTATCATCACTTTTGACTTACCCTACCTGTAGTATTAGTTTAACAGTTTTGCATTCATTTAACAGCAAAAACTAGACCCAATATATGTAGTGATTTATTAGTTTAAAAAGACTAAAGATGTCAGTACTATAAATGGAAAAATATGGATGATTTATTTTGTAAATTATGTAAGGAAGGAATAGAAAATATTAGGTATTTGTTAATTGAATGTAAATGCTTGAAAACAGAAAGGATACATATAATGAAGTTATGGAAGAATAAATATGAAAAAAGTGATTATACAGAAAGTGAATTATTGCTTTTATGCTGGATTTGGGAAAAGATAAGGGAGATTTAGATATAAAGGCTATAGAGTTGACAAAGATTATGTTGTGGAAATGGAATGAAGTAGAATATGGGAAAATTTAGAGTGGGGAATGGAAAATAAAGTGGCTAACAAGATTATCTGGGCATAATTGCTGAGATATTCTTGACTTCGTTTAAGGAGAAGCCACAGTACATTCAAATAAACTGATGCTTCTACTGATTGGTAGATTCTTATTGTCTGATTTTGAGAGTATTTGCAAGTGCTTTTCTTTTATTTAACATTTTTCTTCATTTATTTATATATTTATAATTATTTTTGCAAAATATTTGTAAAGTATTTACTTTAACATAAAAGTGTTCATAATTACACTTAGATTTTGTTTTAAAATGTTTGTTATTAAGAAAACAATAAAAAAAAAAAAACATAACTGTAAAAAAAAGTTACGATTCACTGAAAAAGTAAACACATTAATAAACACAGTAGCAATTTACTTTTTATCATTTTTTTAAATAATTACAAGTGGAATTTTAATTATTAGAACAGATTGCATTGCTTTGCAATAACTTAACAATAATTCATTGGAATTTTAGAAATGGAATTCAAATAACAAATATTTCATTCAATATATATTTTTGTTGCCAATTTGGCAATTATAAAATTGTTCTGAGTATTTATTTCAGTTTATTACTTTTTTTCTATATCTGCAAAGTAAAAATATTTTTTATTTGTAAACTTATATTCTAATAAATAAAGTAAAATGCACTGATATCCAATACAATATAAATCTTTAGTCATTATAATGAAATGTTGGAAATGTAACTCAGACAGCCATTGAAAAATGATAATAAAAAAGACATTAAAATATGAAAGAGTTTTACATCTTGTAACTAAATTAAATAAAGCTGTTGGCTTGATATGGACTATAACTAAATTAAATGTAATTGATATTTGAAATAAACTTCTAATCCTAAAAATAATTTAAATAATAAGTGAAATAATGCTTAAAGCTAAATGGGATAATTAGTAACCATTAGAAACCACCAGTAACCACATAAACATTCACAGTAAGGATAGTAATCAATATTTCTCACTGCTGTCAAGGCAACCTTCTCACTTTTTAATTCTTGCTATTAAAAGGTGTGAAGGTTGCCTTGACAGCAGTGAGAAATAATGATTACTATTCTTACTGTAAGAGCAATACAGAGACTTCAGACCACTCAAAGGAGTATGGAGAGATGTATGTTGGGAGTAACAAGAAGAGATCGAAAACGCAATGTATGGGTAAGACAACAAACAGGTGTTACTGACCTTATTGAAAAAATTAAAAGATTGAAATGGAGTTGGGCTGGACATATTGCTAGAAGAGATGATAATAGATGACAATTGAAATTTTAAACTGGATTCCAAGAGATTGTAAAAGACCCAGAAAGAGACCACATGTGAGATGGATGGATGAAATAAGAAAATGTGCAGGGGTGTTGTGGAGAAGAGAAGCTAAAGATCGGAGAAGATGGATTAAACTTGGAGAGACCTTCATCCTGCAGTGGATTGATAATGGTTGATGATGATGATGATGATGATTCTTACTGTGAATGTTTATGTGGTTACTGGTGGTTTCTAATGGTTAAAAATAATTTATATAGTATAAAATATATTTGATTTAAATTTATTAAGAAAAAATAATAGGACCAATTATAAGATATTATGAAAGCCTTATTAATTAGAAAACTTAAGAGATCTCCTACAATTCTATTATGCATAAATTGACTGCATTTAGAACATTAATAACATTTTATATAAGATTCATCAGTTATTCAACAATGAATAAAGGGAAAGATATTTTAAATGTATTATATAATTTTACATATAGAAAACTCAGCGTGACCTAACGCTATAGTAGAAATGATAAATAAAATAAAAAATCGTATAACATTAAAATATTAGCCAGAAAACAAAATTTTACTAAAATTCTCTTATAACCATGGTTTTGTCTATTAACAATTAGACCCTTTCAAGTGAAATTCATTTTGCTTTGCATACATATAAGTTGTTTGTATCTAGTTAAATTTTGTTTGAGAAGTGTTTTCCTGAAGATTTGTGACGATGGTGTTTTAGTTGTATTTTTATATTGGACTATTTCCATCATCTAATATGTGTATTGAATGTCTTTAGAAAAATTTAATTTTATATAAATATTCAAAATACATTCAACTGTTAGTAATAGCACATCAAACAGATTAGTATATGCACAATGATTCAAGAGGTCTTATTCTCCCCTCTTCTTCAGATGTTGCTGGACTGACCAGTGACAGTACTAGCATGGGATTCAAACCTAGACCCTTAGATGCTTGAGTATTGAATTTTAACATAATGCTGTAACCAACTGAGCCATCCTGCTACGGTTTTGAGAGAATTTTAGTAAAATTTTATTTTCTGGCAAGTATTTTAATGTCGTTATGATTTTCTATTTTAAGTTTACATATCTATGAAAAAAAAGTATTAATGAGAAAAAAATGGATTTTATTACTGTATATAAATAGAATGATATGATTATGTCAGTTATTCCTTTAGCATCAAATACTGATAGATTAATTACTAATGGAATAAATAAGGTTGTATGCAAGTGTCGGTCAAATTAGATTGGTAATTCAAAATGTGCATTAAAGAAGATAATTCCTAAACATGAATTACTGTATTAAAAAAAATATTTTGTGTATGGATTAGATTTAAATATATTTGTTATAGGCAGTAAAAGTTTTTGTTTTGACAATGTTTTTTTTTTTTAAAAAAATATGCATAAATTATGGAAAATTGATCATTCACATTGGAACTACAATATTGAATAATTTTAATGGGATTCTGAGTTTTAAAAAATGGCTATTGGAGATGGCTGTCATGCCATAAGCTATCTGTAGCTGTTATTTGTTTATATATTGGATATTGAAAATTATAGTTAATTCTAGTATTACTTTTAGTATAGGTGTGCAGTTGCCTTGCATGATTTAGCTCAGTGAAGAAACCTAAAGTTCTAAAAGTTTTTGGATTAATTCCCATCTAATTTTTTTTTTTAATTTGATTATGCTCGCTTGAATAACCTATTATCCACGTGATTATTTTATTTGATACATAATGTCATTTATTTATATGTTTTTTCTTACATGTGGTGAATATTTAATATATATACTGTTAATATTAACTGCCAAAAGTATAAATTACGTTTGTATGTTTACTTACATTTACATTATCGTTTTTGTGAGCTGGCATTTTAAATATATACGTGTGTGCTTTATATATTTACAAGCATAACATTTATATACGTTAAAATAATAGTTTTCACTAGCAGATATGAATAGAGTTTCTCAATTTTCCTGTATATATGATAGGTTATTGGTTGAAACGGAAGTGACTTCAACTTCTGATGAGATATGTAAAAATCAATCAACTTTGCAAAAGATAGAATGATATGAAAGTTGATTGGCTTATGCATAGCTCGTTGTCGGAAGTAGCAGTCACTTCCGTTCCAGTTACATACTGTTAAGTTATGATTAGTTATGACTGTTTATTAATATAAGACCGATATTTCACGATTTCACCTACCATTATGTGAATAATAGAAAACAACTACTATCTGACGGATTACCTGTTTAGTTTAGCTAGTAATTTACTTCATCGAATCCAAAATTTATGATTCATATTAAAGGCGGGGGGAGGGGCAAGTGATTTATTTGACATCTTTTAAGACTTGTTTCATCCTTTATTTTATATTAATATAAATTTGTTGGTAATATACTGTAGTTTTTAAGTGATACCTATTATTTACCAAAAAAAAACATGTCCAATAAATAGATTTATGGATACGTTTAATGTTCGCGACACTTTATATACTAGTATAGTATATTTTTCCTTATTAAATATAAAGTGTACATATAGCAATCTTTGTATTAAGTATCAATTTTAAATATTGTTTCAAAAAAAAAAATAGGCTCACAATAAAAAAGGTAACATCTATTCCGTTAGATCCATTTAAAAGTTCATAATAGTTATTTAATACTGTACATACATAGATTCAGTAAGATATCAAACTTTTACTTTAAAAAATCGGCACGAGTTAATAAAACACTTGAGTATCTTTATTAATAGATGTAGTTAAAGTTCTTGGCAAATTCCGTTAACCATTTCGTGATCGCTTGTGCAGGTAAAGGGCACACAGTCTCCTGCCCTATTTTGTATTTCTCCAATTCGACAATTAGAGCCTGTGTTTATTTGTTTTATTGCGCGTCGAAAATCAACATTGAACATAAACAGGCTTGTATAACCAAGTGAGAAATTAGGCCTCATAAATAGCATTCTATTGGATTTAGAGCACACTAAAAGCGTTAATGGAACGTTATTACATTTAGCACAGTATATATTTTTATAAACATTTTCTCCCCAATACCGAATAGATTGAAATCCATTGCATTTTCTACGTATACTATTTCTTCTCCACGTGGATGGACACGAGCTTATTAACCTGTAAATGCATTTTCTAGGTGTCGGGGCCTCGGACGGAATCTGTATATGAAATTTACAGATCTGAGTAATGTTTGCGTCAATTCGTATTTGCCACACATTGAATAGGGAATTATAAAACAAATTTTGCATTACTTCTGATCCATTGGAGTACATATTGGTCCGACAGCTAATTTTTAACTCCCAAAAAATAACTTCCTCTAAAGTTACATTATTACAAATGGCACAATAAGCATTTCGATAAATTTTAGAACTGTTTCTGTCCGTTACTGGAATGGATGTAATGTAAGCCGAAAAATGTTTTTGCTGACAGAGCGATCGTATAGTCTCATCCGACCATGAAGGCAAACAATTCGAAATCATGTAGTAATTCTTATCTAATTCATTATCTAGGCGTATGCATTCATAATTTTGACGAAAGAAAGATCGGACGGAACTATTCGAAGTTTTACAGCAGTCTCCGTAATGAGAACAATTTAAATCACACATACAGTTCCTGTTCCAATTGGTGATATTAAAATTGTAATTGGCGCAGCTGTTTAGTAACTCACATTCATGAGACCTATTTGCAGTATTCAATACGCACCTGATTATAGGTAGCAAACAAAAAAGGGAAAAAGTAATCCAAGTTAACATAACTACAGGTTCAGTTAATTAAAAAAAGTGCTGAAATTTTAAAAATATATATTTTTTATCAATAACATTTTACGCAATAATTTAAAGATGATATACCAGATAAGATAAGGAAGATGTCGGAAATTAAAACCATGTTTTCTAGATAATAAAAAAAAATGACGCCAAATCGAATTAACACATCTGTTTTGTGGCTGTAATTGTCAGTGTTCTTTTTTACTCTCTGTCTAATTTTGTTATTCTTCCCTCAGTAATATATCTTAATGGAATTAGTGGAAAAATTGAAAACTAATAATTTCTGGATAACGTTTGCAATTAAAGAAAAAAAAAAAAATTCTGTTTGGTCAGTTGAATAGAAATGCTGTCTATTGGTGCGCGACCTTTTTACATCTGAGATCCCCTTCCTTGGATGAAAATTTGACACGATCCATTCTTTGTTCTTCCATGCCTAAATTATAAATACGAGTATGTAAAGATATTCATAATAAAACGATAGTAGTTTTAATTATTATACGAATTTATATTTCTTTATAATTTAGTATTAAGCACTTACGACTTGAAATGAAATTTTTGAAAAATATCTTATCTTTATGAGAAAAAATATATATATATAAAATTTGTTTTCATGTGATTTTTATCTAAAAAATTAAATTATTTTTAAAAAAGTCATCATTACCAAAACTTAAGAAAGTTTCTTAAAAATTTCGCGAACCCCTCCCCCCCACAATTTTTATGCAATCCCTTGAGGGGTCGCGACCTATGTTTTTCTGGTCTATAATATCACATCACTTAAGTATTCAAACTCTAGGTGGAACAACTCAAAAAATAATATAGAATTTATTTATTTCATTCTGTTTGTATATCTTTCTTTACTTCATCTTTATTTCCCTTACTTGTTTTTTTTCTTTTTACCTATTGGTCATCTTTAGCGCTGTTCTTTCTTCTTACATATATATATATATAATTCACGTTCTAAACATAGCTTGATAGAGTTTATAGTTGGTTAAATAGTGAAATGATAATTACACAGTGGCAAAACTGTCCATAGCTTTATAGTTAACTAATAAGGTAAAAGATGGCTGCTGCAGAGTTGTATTAGAACCTAAGATCTAAATGCAGTGCTCTCAGATATAAGGTTCTTCACTGATGAAAGCCATAAGTTAGAAACTAGTCTGGAGATATTGGCTGAGCAGGCATTAGATAGATACTTTATGCACAAACCTTCCTCCATCCATTGATTACTCTGGTTTGCACTGAGTGGTGCTACTGTATGGAGAGTTTAGTATTTGTGTAAACAGATTGTGTAAGCATAAAAGAATGATGACCAAGCAATGTTTACTAGTGAAATGATAATTCAATGTGATAGAATGCTAAAAATAAATAAGGTATGCCTGGCCAAGACTATTTATTGCTGTTTTGAAAGATAAGATTCTGGACTATCATGATTAGGCAGTGATTTTGTTACAGCCAGACGTTTTCGTTTCTTTTCTCTTAGCTCTTCTTTTTATTATCTCTTTTACTAATTAAATATCAGTTATCATGAGATTTTAGGATCATCAGTCATATATAAAAGTTGGCTTAGAAATGGTCTGCAAAATTTATCATTTAAGAGATAGAAATAGTTGTAATATCAATTATGATAATTACAACAATGCAGAAGAATTGAATACATTGATCATTACTTGATGTTGAAATATTCACTACATCAGTATAGGCCTGTGCTTACTGTTGCTATGAAATTGTCAAGAATACTGAAAGGTTTTGCAGAAAAGTAATGTTTGATTGAGCAAATAGATGACTATAAATCGTTTTGTTTTTTTTAAATATTTCATCTGAGAGAAAGAATAAAGAATGCTATCATATTAAATTGATATTGTGTTGTGTTCCATGTAGCCGTTTTATCTAAATTTATGATCCTATGTTAACCCCTGTTAAATAGGGTTACTGCATCATTAAAAAAAACCATTTTTCTTTTGAAAGTTCAATACATGTGAAATAAGTGTAATAAATTATAGTTTATTGCTATTTCAAGCAATAGTATTGGCTCTTTGAACCTGAAAGATCTGTCATTGTTATAACTATTCATAAAATACATGAAATGACTATTAGGAACACTTAAAAATGAATAAATAGAAAAAATTCAATAAAGGAACTTAGATATGTCATCATGCTTAAATAATATTATCTTATGGATTATATTAAAATCACCAAAATCCAATAAATCAACATCAAATGACCAATTATTGATACAAACTGTTATACCATAGATTTAAATGTTAATAAACATCACATGATCACCATTTCTTATGTTTGCTTATAACTGTTATTAAAACAGGCAAAACTCTATATGTATTGCCATTCAGAAATGGTGATTGTGTGATGCTTATTGGCTTAAAACCAATCCTTCCTAATAAGATAGTGGCGGCTATTGTTATTAAAGAACCAAAGTCATCAAAATGTATGGGTACTGAACTGAGTTCAGACCTATATGACTATATAAGCTAATGAGCTTGGATTGAAAATATTATGTTTCCAATTTAGACTCATAGTTTTGCAGTTAAGTAGAGATAAAAGGTGGTTGCTGGAGGGTTGCATTAGATCCTAAGATTTAGGTGCAGTGCTCTCAGATCCAAGGCTCCTCACTGATGAAGACCATAAGCCAGAAACTAGTCTGGGAATATTGGATAAGTAGACCCTATATGGGGAATTTATGCACAGGCTTTCTGGCATCCATTGATTACTCTGGCTTGCATTGAGTGGCAATATGTATAGAGAATTTTTCCTGTTTTAAGATTTATATGTTCCAAAGTTGTAATGATAACATATTTCAATTTTTTTCCCACCAACACAATTCTGTTAATTCACTAAAAGTCTATCTTATTAAAAACTAAAGTTTCCAATTCATTATTTTTAAGCTGCTATGCTCACAAAGACATAATGTATTCATAAAGAATGGATTGTTATGAAGTCTTTAACCAGGTTCCAAAATCTTTGTATTCTTCAGTCATGGTTTAAATTTCTGTTTAATCTACTACAGGGTACAATTACCATAAAAAATTTCTCACTACCTGATTTAGGTTCAATCTTGTAGTCATGTCTTTTGGCAAAAAAATTTCCCAGAAGAAGTGTTACATGTTATTCAAATCTGCCACACTTTTTTCTCTCTGGCTATTGGTGTTTCACATGTGCTCAATTGACCACTAACAATTGCTTTAAAACATGTAAAATATTCTCATATCTATCATGTATCTGTCAGTGTGTTCACACACTTAGAACAATGTTATTTGCAAGCTGGTCTTTGGTATTTCACAATAAAAAGTACAACATATTCAAGGAAAATAACAAAATATGATTCAATATATATTTATGTTCTTTCGAATTTTTACTTAGAAATATCATGAATAAAATTTAGCAATTTACAATTGTGCAATATTATAGTATAAACTTTTATTGATATTAATAATCCACAAAAGCATTAAATCTTGGAGTAATTGTTGAGCATTTATCCATGAGAACTGTTATATTTTTTTTATATAAATCCATTTTTATTAGTTTTGGACAACATATGATTTCATAGTATGTTTGTCTATGTATTTTAAACATTTCTTTGTGCATATGTCAATATTTGTATATCATATTTTATCAGTAAAAAAATAATAATTTTCTTAAATTTGCCAAACTGACTTATCATTTAATAATGGTTTTATTATGAATAATAATTCTTATATTGTCTCTTTTAACTGATGAAGACTGTATGACAATCGAAACTGTAAGGAAAATAAAGGAGTAATAATATATAAAAGTTGCATTAAGGTATATATGAGGAGAGGGTATAAGAGTTTAATATATATTAACAGTAATAAATCATTCTCAGCTTAGTTGATTAATAAAATGAATGTGGTGTTTCATAAGCAGTATTAGAATATAAAGTGATTTGTTCAATGATTTCAAAAGAGTTTGCAAGCAGTGACATTTACTGATCTTTGTTTCAATTTAGTTTCTTTTTTTTATTTATTAAAATTAATATATGAAGATAAAACATTGTTATAGATCTAATTAATCAGTGTATGGTACTTTTTCATATAACATACAGGACATTTTGAATAGACAGACAGAATTCACAGGAATTTGTTTATTATCTAATGATACATTGATTCTTTAGTCTCTTTTTAATTTGTAATATAACATCTAGATTAATGTTGCTGCTAAAGGCAGTATTTTATAATTTTAAGAAAGAAAAAATATAATAATAAAATAGAGTAAAGTGTTGGTTTTAAAATTATTGCATTTTGTAGAAATAAATGTCGTGGCGATGTATTTCATTTGATTTTAAAAATACTTTATAATTCCAATATATATATACATTGTGTCCATGCTATTTTCCACAGACCTTTTTCAGAGGGTTTAAAATAGCTAGTTTTGTAAAAAAAAAAAAATGTATTAGTTAGTAATTTTATGTATAAAATAAGCTTAAATCTGTTAGGTAAAGGGTTAATAAACCTATCAAAAATATTTTAATTTTATATTAGTATAAATTTAAAGATAAAAGTAGTATATAATTTATTATGGAAAGATAAAATTAATTAATGTTTCTTATATTTAAAGAATATACTGTAAAAATAGTAGTTTAACTGTAATATTTAATATAATTTTTCTAATATATTTAAAATAATTTATATTTATTTAATTTATTATTTTAAATAATAATCATTATTTAAACTATTCTACAATGTTCTAAAAATGATGTCATAGTCTGTAATGTGTGTAGGTGTCTGTGTGCACATATATTCTAGAACATTTGAAAATAATTTTTGTTCCTTGTTAATAAAATTTGATACAGATAAATGCTGCAAAAAATTATTTTTATAAATTCTATTTTAAAGTGTAATAATTTTCATTATAGTGTTTAATAATATTTATCTTCTAAAGTTATTATTAAAATTAGTAATAATATTTTAGTGTTTAAATAAATGTATTATATGGTAAAGTATTAAATAAAAGTTTAAATATGAAATATAAATAAGTTAACTTATATTAGAAATAAATTAAAAACAAAAATTTTAATTTATATGTAAATTAGTATCTAAAACTAATTTTATCAACCCAATTGGTAACAAGAGAAAAAGTTATAAATACAAATGTTTAGCTCACTTTGATCAATCTAGTCTTAATTATTCTTAATTATTTTTTTTATTTGCTTAATCATTTAATTAGCCATTTGAATTAGTCTAAACCATTCAAGTAAAGTTATAATTTTTTTAAATATTTTTATTTTCTTAGTAAATTAGTAAAGTATATTTTAAATCAGTGGTCTTCAACCCTTGCTTCATGGACCGGTGCTGGGCCACAGATGTTTTTTGCCGGTCCACATGCTAGACTGGCAAGAAAATTTGTAATAACAAAATAATAAGAGTTTAAACTTTTAATTAATATAAACAATTTTTATTTATTTTTCATCTCATTTTTACTCAGTTTAAAAAAAAAAACAGAATGAAAACAAAATCTAATCAATCATATATAAATTAATTTGTTTTTTTTTTAGTTATCACAGATGTTTATGGGGGGAGGGGGTAGAATTAAATTTTTTATTACTTTTCTAAAAAAATTCAAAATTTAAAAAAAAAGTTTTATATTATACAAACTCCATATATATATAACTTCATCTTGTATATTTAACATTGTTGTTTTGATCAGTTATAACAATTATACTCATCTAAGGCTAAGCAGTTTACATCTTTAAGGAAATTTATCTATAGACTGCTGCCAGTCCGTAAAAACTTTATCCTTATTTTTGCCGGTCCGTGAAACCTTATCCTTATTTTTACTGGTCTGCAGGTGTGAAAAGGTTGAAGACCACTGTTTTAAATGATTGATAGCGTAAAATTTAGTATAATGTATCCCATTATGGAGTAAATGAGTTAATTCCCTGTTAGTGAAGTCACATCAAATCTTAATTAAACTATGATAATTCATGGAGACCAATACTAGTTATCTAACCAATACTGTAATGTGAAAAAGAAATTATAAAAACTGTAGCCATATAGCCAAGGAAAACCTATATAGGAGTCATAAGAATTTCTGTTTAATTTTATTGGTATGAATGAAATGAAATAACATTTATATTTAGTAATTATGATGAATCTTCATAAATATGTACTTTTGTGGAACTTTTGTACCACTATTATTTTGAGGAGAATTATCAAAAGCTATCTGAAATGGTATTATTCATGTGGAAGGAACAAAGAATAAAAAAGTATATTATGCAAGTGAATTAATATGTGAGAATGAACACTATAAATGTACATATATTTATAGATTATTTGAAAATGCATCTGTGAAAATGTTTTGCTACTAATCCTTTTCAGAAGAAAAAACAGCCTGAATGAATCTTAATTATTTTTTTAAATTATGTGTGGAAAATAAAGAGAAAATGTTTTTTATACTTTGCATTAAAAGATTTACCTATTTAAGAGAGAATGAATTTCAATATTGTTTTAAAATCCCCTTTAAGTCATTAATAAATTTTATCTGAATGGAGAAAACTATAAAAATCTTGCAAGAAACTAATTAATAAATGTTTGCATATCTGAAAAAGAAAAAAACTTGAAATTTAAAAACTGTCATCTTATGAATTATTGCTAATCTAATGTGAATGTGAATATAAGTGGAAATGAATCTGAATAAAAAATTGTCTGATAAAAATGAATGAAATAATTAGAGATATTATTTTATAAAATATCTATAAGCATTTCCTGAAGAAAATAACAAAGGAAAAAATAACAATTTTAAATCTCACCACACACATTTTTATGATATGAGAAAGAAGAAGCTCTGAGAAAAGTATTTATTATATTGAAATGTCAGCTATTTAACTATTATTTTTATTACACAGAAGCTCTTGAAAATAATACTATGAATTCATTATTTATTCATGAGAATATTAGAATTAATATAACTATACAGTCATCATAGATATATGTCACACTGGCATATCAAATAAAAGAAATGTCATAAATTTTAGGTACTGTTCGGTTAACTGTACTTTTGTAATTTGTGTTTTACTTACTTTTTAAGCTATTTTTTCATGTGTGGAGGAGAGGGTGTTTTATGTATTTGCACAAATGTCTGTTTTTGTAATTTGTATTTTACAGCAATTTCTTCAATAATTTATTGCTTGTATGGTTCTTGATGGGACTGCAGCATCACCTAACGGCACAGTAAAACTAACAGAACAGTACCAAATTTTAGTTTCTTATTTAGAATCAATAATTTTTTTATTTCAAATATCTATAGTAAAAATGAACAACAATCCTAGAGCTCATTAATATTATCATATTACATTGCTTACCAACACTTGCCACATTTAATGTAGTGCTTGATAAAAATATTAACGGTGGCAAATTTCATGAAGGATTTTATTTGTAATTGAGAATATATAAGTCGAATCATTTACACGTCTATATGTTTATTATTAGTAATACTAACAATGGGTGTTATTTGAATATTATTATTTGTTTACATAAGAATTGTTAGTCACTTAATAATTTATTTATTTATTTTAAAAAGTCCATATTTAACTCCATCTGAAAAAAAAATACTTGTATAGTTCATTACTGGATTTAATAGCAGTTAACTGCTAGCTGTAGTTGTTAATTCATTTAATTATTTTCAATATTACTTGATTGTTTGGAAAAAAAAAAAGATGAAGTTAATTATTTCAACGTATAAGTTTTCATTGATTAATGTTAATATGCGCTTTTTTTTTTTTTGCATTGAAGTTACTTGCATGCTTGAGCAAAAATAATTAATCACAAGATTTTTAATACAATATTATAATTTATTATTAAAATAACAAGGTTAAGTTCTAGCTTATAAAATGTGCTGTGATGTGATGCACTGTGGCTTCTCCTTTTTCGGAATCAGGACTCTCTCAGACATTGTGCCCAGAGAAACCTACCATGTAATTAGCAAATACCATCTAGTGACTGACTGTATACCATTTTAAACTCGATTTCTATTTATAACGACTGGAATACTTAAAATAATGTCAAATATCCCAGTATTTTTATGTTGCCAACTTTTCTTCTATTATTAATATATACATAAAAAAAAATATCATTGAAGTTTTATTACTTAGATATTACTATCTTGTACATACTTAAACCTGCATTTATATATGTAATATATGTGGAATTCGAACTCAGGCTTTCACACGACCCACTACTCTCAGTGCCATCTTATATTGATGACCCACCCGATCACACACATGTTGAAAAGATAAATAATCACCAATATACGTATTTCGTGCTAAACCAGCCCTCATTAGTTGGTCCAGATTACCATCTCTACATGTATATACAATCAGTGCTCAGCTTTATATTAAGATAGCCAATCCGGCTTCAAACTATTCCAACCCACAACTCCTGATGCTCAGCTTTATATTAAGATAGCAAATCCTCATACTTTAATGGACAGGCTTCAAACTACTGCAATCCATAAAGCTGAGCACTGATTGTATATATGTGTGAAGATGATAATCTGGACCAACTGATGAGTGCTGATTAAATACGTTGATTTGTGATTATTTATGTGATTATTTATCTTATCAACATGCGTGTGATCGGGTGAGTCAGCAATATAAGAAGGTACTAAGAGTAGTGTGAAAGTCTGAGTTCGAATTACTTAGATATGTACATTTTCTATATTAATAATCACAAACTTCGAACCTTCTTGACGATTTTTTTAAAAAAAACTACCCGAAAGAAATAATGCATAAATAGGATTATTAAATGAGGATTTGTTTTCATTATCTGTGGTGGTGGAAATCACGAAATTATGTACAAATCTTTTTTCTTCTTATCAGCTTTCGGAAATGTTTACGCATTTAACGTGTGACCTGGCGACGCCAAAAGATTAGTCACATTACAACTCGTAATCACAAGAAAATCTCATAAGTTTGCGAGGGTGAGTTAAGTCGCATTCATGCGGGTCGCGGATTGGATTTTATCGTATCGCAGCACTTTTTTTTTTCCAAATCAAGCTATCAAACTTTGTTTTTCTTCCTTCTACTTGTTTCCTTTAACTAGTTTTTCATTTCCGACAACCGGACTCTTTTTATTAACTTTTTCTAAAAACAAATAGAAACACCTATTGGAATGATTATCCGTTGCGTCCAAAAGCTTTGATTGAATAAATTCTTGAATATGACCAAACTGTTTGCAATAGCGATGCATAACACATAGTATATAAAAATATAGGGGATTTGAAATCCCTATATTTTACAATTAGGCTCCAGGTATGCGAAGAGTGCCTGTATTTCAAATATTTACATAGTATATATACAAATTCTCTGCTCATTTCTTTTCTAGCTGTTTTCTTATTCAATTTTGTCGAATGTCACGTAGTAAAGGAATGTTGTTGTTTTTTTTGTTACAAAAAGCTTTCGGTCGTTGTTGAAATATTCATTGTATTTAATTATAGTTTGTTCTTTTTTAAAATAGGTACAATATAAAATTTTCTAGTGAAAATGTAATTAAAATTAAATTCTAAGTAACGAATGCAGTCTAAAGAGAAAAATTAGATTTTTCTAGAATAAAAATGATCCTAAAAACTTATTGACTCGATATTTTTTTTTTTATATAATCTTTTACACTAGTGACATCTATCTTCCAATTGCGAAAACTAAATTTAAAATATTCATAAATGTTTAATGTTTTGGTTGTTTATTAACATGTATTACAAATTACATGTTACGCTAAAATGCATATCTAATAAGAATTAAAGTATTTTCTTGTTATAAACATTTAATATATATTCATGTTCTTGATTATTAATGATGTGTATTCTGCGCACACATCTGCATTACAAACGCAGTAAATTTGTTGCAAATTGTCATATATATATATTACACAATCTTAAGACTTTTACTGAAGAGGACACAATTAGCTACCCATTATGAAATAGTAAGTAAATCTTTAGCTTCTCTTAGCGGATGAGCAAATTGAAGACAAAAAAAAACCCTCAAGATTTGTAAAGAGATTCTGAAAGTTCATGCTTTTTGAAAGTAGTTACTACTCATTAATGATGGTTTATGGTCTTCTTTATTTTATTTTCTGTCTAAGAATATGGCTATCAATGAAAAAATTCTACAATTGCTATAAATTCTCAATTATCTGAAAAAGATTTCACGTTCCATCTGAAATCAAATAGACTATGATAAATGATGGAGTGATGTATTAATTATTGTATTGCAATGTGCCCACTAAATTCAAAATTTAGGTCTAGCCAAAACTTACAAAAAAATATGAAATTTTCATAACCAATTGGTTTCACTGCTAGGGCAGACAGACTTCTCAAACACAAACACAGATATATACGAAATAAATTTCCCATAATTTTTAATTTCATTCCAATTACCTTTAATAACAAAAGAATTATCAAGTAAACTATTATCTTCAGTATAATAAATTTTTACACACAGACTAAACTCTCCATACAGTAGCGCCACTCAATGCAAGCCAGAGTAATTAATGGATGCAGTAAGGTTATTTAAGAGTTCTTTGATATTAATGATAATTGGAATATAATTGAGAATTATGGGACATTTATTTAGTACTATAAAAAAAATTTGTATTTATAAAAAAAAATTTGTGTTTACATTATTTTGCATTTGAGAAATCTGTCATCACGGGATTTTTTTTAAAGTTTAGATTAGTTAGTTTAAATTTTAAATTTGGTGTAATTCATTTATTTCTATTAATCAGTTTAGCTTACAGTTTTTGACATTTTACATTTTTAGAAGTTTGTATTTATAACCGGAGTGATAAACTTTTTGATAATTGGTCATATTAATATAATGCCTTCATTATCAAATCTGTTTTGCAATCATTAAAAATGAACTCTTTTTATTTGCAACTTTAAGACCGTATATGAAAAACAGATTGGATGCTGGTATTTATCAGCGCAAACATCAGATCTGACAAAAATACTCACACAGCCGCATTCAAA
This sequence comes from Epiperipatus broadwayi, assembly GCA_028023455.1. Lineage (NCBI taxonomy): Eukaryota > Metazoa > Onychophora > Udeonychophora > Euonychophora > Peripatidae > Epiperipatus > Epiperipatus broadwayi. The sequence goes on along the minus strand of JAQFVV010006326.1, from coordinate 3,411,011 downwards.
TTAGCTTGTGATATGAGTTCACAAGGCAGAGCTAATATGTAATCATTTTAATACCTTTCAAAAACAATCAAATGTCAAAATATGTAAATAGTCAAAATAAGAGTCATAAATCACACGACCCTATCTCTTAAGCTTTTAAGTTATAAACAATGAGGATTGCCAATTCCTCAACAAGCTTTGTGATAAATGCTTAGCTAGAGCCAGCACTTAAAATATCTCTGTCGGGAACCCCCTCCCCCAAACCCCTGACCATGGTTTCATGCTTTGGCACTCCTCAGAGAGGTGCCAGGGTAGATTCAGACACTGGATCTAAAAATACCAACCCAAAGCCAAGCACTTATTTAAAAGTTATCTATTGAGTGGAAAATCTGAAATTTTCAGACATCTACATGTCTTCAAACCCAGCTATCCAATTCAAATAGCTATATGGGGCTGATATATCTTCAGCCATACCATATTTTAGTAGTCTTAGCAATATAACATTACATAAGACTTAAGGCAGAGACTATAAATAGTCAAAATAAGAGTCATAAATCACATGACCCTATCTCTTAAGCTTTTAAGTTATAAACAATGAGGATTGCCAATTCCTCAACAAGCTTAGAGATAAATGCTTAGCCAGAGCCAGCACTTAAAATATCTCTGTCAGGAATCCCCCCCCCAAGCCCCTGACCATGGTTTCGTGCTTTGACACTCCTCAGAGAGGTGCCAGGGTAGGTTCAGACCCTAAATCTAAAAATACCAACCCAAAGCCAAGCACTTATCTAAAAGTTATCTATTGAGCAGAAAATCTGAAATTTTCAGACATCTCTGAGGAGTGCCAAAGCACGAAACCATGGTCAGGGGTTTGAGGGAGGGGGTTCCTGACAGAGATATTTTAAGTGCTGGCTCTGGCTAAGCATGTATCACAAAGTTGTTGAGGAATTGGCAATCCTCATTGTTTATCAAATATGTAAATCTTATATAAACAACTAAATATATAAATATCAAATAACTATCTTGGCTATGTTATATGTATAAATTTATTACTATACATTTTAAGTCATTAATGTAATTCTGCTCATCTACTAATGAAAACAAGATTATATTCTAGATTATATTTCTTAAATAATTAAACGATAAACACATTAATTAATTATTTATTAAATCCCAGAATTCCTTTAGTTAGTAAAAACTCACATCATTATTCTTAATTCAGAAATCAGCAGAATTTTACTTATGCAAAACAGATATGATTTATGCATTCATTAAGTAAATCAATTGCATACATATCCATTTTTTACTTATTGGTGTTGCCTTGGCAATAGATTCTAGATTCATGATTCAGGTAGATTGTGACTGTTATTGTGTGATTTACATTTATAAACCATCTAGTTTTATTTAAACCTGCATTTATTGTCTAATAAGGTGCAGTAGTGGGGTTTAAAAGTTTTAAAAGTGTCTATTTATTAGTCTATTTCAAAATAGTTATGCATGCCTATTCAATGGGATTCTTTAAACTGCTAGATATATAAAAATCTCAATCTGTTACAATGCAAATGCCAGCTTTTTTGTCAATCTTAGAACAGAGTTGGAAAATAGAAGAATTCATTTAAGAGGAAGCCATAAATAGAAAAATTCATTTAAGAGGAAGCCATCTTTTATTTATGGAGGTTGCCTTGACAACAGATTGTAGAATCACAATATGGGTAAGTGATCATGATTTAGAGTGCACTTACTGCCATTTTAAATTTCAAAAACCATCCAAAACTACCACTGATATTTCCAAGCAATAAATGACATCAAATAATCCGCACAGGGTCACTTGGATATGTCAGAAGTGGTTTTTGGGTAGTCCTTAGAATTCAAAATTGTGGTGAGCACACTCTAAATACTAAATTTTATAACTTCTAAAATACAAATGTTATTAAATAATGATGGCACAAAGTGTCGAAGTATGTGGGGAGGGGGAAGGATTGCTTGGATGATGCACAGTATTGTCCAAATGATGCAGAAGTCTGATCAAACCAAGCTATAATTTCCAAATACTAAAAGATTATAACTTCTAAAATACAAATTATATTACAATATATGCCCATAAGCACATGTTGGAATAATGTAAAATTGATCATAACAAGCTTATAATTTCAAAAAAGTAAAAGCTTTTTAAGTTCTAAAATACGAATTATATTACAATATATGCCCATAACATATAAAATAAAGCATATTTTTTCTAACTTATAATTTCGAAAAATACGAATTTAAAATACTTAAACACAAAAAGTAAAGGAAAAAAAATAATGGATACATATATTAATTTAAAAACACACATTTATTCAATGTCATATATCAGTTCGATGTTTTCAGTGGTGGTTTGAGCAATCTTTAGATTTCAAAATGGCCATGCACGCAATATAAATCGGTACTGGGTAAGCTCTGACTGTTATCATGTGATTTATATATATCATTATGAAAATAATATGTGATTTTTGCAGATAATTATAAAAACAATTTTTTCTTATGATGCTTAAATAAATAGTGCAGAAAAATTTGTCATTCTTATGATTACGTATTATTAGAATCGCGATATTAGTTAATATATATACGCATTTTGAGATAGTCAAAGTCTAAAGGTATGCAGCTGCCTTGCAAGCAAGTAGTTGGTTGCAGACGGTTATGGATTCGCTTCCCGGCCGATGCTATGACATATGAAAAAAACAGTCTATATTAAGTGCTTCTCTACATGTATATTTATAATAGAGCTCTTTATTAAATATATAAAATGAAATAAAACTATAAAATTGAAAAAGTAGCACAATGGGAAATATAAATTATTTATATAATTTAATATTTCAAACATCTTTAAAAATATAAGAATAAGTAGTTTCTTTATAAAAGAATAATTAATTAGCGAAATGGTGTAAAGTAATTCATTTTAACGAATAATTTATTTATCAGACAATATAATTTTTATAATAAATTGCTACAGAATAATTCTATATACCTGCAATAGTAGAGATATAAAGATAACATAATAATTAATTATTTATTATACATAAACAAGCTTTAGAAATGAAATGTATATTGTTATGTGAGAATGCATGTATTTTATATAAATTTATTTAAGCATTTATTTTTATATAGCGCTATGTTTACAATTGTATTACATTCAAATATCAGTCTTTCAAGTTAATTGTGCATGCGCTTTTTGCTAGGGTTAATAATAAATGAATACTTTCCCTTCCAATACAAGATATAGTATTTATGAAGGAATAAAATGAATCCACTTATTCCTTCAACTCAAATGCTTATATATGAGCAAATCTGAAATACTAGCAAGGAAAGCATGAGGATAGACCACTCACTTTAAATTACTACTTACGATGTCTGAATGAATGACGTCAGTGAAATTGCCTAGAGTTTACTAAATGTCACTCTAACTAAAACTTAATCATATGTAAATAAGCATTTATTTTAGCATAGTGCTATGTTTACAATTGTATTACATTCAAATATCAGCCTTTCCACCTAATTGTGCATGCGCTTTTTGCGAGTGTTAATAATAAATGAATACTTTAGTAAATTCTAGACAATTTCACCGATGTCATTCATTCAGACATTGTAAATAGTAATTTGAAGTGAGTGGTCTATCCTCACACTTTCCTTGCCAGTACTTCAGATTTGCTCATATATAAGCATTTGAGTTGAAGGAATAAGTGGATTCATTTTATTCCTTCATAAATACTATATCTTGTATTGGAAGGAAAAGTATTCATTTATTATTAACACTCACAAAAAGTGTATGCACAATTAGCTTGAAAGGCTGATATTTGAATGTAATAAATTTATTTAATAAATCTTATTTGATAAAATATAAGAATTAGTTTTAATTATAATTAATATTTAATTAAATAAAATCTAAATTTATTGTAAAACTGAATAATACCTAAAATAGGCACAAAGAATTATGGAAGTTTAGATTTCTAGATAATTTAAGTCAGCAATTAAATCAAAACATTAATTTACATCTTGTCACCCAGATAGAATATGTAACAAAGATTGCCATCCTAATGGTGGGAAAGTCTCTTTCCTTAATACACTCTTTGATTGTTAGAATTTTATAGTAATCAATAATACTATTTTGAGATATTATGAGTTTAATCCTTCCCAATTCCATGCAAGAAAGCATAATGTGTTCAAATGTTTCTTCATGCATTAAGCAGTTTGAACAAATGGGGTCTATGTTTCTTATACCAAAGTTTTGTAATGCAGGAACCAATTGGTATGCATTGCATTTAGGTTCACCTTTATTAGATAGTCGAGGAATTTGGGTTCCAATGTCCAGAATTTGAAAAAGGTGGTGATTTTGTAATTGGAATAGCCAAGAATAAAGTTTAGTATTCCCCAGTCAGAAGCAAACTCTTTCTTTCTTGCAACACTTTCAAAACTACAAAAGAAAGACAATGCTCTCCTCAAAGTTTCTACATGAACATACATGGAAACTGTTCAAAATACCCTACCTACAAAATGACTCCAATCCTAATGATTGATAAACTATATAACAGGTAAAAGAAACAATCAAATATCTGATTAATGTATGGACATAAATCAAATGTCCTAAACACACACCAATTCTTCTCTGACCTATGATCTGACTAAACAAACAAATCAGATCTCGTCTCATCCTATACAAACTCTTGGAGAACTTATAACAATATAAACATTTATAACTATCATTGAAAACTTTTGTATATACCTATTATCAATAAATCTAAATTTTTTAAATAAAAAAAACTAAATCAAAACAAACTGCTTAAGCATTAAAATTTCTCTCCTTTTTAATTAAAGCAGTATTTTATTAGAATTTTCCAAAACCAAAGTTCTAGTTGGTATACATATGAATATAAAGGTAAGATTTTATATTTGTTACTTCTAATTTACAGTGCCATTTTTACTTTTTAATATAACATAAAAAAAGTCTACACATCATAAAATGTATTTTCGAAAAAAAAAAACCCATAAACCTACATATAATTAAGTAATGCCTATAATTTAGGATAAAATTAATTAAACTTGAATCAAATTGCCATGAGAAAATATATATATAATGATATGGTTTATTAAAAAATACATTACTATCCTTATTTTAAGGAAATAAAATTCTATAAAGATAAAAATCATTTAAATTTTAATTGTTTCTGGGGGTAGAATCTTTGGTGCTGATATAGTACATGCTCTATGTAATTTTACATTTTAAAAACCACTGCTGACATATCCAAGCAATAAATGATGTGTCAATGGTGGTTTGGGTAGGTTTTAAAATTCAAAATGGCATTGAGTGTATACTACATCAACCCTGAATTTATAGTAACTAAACAGACAAAGTAAAGGAAAAAATATATATATATTTTTTACAAATAAGAGGATTTTATTGTTTTCTTACCAAAAATTCTTGGTTTGCTATTGTTAATCACTTGAAATATATACCGGCTCTAGAAGTCGGGTTGCTTCATTTCAATTATGCCATTACCAATTTTTACCAATAATTATAAAACCTACTTTTCATTAATATTTAAAAAATAAAATACTAAACTTCATCAATATTTTTTTTAAAAAGGCCAATTTTCAATGATAAGTAGAAAAATCAAAAATGCTATTTTCTTACAGTCATACTTTATCAATTCACGTGACTGAATACTTTGCATTAACATACATTATCGGAAATTACATAAATCTTTCAAAAATCAAAATGTGGTTTATGTTTGTTATAAGCTTATGATAGAAATCAAAAGATATTTACATTATCTCTTTTAAAAAATAAATAACCTATTTTTCATTAATATATAAAAAAATATCTACTTTTCATTAATATTTAAAAAATAAAATACTAAAGTTCATCAATATTTAAAAACTAAAAGACTTTCAACCGTAGTTTTGAGTGGATTTTGGAAAAAAAAAAAAATTGGAAAAAATCCGTCATTATTACACATGTGATAAAATTATTTTTCAATCGAAAATGGTTAATTTTTTTGGTTAAAAAATACTCTTATCAAATTATATTTTACTAAAAATATTTATAATATATTAAAAGTATATGGCAATACCAAATACGTTGCTGGTTTTTTCAAAAATTTCTTTATATATATGCCTCAGGTGGAGCTTTCCATTAGGGATTTGGCATTTGAATTTATTTCTGATTTTTTTCTTTTGCTCAGATGTTTCTGATATTTAATTATCACATTTAACTGATTGTTTAAAAATATTCACACTTCTCTGGCTTAGATAAGCTAATTTTAAAATTCTTAAAGATAATAAGTTAGTTTTATAATCATATTAGTTTTCTTACATGATCTTTCCATATCTGTTGGTGGTTCTTTAAAAGCTGGTGTTATCACACCTAATTTTAAAAAGGGTGACACATTAGTTATTAGCAATTGTAGGCCTATTTCAATCATTTCTATTATTGATAACCTATTTGAGATGATAGGATAAGACATCATAATGATTTATGTACTGTGGTTTGGTTTTGATGCTGGAAAAAATAAATACTTTGTATTTTCTTTACAGTCATGCACAAAATTTAGCATCTTTTTTGGATAATGGCCTTAAAACAGCAGCTGTCTATCTGGGTTTATCTAAAGTATTTGACTTCATTTGTCATACAATTTTTATATATTGATTATATTCATATGGTTTTTAAAGTGATTTTATTTCCTAAGCTAATAAACACCACATGATCGTGATTTCTTATGCTTGCTTATAACTGTTACTAAAACAGACAAAACTTTCCATACAGTAGTGCCACTCAGTGCAAGCCAGAGTAATCAATGGATGCCAGAAGGCTTGTGCATAAAATCCCAATCTAGTGCCTACTCATCCAATATCCCCAGACTAGTTTCTGGCTTGTGGCCTTCGTCAGTGAGGAGCCTTGGATCTGAGAGCACTGCACCTAGATCTTCTGGCATCCATTGATTACTCTGTCTTGTACTAAGTGGCACTACTGTATGGAGAGTTTCTGTCTATTTTATTTCCTAATTAAAAAGTTATCTAAAAGACAGAAATGGGCTACTAAAATACATACATGATATTATTAGTGCTTTTAAATTGTTCAGTCATGGAGTTCCACATGAATATGTGCTTTCTAATATATGTCAATGACATTTTTGGTTTAGACTCAATGATTTATATTTTGCTTGTGATATTTATGTCTCTTGTCTTGCTGCTTTATATCATATTCTTGAATGAATGGTTAATAAAGATTTGCCATCAATTATGCTTATGTTAAATTGTTTAATAATCAATTATAATAAAATGAGGAATATAAATATTTTTCATATTCACTTAATATCACTATATGTAGTTGATTCAAAGATCATTCCAATAGTATTTACATTTGTGCCAATAACACTTTTGTTATTTTGTGTTATTTTGGGTGTTTTTATTAATTCTAGATAATTAAAACAGAGAAAACTCTCCATACAATAGTGATAATCAGTGCAAGCCAGAGTAATCAATGGATGCTAGAAGGCTTGTGCATAAAAGCCCCATCTAGTGCCTACTCATCCAATATCCCCAAATTAGTTTCTGGCTTATGGCCTTCATCAATGATGAGCTTTGGATCTGAGAGCACTGCATCTAAATCCCTATCTAGTGCCTATTCATTCAAAATCCCAGACTAATTTCTGGCTTGTGGCCTTCATCAGTGAGGAGCCTTGGATGCACCTAGATCTTAGGATCTAATGCAACCCTCCAGCAGCCACTTTTTAACTCTACTTAACTATAAAACTATGTACCTAAAATTGAAAACGGATTGAAACCAAGTTCATTAGCTTATATAGTCATATAGGTCTGAACTTAGTCCAGTATCTATACATTTCAGTGTCTTTGGTTCTTTAATAACCATAGCCACCACTATCCTATTAGACAGGATTGGTGATAAACAATTAAACATCACATGATCACTACTTCTACTGTATGGAGAGTTTTGCCTGTTTTAATAACAGTTATAAACAAGCATAAGAAATGGTGATCATGTGATGTTTAGTGGTTTGATTCTAGATTTCATTGATCAAGTCATGTTGCTTATTTATGTTCTTGATTATACAAAATTTGTTTTATTATTTAGTGAAATTTTTGCCTAAGTCTGCTTTGGTGACTATTTATGATATTTATTATTAAAGTGTATTTTGTTGTATTATCTCCATTTGGAATGGTTGTACTATTTACTCACTATCCTCATTATCATCACATTATCACCATTTCTTATGCTTACTCATAACTGTTATTAAAACAGGCAAAACTCTCCGTACAGTAGTGCCACTCAGTGCAAGCCAGAGTAATCAGTGGATGCCAGAAGGCTTGTGCATAAAATCCCTATCTAGTGCCTACTCATCCAATATCCTTGACTAGTTTCTAGCTTATGACTTTTGTCAGTGAGGCCCAAGGTAATCAGTCATCCAATATCCCCAGACTAGTTTCTGGCTTTCAGATTTCGGGAGCCTTGGCTGATGAAGCTCCTCACTGATGAAAACCACAAGCTCAAAACTAGTCTGGGGATATTGGATGAGTCAGCACTAGATAGGGATTTTATGCACAAACCTTGTGGCATCCATTGATTACTCTGTCTTGCACTGAGTGGCACTACTGTATGGAGAGTTTTGCCTGTTTATGCTCATTATGTGCATATTATTTTTGATAGGCTTAGATTGATTTCTCTATATGGTATTTATGATAATTTTTGTACATTGCCTGTTATTAAGATTCATAAGTAAAGGGAGATTATTGATATATATCATCGTCATTCATTTTTATATCATAAAGTGTTTATTGCAAATGCTTGTTTAAAAACTTTTATTTGACCTTGGAAGATTTTAACATTAAAGGTAGTCATGGTGTAAGACTGTTCAATTCCTTTATTGCTGACTATTCAATAGATGTTGCCTATATATCATTTTGTATATATAAAAAATGTTTGAAACTTTGGTTGTACTATGTTTAACAATATTGTTGTTTTATCATTGTATTAATATTAATATGTGCTGCACAAGATTAATGTATATATATATATTATTTTTCTTAATCCATTATAACATCCCATATTACCATTTCTTATGCTCACATGAGCTGTTAAAATAGCAGCAACTCTCTCCATATAATAATGCAACACAATGAAAGCCATAATAATCAAAAGATCTAGATGCAGTGCTCTCTGATTCAAGACTCACTAATTATGGCTACAAGTTAAAAACTAGCCTGGAAATACTGGATAAGTAGGAACTAGATAGGAATTTTGTTACACAAATCTTCTAGCAACCATTGATTATTATGGCTTCCATTAGATGTCACTACTATACTGAGAGAATTGAAGTTTTTTTTATTCTGGTTGTGTGATAAACTATTTCTTATGTTTATAATTTATTGTTTGTATTTATGTTCATAAAGTTATTCTCTATATGTTCTGTGTATGATTAATTTATATATACATATACTTATCTCTTTTTTTTTTGTAATTATTTTGAAATTTAATAATGCTTATGAATAGCTCTTTGCACAAATTTCTTGTTGTTTGGAGTTATTCTATTTTACTTTTTATATATAGTATTTATATAGAGAGCTTGCAAAATAAGCTCTTAACAAGCTTTGAGAATATCCTCAACCCAGACCAGTTTCTGCTACTGGTGTCATCAAGCATTAGATTAAATTTAATTAGTTCAAGCATTAGATTAAAAATACCAGAACAAACCCAGTACTTTATCTAATGTATAACTATTAAGTAGAAAATCTGAAATTTTCAGACATCCATATGTCTTCCAATCCAGCTGTTTAACTTAAATAACCATATGGAACTGAACTAAATACACCATATATTAATAGCTTTAGCAATATAAAATTGACAAACCTTAGTAGCAAAAAATAAAATTACAAAAAAAATCAAATCAGATGTCACATGATCTAATTTAATAAGCTTGTGTTTACAAATGTTATATATAGAGCTCCCAAAATAAGCTCTTAACAAGCTTTGAGAATATACTCAACCCCAGACTGGTTTCTGCTACTAGCTATTTAAGTTAGCTAGCTGGATTGGAAGTCATATGGATGTCTGAAAATTTCAGATTTTCTATTTAATAGTTATACATTAGATAAAGTGCTGGGCTTGTCATGGTATTTTTAATCTAATGCTTGAATATCCTGACACGTCATTGATGATTCCAGTAGCAGAAACTGGTCTGGGGTTGAGGATATTCTCAAAGCTTGTTAAGAGCTTATTTTGCAAGCTCTACATTTGTAAACACAAGCTTATTAAATTGGGTCATATCTGACTTGGTTTTTTTTTGTAATAATATAGTGTTTAATAACTAAATTAATAATAATAATAATAATAATAATAATAATAATGATGATGATGATGATGATGATGATTGATACACGAGCACATCAGTGGTGTTATCTTTATCTATTATAATTTCAAAAGTCAATAAACATATATATAAGCAAGCAAGGCTGAAAATAATTAGGTTCTCTCTTTGAAGATCTTAATATCTATTTTGAATAAAATATATAATTTAAATTAAATAAATAAGCCTGAAAACATTTTTTTTTACTCACGAAAACATTGTTGTCATAAACATATTTATATAAAAGATGTTCAACACATGTATAAATTATTACAGAGATTTTGATTTTTTGCTGTCAGAATCATTAATACACTTAACGATTCTGATTTTTTTGTTGTTTAGAAATATAATATTTCTATATATCAAAGAAATTAATTATCTATTATCTCAGTATTTGAATCCCCCCCCCTCGCTATACAATACTGAAAATTAATCTTCAATTCATACCAATTATTAAAAGCTTAAATGTTTTCCCACAAATGCATTACTTTTATAGTATAATAGATATGTAGATTTAAAAAATTACAGATTTTATTAAATATCAAAAGTTAATTTACTTAAATTACACTAATTACCGATCAGTTACAATATATAAATGATATAAATTAAATAAAATAACTAAAAATACATAATTTTATACAGATCCTTAAAAATCAGGAGAATTTCTTTTTTTCTCTTTTTTGCACTTTTAAATTTATAATATCTTTTTTATTATTATAAAATCACTAAAACATCACATGATCAACATTTCTTATGCTTACACAAGCTGATAAAACTATAGCAAATTTTCCAGGCAGTAGTGCCACCCAGTGCAAGCCTTAGTAATCAATGGATGTAAGAAAGTTTGTGCATAAAATCCCTATCTAGACTGTTTCTTTTCTTGTGGCTTTCATCAGTGAGGAACCTTGAATCTAGATGAAGTGCTCTCAGATTCAAATTTTGTACTGGGTCGCATTATTTTATGGAGAGTTTCTATCTTTTATTATTATTGCTAGCCATTATTGAAATCGTTCATGTAAATGGAACAGATTCTAAAATCAAATTTAATATATACATCTTCATGTAAAAAGATATATTGTTAGATAGATTCATAAGTAAAATGTAAGAATGTTTATTAATAACACTCTGTAGGCCCAACAGTGCCTCAATAGAATTAGTAAAGAAAAAAAAACATCCCTCATCGGATTTCTTAATTTATAATGGATAGTTAAATAGATCAGCTATCTATGCCTTTTTGAAATCTGAAAAAAAAAAATTAATTTTATTCAGCCCAGCTTTAAACTCAGATTATAAAAATGCAGCACTATGGCAAAGCCATCTACCCATAAATTAATATATATATATATTGAAACAATTTGTCTTATGTTCACAACACAGTCAAATGATTAATATTAACAGTGAGTATGCATATATACTTAAAGTTTATAAATATATATATATATATATATATATATATATATATATATATATAATATATATATATATATATATATATATATATATATATTGTGCCATTACAATTTAGTCACTAGCTAAATTTATAGTAATGTGCATGTAGAAAAGGTAAACCAAAAATCATCATCACAATTTTATATAACCATAAAACAAGCTGTAGGGCATCCAAGTTCAAACCCTACCAGATCAAAGTTCTAAAAGCTTTAAACAGAGAAAGAATGGGTCAACAATTATATGCTTTATTTGTTTGTGTGTTGATAGAAAGGTAATACACACATTTAAACTATTTAATATTTAAATTTCTTTAAAAAGCAAAGTTACAATGCATACATATAGGCAATGTATGTGTAAATTATTTAATTGTTTTATATGTCAAATATTAAACATTTTTAACTTTCTTTAAAACTAAGCTATGCTTGATCAATTCTAATATTTTATTCTATACTTTTATTTTGCTTTTCTTTAATTATAATTGGGATTTAAAAGTTACAGATTTAATTAAATAATTGGGTTATAATTACTAAGCTAGCAATTATAGTATTTAAGGTTAGTTTATGAATGATTTGAAAGAATGAAGGATGTGTGTACATTACATACAAAATTTTACATTTCCTAAATATTGAAAGAAAAGGAAGTATTAAATCTGTTAAATTATTTTTTTTGTACAATTGTTTGTTAAAAGAGGAAATCTGTTTAATCAGATATCAATCTTTGTAGCAATTTTTTTTTGTAAATAATTGTTTTTCACTTTGGAAGCTTATAATGGGTCAGAACTATAATTTTTGAAATTGTCTTATCAAGATCTAAAGAAGGAAGCTCAAAGATTTGAAGTGTTACCTGGATGTTAAAAAGAAAAAAAAAAGAAAAGAAAGGAAATAAGGATTGAGTCTATTTTTTTTTAAAACAAAAGTGTCTGGAAAAAGGATTAAACTTTTCAGTTGAAAAAATACTTTGGTTGAAAATAAATTAGAGATCTAATTAAAACAAATTTGTCCAAAAATAGCAAGTGATGCTATCTCTGATTGGTTAAGGTAGCTAAAAATTGGATATAAAAAGCTGTCTTGAATTATTATTAGGATTATTGTGATTGTTTCAGATTATTAAACTATCAAATTTGAATGTTGAAAATATAAGAAATAGCAGGCTAGAAAAATTATATGTATGTCCCATTTGCTGGACCATCTGGAGGAAGCTGCACATCACATAGGAAAGAAAAGATGTGTCTAAAATAATATTCTACACCTTTCAACTGACCAGATAAATAAGATGTTTTTAATAGAAGGAAGAAAGCATTCACCTGCATTCAAAGAAGATGAATTAATCTACTGATAAATATTAATCATCAAGTCCAATTAATTGTTACAACAACTGATTTTAAACTCAAGAAAATTTACAAATGGGAAAACAACTGCTGTATTTCATCCACATGCTTGACAGGAAGAGAAGAAAATTTAATATAATGATTTCCAAATTGTCCACTAAAGCAAATAACCTCAATAGAGACATCATCATTAAATAGTTATACACCTCAAGAAAGAGATTGTTCCCACATAAAATGGAAATAATAGCTGCAGAATATAGACATTATACAAGACAAGTTTGAACCCTTGGAAATTCGCCACAAACAAAAGATCGGTAATATGACTTTTTATATCTATTTTCTTTATGATATCAGTCTTAATAAACATTTTAGCAATAAAGTGGTATATTTTTATTTAAAGAACTTTTAAAGACTATTCAGATCGATTAAAACAAGAATGTCTTACTAATAATAACTTTGAGCTTCATAAATGACCTTGAATGTATGAAAATTATTTGTTTATTAATTTTACAATATTAATGTGTAAAACAATTTTTTTTTATGGTGTTATGATTTTAGTTTTAACTGATATATTATTATTATTTTGGTTTTAAATAATATTTTGTTATCATGGGATAAAACACGCACATACATAATGATATTTTATATGTGTATAATTGTGAGTGAATGTGAAATAATGAGTAGTATTAGAATATTAGATTATTTTGTTTCAAGTTAAGTATAGATTTCAGCGCTTGGAAGGGAGGGGGAGAAAATAATTTAAAACTCTTTTCTAAAACTTGCTCTTTCAATTTTACTAACATTTTTTTTTTACATTCTATTTACATGTTGGATTTTTAAAGTATGTGTGCCAATGAGCAGATAATATTTTTTTTAAATACTTTTCTCATGGAGTGAAAATCATGGTCAATGTGACGTCCAACTTAATACAAAATACATTTGAAGGGAAAGGGGGAAGAACTTAAAATTAATCTGAGGATTGTTATATAATCAATTATTATTATTATTATTCATGTCAATTTTCATATTTATCTAGAAATTTTTATGTATATGTTAGAAATGTAGTAATAAATATTAGTTTGTTTTATTAAACGAGGCGTATATATTTCATTAAGTGTAGTCTTTGTTAAGTGTGATTATTCATCATCATCAATGGTTGAATATTAGTTATTTAAGATATAAGTAAATATGCTAAAATTAAGCAATAATTATGAATTTCTTCATAAAATTTAGTTTTATGTTTAGGCTTAGTCCTAGAGCTGTAATTGAAACCCTTGTCATTATCGTTATTATTATCATCATCATCATCGTCATCAACGTTTTAATTAATGAGCTGTTTAACTGTTTAAAGGCCATAAATAAATATTGATTTTATAATATTTAGTGATTTCTTAGTATTATTATAACCACATCCCATCATCTATTTCATGCAAGGATGAGTGAATTGCCATCCTAAATTAGTTATATATAATCTGAGCTAGTAAACTTATAAAAACATTGAAACACATTTGTTATGCTAAGATCTGAGAAATGATTTATGTCTAATATACTCCACTTTAGTTTATAGTTGTTTTACTTTTACCTAAATATTAGTGTGTATAGTGATATGGCCCAAAAAGCAAAATCTCTCATTTTATTAGAAATAAAGTACCAAAAAGGGATTCAAACCCGGTACATGTGAAAGGTTATCAGATATAACCGTGTCTAGATTCAGATAATCTAGTGGCGCCCTGCTAGACCATATTCACTTAGTATTTGTTTAAACATGCACTTAACATCAAACCAAGAAATGAAAGTGGATAAAACCTACTGCCTGTATACCTGAGTTATATTTTATTGAATTACTAGTGTACTCACTTCACGTGATTTGCTATATACTTGTTATTAATAATTTGCTCATACTTTACTTAATATTTTGATATTTGGACTCCTTTAAATATTTCTATTTGAGCGACCATTAATTATGTTACAATATATATATATATATAAGTTACTTATGAAAGTATTCAAATTGAATCTATAATGATTTAAACTTTAATTAATTAGGTAATAACACACAAATATCTCTATCACTTTCTTTGATTTGCCATAATATCTTATTTTAATACAATTCGTAAATCTTACTTCATACACTCTATAGCAATTTTTTTTATTATATCTATACAAATCTGATATTTTTGCAGATTCCTCAGAGCTATAATATAATGATAAATATAAAGACAAGAATATACATGTATAATCTATACCTATTTTGTATTTCAATTTAATGTTTTATATTTTATTTTATATTATCTGGATTATTTTATTTTATTTTTTTAATTTATCATATTAATGTTATTTTATTTTTATTATATTTTGTTTTTTATTTTTATTTTTTAATTATCATTATATTATAGCTCTGATAAAGACTGCGGGATAATCAAAACATCCATCAGGTTATGTGTGTGTATATATATAATTACAACCCAGACTTTCAATCTCTCTTTAATAATCTATTCCTTCTTATACAACCAATACACATGATACATACAAAATAAATAAATGAACTATAGGATGTGTATTTCATGCTGAATCAGCATTCATCAGTTGTTCCGGATCATCATCTCTCTCACACACATATATATATAATCAAAGACAGCAAAACTTCAAAATGTAATGGAAAAGCTTTAGTCTTCTCCACTGTTCAATCCTTCAAAGTCTGAGTTCAAATCCCCTCTTATTAGATCTAGCTTAAAATATAAATAATATACATGTATATTATTATATATATATAATAAAAACTTTTTGTTATAAAGTATTTGAAGTAATGGGTTATAAATATTCTTGATTATTTTTTTTAAAATATTTAAAATTGTCAATGCGTTGGTGGCCTAGTGGTTAGCATAGCTGCCTTTTAAGCAGTTGGCCCGTGTTCGCTTCCCGGTCAACGTATTTGACATACGGAAAAAAATTAAATAGAAATGCCTTTTTAATAAATAGACTACTTAAACTATATCTGATTTTGACAAAATACTATAAATCTGAATTACTAAGATAACATAAGTTTTTGTAAAAACAAAAACTGCTTTAATTTCAAAAATATTTTGTACTTAAAAATATGGAAAAAAAAGTTAATTTAGAAATTACTTTTAGCCTCAATATTAAGTAAATATAAAGTTGTAGTTTGATTAAAATAAAAAACACCAATGATAATATTAATATTATATAGGGAGGAGTATCCAAAAATAACTGGAATTTTATAATAAAAAATTGTTTATTTATTTTTAAGTGTTATAAATTTAATCTCTTTCAAATTACTTTCCATTTGATGCAATGTACCACTGTCTAAACGTGTTTTTATTTTTAAAGTAGTCTAGAAATACTTGCAAAGTGGTGCCTTTTAATGTCTGTGGTGTTTTTTCACCACTTCTAAGTCTGCAAAAAAAAAATTTGAGACATTTTTTTCATTAGAGAGATTAAAAAATTATAGGAAGTAAGATTGAGTGAATATAGCTGATAGATAAGTGCATCATATTGAATTTAATTAAAAAATATAGAGATTTGAACTCAGACTTTCAAGCCACTTCACTATCCACACTATCTCATACTACAGATACACATGACCACACACATGCAGAAAAGATAAATAATCATCAATATTCGTATTCATGCTAAACCAGCACTCATCAGTTAATCCAGATTACCATCTCCCATACATATATACAATCAGTGCTCAGTTTATATTAAGATAGCAAATCCTTACACATTAACAGACAGGCTTCAACCTACTCCAGCCTCCAACTCTTCAGCCATCCATATCATTGAAAATCTGATGATGGAATTCCCAAATCCCATGCTGATGCCAATATTGTTGTCAAATGGATACTGTCCTATATGTGAGGGGTCAAAATAACTTCAGGTCAACATGGGTATGACAACAATATTGGCATCATCATGGGATTTGGGAATTCTATCATCAGATTTTGAATGGTATGGATGGCGGAAGAGTTGGAGGTTGGAGTAGATTGAAGCCTATCCATTAAAGTATGAAGATTTGCTATCTTAATATAAACTGAGCACTGATTGTATATATGTGTGGGAGATGATAATCTGGGCCAACTGATGAGTGCTGGTTCAGCACAAAATACATATATTGATGATTATTTATATTTTGTGCATGTGTGTGGTCATGTGTATCCATAGTATGAGCTAGTGTGGATAATGAAGTGGCTTGAAATTCTGAGTTTAAATCCCCTATATTTACATTTAGGCTCCATATTTAAGAGTGCCTGGTATTTCAAATCTTGAATTTAATTAATTAAAAAGTGTTTCACACTCAAGGTTTTGAGAGATAATGCTTTGCTAGAGTGAAGTTTGCACTCCTTTCTTTGCCACTGAAATGGGATATGATTCACTCCTCTCTTTATCTCAAAATAAGGCATTTATGTTTTACTGTATCACATAAATGTTTCAGAAGTTGAAGATAAAATTCATGACTATTACAAACTAAATTTTGTGTAAGAAAATCGGTGTTGTTTTGACTTTGGACTTTACTTGCGATGCTTTTTAGGGATGTGGAGAATTTATCATTTCAATTAAATCACTTATAAACTTGTGCTTTTTTCAAATCAGCTGGCTTGTAATCTATTTCAAACATTACAACTATTTTCCCTGCTGTTTTCTGTAAGTGAAAACAGAAATTTACATTGTTTGAACTTTTCCATCATAAAAATCACTAAATAAATGAAACACACTTTACAAAAAAAGTGCTACATGGCACCACATGGAAAATGTCACTTGAAAGATTGATGCAGAAGGGTTCCTGCAAAAAAATATGTAATCGCAGAAGTATATACTATAATAGACATGTAAGCTGGAAAGCAATTCCAGTTACTTTTGGATGCCCCCTCAAAATTATCATTTTTATTAAGGAAAAATACTTAGCTTTAATCCATCTTCTTATCAATGTGGGCATTGCTTAATATATGACTATAAATATTCTATCACATATTAACTCAGGAGCTTGAAGAGTAAGGCAGAGTGTTGTTACTGGATATCAGGACTTCACCCTGGTCAGAATTTGGATCTGTACAAAGATGCATGTCATCGGTGTTCTTTGGAGCAGCTACATAGCCCCTGCATGTATACCGCTGCTCTATATGAAGTTTAAACTATGAATGATAAATGTAGACTAAAGACCATCATCACTTACCTTGTTAATCAGAACATTTTATATATGTCCATATGTGATACTGATCTACTTGGGCATATAAGCAGATGAAAGAACTGGATGATAGAAGAATACATTAGTGTGCAGACTATCTCACATGAATCTATTTTACTGATATATAGAAGAGAACAAAAGAAATACACTATTTATAAAAGAATCTAATAATATATATAATTTCTGTACAGAAGCATGGATAAAAAAAATGTATTGTTGATAAAAAAAATCAGTAGTATATATTAATCTACTTTACATATGTATAGCATATATGAAAAAGAAATATACTATTAAGAAAAAAAGTCCAGCGTTATGCATGTAAATAGCTATAATGTCCAACTATTAGCTCATATATAACATACATGACAGATCCAAAGAGAGTCTCCTTTTTTAGTAGTAGCTTGAACATGTTTGCTATCACTTTCATTCAGCCTACAGAATGATGTCTGATTGGTTGCTGCACATCAATATACATGGCTCTTGATTTAACTTTGTATACATAACAGTTATCCCATTTACTAATTAATTTACATCTATATTAACCATTAAAAATAGTATATTTAAATACACATGGGTCTCGTTTTACACGATAGGTTCCTCAGAAAACATGCGCAAACGAAATCGCGCAAAAATAGACGTAACTTACATTGAAAAAGGGGGGATGCGGTCTGTGATTTTTCAAAATTCGCGTAAAAGCAAAGCACCAACGTAAAATTACTTTAAAATTTGTGCAAAAAAAAAAATAAGGAAATAAAATATGACTAATAAAAAATTTCAAATTTGAAAAAAATTGATACAAGACAAACTTTTTTTAAATATAATATTTAATTTTATTCAAAATAATATATTTTTATGCATAATTTACATTTTTTTTATACACGTTTTAATTATTATCGATATTTGCCGAAAACACACGTTCGTTTGCAAACTGAGGAAATACAACTAGCGCTAACTTCACACTCATGTTGAGTCAATGGATTTCTGGTGACAACGTAATTAATCTTTGAGACGATGATTTTATTAATTGTTTATGAACTTAGACTTACGATAATAAAAAGACATTTATTCACCATTGCTGGGAAAAATTTAATTAAAACTAACAACTAAAAATTATATTCTTATTTTTGTCTTTAATTTTCAATTCCGTTTAAAAATCAAATTTCGTTTCACTGCTATTACTCGCCTTTTAAAAATAAACTTGCGGACACTAAATGATTAATAATTGATTATGATCTTTTTTAAAAAGCAAAAACAGAATGTGTTTTAAAATGCAAAATTAACACACACAATGTTTGAACAAATTTACATTATAATCTTGTAAAATTTAATGTGTGTATACATAAAACATGGAAATCATGATTTTAATTTCATTATTGCATAAAATCTTACTATTATAAAACACTGAAAATATTGAAATTACTAAGATGAAAGTCGAATTCCAATAATGTGCTATTACTTTCAATATAACGTAAGTGCGTGAAATTTATTATTTAAAGTAATAGCGCATTATCGGAGTTCGACTTCCGGTGAATTTCAAAATCGCATAACTTCAAAATCGTCTTAAATAAGTCCACGTAAAAACAGACCCAGGTGTATATAATCAAAATTACCCCAAAGTCACAATTAAACCAGACTAGCCAAAAAATAAACTCTTAACCATGACCAATGGCTTCACTACTACAAGCAGACTTCTCAAGTATAAAGAACTACAAAATAACATATTTAAATGAAACATTGCCACAATTCCATTTAATTCCCATCCACCCTTAATATTAAAAGAACTTTTAAATAAGTTAATTGCTTTAGAATCCTACATTTTTAATAATAAAGATTCTTTAATTCTTTTTTTATTACATTTCTCTCAAAGAAGATAACCATAACTTCATCAAAATTAAAGAATCATTAAAAATTTAGATTCTGAAGCAATTAACTTATTTAAGGGTGTATGGAAAGTAAGTGGAATTATGGGTAATGTTTAGTTTAAATATGTTGTAATTTTATAGTTCTTTACACCTGAGATCTGCTTGTAGCAGTGAAACCATTGGTTGTGCTTTAAAATTTATTTTTGACTAGTCTAGTTAAGTTGTGAATTTGGGGTAATTTTGATTATTTATTGACTAGTTTAGCTTTATGCTTTTAATGTTTGCATTTATATATATATATATACATTGCGCATAATTTCTAATATTGAGTGATAACTATTTTTGAAAAAAATAATAATGCAGATTAATATTAGCAAATAGTTCACAAAAATTCCAAATTAATCGAAAAAACAAAGCAACAGACCAATTTTAAGTTCCAAAAAGAAGTCAACAAAAAAATTCAGAAATACAATACAGTAGTTTATTTTAAAGTTAATTCTAAAAGACTTTAGAGAACTATAACTGGAAAAATGAACATTTAAATAATAATCTAGTATATTATATTTTTTATATGCAAGTGCAGAAAGAAATATATATAGTTAAAATAGTGTAGCCTATAATTTAAAATTAATAATTAATATTTTTATATTATAAAATGTATGCATGCGCACATATAGATATAACAGCCTAGATCCGGAGTAGCTTAGTTAAGTCTGAACAGTTATAAATATAGGAATAAAATTAACAATAAACAATTATATTCACAGATTTAATTTGAAATATATGTTTACATTTTTTACCTATTAGAATCTTCATTTTAGTATATGTATATTAAAAAATGGGTTGATTATTTTTTCTTTTTATATTTCATTTGATCATTTAAGTGTAGTTTTATTTAACCACAAAAAATATGTATTCTTTATAACTTAAAAAAAAAACTAAGAGATTCCACAAAAGCTAAAACATTTTTATTTTTATAAATAATTTAGAAATTTTTATGCTAAATTAAATTACTATTTTACTCTTCATTAATAATTTTTATTTGAATTTTATTAATATATTTCTAATCTATCTTATATATATGTGTATATATATATATTAAAAAGGTGAGAAGGTTGCCTTGACAGCAGTGAGAAATATTGATTACTATATTTACTGTGAATGTTTAGGTGGTGACTGGTTGGTATCTAATTATATATATATATATATGCGAGACAGAGTTTTATTCAACCTGAATGAATTAAAAACTTCTACAGAATTAGGCATTAAATAATGTTATCACTTTAATAAAATAATCTATTTAATAAAATATGACATAAATAATAAATAAATATTAAAGGAGGTTGCCTTGACAACAGTTTGAAATTGTTGATTGTTATTGATATTAGGATTGTCTAAGTGTTGACTGGTTTTTAATGATTACTTACAAACCTATTTAGCCTTAGCATTATTTGACTTATTATTTAAGTAATATTTCGGGTGCAATTTGAAATGTATAATTGCAATTTGTAATGTTATAATTGACTATTTATTAGTCTTCATTCTGAATAGGTTATATTTACCTGTTTAAAGAGGTTTATTTAAACTTCTTGTATCAATAATTTCAATCTCTCTGATCAAGTTGCAATCTTTAGTGTTTATATAAGTAAATTAAACCATTAATAAAGATGGGATTCCACCTTTATTATTAAAAGGAGGTTGCCTTGTCAACAGTTTAAAATTGTTGATTGTTATTGATATTGGGATTGGCTAAGCATTGACTGGCTTTCAATGATTAAATAACCTTTGTACATGATTGATGAGGTCTTTCATCATGACTTAATTTCTCAGAACTATCATTTCATGATAAGCTTCTTTTTTCTTGATGAGGGATTCTCTCTGCTAGAATCTACTTAATATTATATGTTTTGATTTGTATAAATTATTGGTGTAAGGCTACTATAAATATTAATTCACTGTATTGCTGCTTTTTTCCTATATGTTGCTTGATAATTTTCTTATAGAAAAATAGTCACTGAGATGATAAATGTGCTAACAGTTGAATTCAATCTCCTTCCTGAAAACATATTTACACTTGTAGAATTTTAATGAAGTAGCTATATATTAGGCTTTAGTTAATTTAAAATTGAATTAAGGTAGGTATATTTTTAATCCTCTATTTCCATGCCATAGGAGGTTTTAACTTATATATTTATATTGCACCTTTTCCTTACAGGAAAAACTACTGAACAAAAAAGAATCTGGCTGCAATAATAATAATTTATTACAGTTAAGGTGCATAAATATATTACTATCAAGACAACTAACATAATGACTAGCTCAAGATACATTACTAAGATGCAATATCTAATAACAATATTTTTCAATAGTTAAATATAAGCAATTTAATAGATTAAATGTAAGACAACTTATATTACAATAATTGATTAAGGTTCCAACTATAATATTTAATCCATTCATTTTACTAATAAATCTACTTTATAACTAGCTCAATATTATAAACAAATAAGGTTCTATCAAAATAACAAATATAACTATAAAAACTCTTATCATGAGATGTTGTGTAAGGTACACAGGCTTAACCATTGAGGATACATTCCAAAAGATTCATTCCCAATGGCATAAGAATATTACCCCACAAAATTCACATAATAAAACTGCCATGTAATACTCTCCTGTCTTTAAAATATACATTTAATAATCCTAAAATAAGATTTTATAAGTTTATTATAGAAATAATAAACTAATTGCGTGTTAGCGCATTTTATATATTTTGATTTATAACAAACAATTAGCCACAAAGTGTAAACTATTTGCTTACTTTAAGAAAATATTAACTAATAACTTTACTCATCATCTCTCAATAAGAAATTTACAATCCTCCAAACTAATAAAGATAATCATCATCATTATCTCAGGTTCATTTCTAATAAAGTATAACAAATATGACTCAACTAATTAACACCTTGTAATTAAATATGATGAGCGATTTTACATGCTGTCTAACTACTCTTATAAAATAAACACAACAATAAGCAACTAAATAACTTAATGGCTCTCAACACAAAATTTAATCAATAATTAAATTTTAGCAATAAAAACAAAATAATATAATAAGATTTTGAGTAAACATCATACAATCTTTTTTTGTTTAATGTGGCATTCTTAAAAATATATATATAATGTATTTTAATATTGTGGAAATTTCAGATATTTCTCATTGGTGTTGTATCATATCTTCTATGATGATGATAATAATAATAATAATAATAATTATTATTATTATTATTATTATTATTATGACACTAATCAATTAATAGAAAGGACACCTGTTTTACGATTTCAAAGAGATGGACAAACTAAGTCAAACAATATTTTAAATAAATACCGAAACATCTAATTAACATAAATTTGAATACTCCCCCTCATCACTATCAACCACACATAGCTATGATTATGAAGCCATAGAGCTTTGAAAGTGCTGAGCTTTAAATAAATTTAGTAAAATAACTTCTTTAAGAGCGTTATAAGCGCATAATTATTGATATTATTATTATTATTATTATTATTATTATTATTATTATTATTATTATTATTATTATTATTATTATTATTATTATTATTATTATTATTATTATTATTATTATTATTATTATTATTATTATTATTATTTTCTTATATTAGCTCAATAATAAAGTTATTTGAGAAAGTTCATTATTAAGCTCTAGTTTTTTCATTTAAGGTTTATATATTTTATCAAGAACTAAGAATTAAATAAAAAGAAAGCTTTTATAATTATATATTTTTTAGATCTTACTCCAGATTTTTCCTCATTAGATAGATGTTTGAAATGTTATCATCAATGGATTTTAAGGTTCCTTATTCACCATTATCTTGTCTGTGATTTTTTGTGTGAAATGATTCAGTTATAAACTTTCTGGTATCCTCCATGTGAAATAGGCATGGTGGATGAAATCAAAGAATCTTTTCAGCAGTAGGGTGTAGAAGAAGGCATAGACAGACTTATATGGGGTATAGCAATGCATTTGTCTCATTTCTCCAGTATAGCTTGCACTGAGTGGCAATACATATAGAGAGTTTTGCCTGTTTCTCCAATGTAGGTAGAAGCTTCCACATGGTAAATCATTTTTAAACTTTTCTATGGATCTTTTTCTACTTTTATATAAAAAACACACACACAAACTTTAAAACTAAAAGACAAAATAATTGATTTTAAAAGTGCCAGAATCACTTTATATATTCTCTTGCTATCTTCCTGTATATGCACCTTGTCACACCATTTTTTTATTCTTATGGGTATTTAATCTCATGCAATTGTTGTTTTAATATGTATTTTCTTTTAATTTATTTTTAAATCATTTACAGTATAAAGCAGATAATTTTTCTCTGTTTTTAATATAGTATACATTTCTGACTGTACAATAACATTCTCTTAACAACTGAATAAAATGTTTACTTTACAAAAAAATATTTGCCTTTTTATATATATATATTCACTTTTTTTCTTTACAAGATTAGAGCTAAATTTATCTTCTAATTTATCCTTATTATGATCTCACATTATAGCGGCCATCTTTAATTAAAAGAAGATTTGTCTTGATAGAAAAGACATTTCTTCTTTTACTAATTGTAGCTAATTAGATTGATTTTTAATTTCTATCTTTTAATTATACATATATATTTTTTACCCTGGGTAGTCAAAAGAATAGATTTTCTAATTATTAATAAAATATGACTTTTATACATATATATTTTTATCTTTCAGTAAACTCCAATTCCCTCTCTGAATGCCAATACATGTTGAACCATGTTAATGGTACAGTATGTATTTATATAATTTTTCTCAGCTTTTTTCTTTCCAAAAATCCACTTTCTTTAGTTAGCATTAAAGTCATTAATCTTAATTTTTATTGGTTAAAGGCTTAACCAGCAAGGTTAATTTTTTAGAGTCAGCAAAAACTATAGAATTTCATTTTTAAAGTCTGTAAACAGCATTAGCTTTTTTATATTAAATTTAAGCCATTTTTCTTTTTGTCTTGTCTCTGATCACGTGATTTCTCATCAATCTTGTTGTTGAAAAAATGCTACAAGATTTCATATAAATTTTACAAGACTAATCAATAAATAAAATTATAACCTAAGAGCAGTGTAGACTTTTCTTCTAAGGTTAATAATAAATATAACTTAAAATAATGTAACTTAATACACTGTACAGGCTTATAACCTGCACATATAATGCAATATATAAGGGACTCAAACTCAGACTTTTACATGACCCTCAACTATCCATGCCATTTCATATTGCTGACCCACCTGAGCACACACATGTTGAAAAGATAAATAATATGAAAATAGAATGAAGCCATGAACTATGCTATATCAATGTACATGATTCCAAGTATATGTTATTAAAAAAAATGTAAATGAACAAACGAAAATATAAATAAATAATGTCAAAATTCATATATTTAATACCTTTTATAATATGCATGCAGTTATTTTTCCATATCTGATCATTGTTCATGATCATGTTAAAAAAATAAAAATTGTAAATAAAATTTACAATATGTCGGCAACCATTTTTCCATCTTAGAGTACCATATATGATCGAGTTTAGTAAAACTTCTTAGGTTTGTGTTGAAAGTCCATTCTTCATTTATTATCCTTTCCAAATTTTATGGGTAGCATTTTATGTAATAAAATGTTTTCTAAGCATAATGCTAAAAAGTTTTACAAAAATTAAGAACGTACATAAAATTGATACTAACTTAAAAACATCAAAGCAATTAGAAGGATTGAGACCATGATTATGTTTCTATAAGAGAAGAAATTGAAAAAAAAAAATTGTCCAGAGCATATTTAATTACAGTGAAGTCAGACAATTTGCTATTCATTTTATTTTAAAAATGCACTATTTTTTTCTTATCATATCAGTGAATGAATGAGTGAACACACATTTAGGAAAATATTGTTACATTTTGAATTACAGGTGTCAAATTTGCTCCACCAACAACTTTGATACCATCCGCTCTGGATAAATACAGTAATGATTATCACTAATCATTTACTAAACTAGAGATTATCTGTACCTCAGATATAATCTTTAAATCTCAGTTAAATATTAATATATCTTTTTTTAATTAAACACACACACACATGGTATTATTTACATTTCTCTGTCTCATGTGTGATATCTTTTATAAATATATTAAATAATCTCCACACTCCCATACATTCTTTTAAAATAACATGAATAAAGATACAATATATGTAAACATTTCCCATCAATTTACTACTAATAACTGTATTATTATTTTAAAATATTGTTTGTACTATATATGCATTATTATACATATATAAAAATAACAAATATTAAATCATCCCACATGTGGTGTGATTTAACATTTATATATTTATTTCAGTATAGCGTTATGCGCTGGCATTATTTTTATATATATAAATGTCTGTCTTACACATATGTGTTCAGAAGTACTGTACACTTCCTGTTCAATAAGCAATATGTATTTTATTCTTATCAAAGTTTATCACCAAAATATGAATTATTATATACAATATATAATATATATGAGGGAGGCCTGGAAAAAATATAGTAGATATTATGACTGTTGAAACATGAAACAGATTAAAGGAATCTATCCTTATAAAGAATTTTGTTTAACTTTTTTTATAGATGTCTATATAAATATTTTTTATTAATCATTCATTAATCTAGAGATTATCCACTTAGTGAATAATATTCCTGTAGTGTAATTTTCGCTATACCCCTCTCACACAAAGCAGGGACTGGTTTTTATCCACTTTTAATACCTTGAGGAGGGGTGTAGTCATAAACATATGACCAAAGATGAGAAAAAGATGTATGATCTCCAAAATGCACATTTCAACCTGAACTGGTACTCATCAGTAGGCCCAAATTATAATCAGATATATTTTTATGAATGTTCAGTATATATAGATAGCCAATTACTACAGTTTAAATTGATAAGTGTCAAACTTACTACCCTCCCAACTTTGATACTAACCACTTAATGGGAGCATATTAATAATTTTTATTACTCACTCATTACACATGAGATTAACCACTTAATGAATAATATTTCTGTAGTATAATTTTCACTACACCACTCTCACACAAGTTAAGGATTAGTTTCCATCCCTTTTAACACCTTATGGAGGATGTAATCATAAACATATGACCAAAGATGTAAAAAAGATCTATGATCCCAAGATGCACATTTCATGCTGAACCAGCACTCATCAGTTGGTCCAGACCACAGTCTCTTAAATATACTTTTATCATTGTTTAGTGTATATATATAGCAAATGACTAAAGTTTATTTCATATGTATCAAACATGCTGCTCTCACAACTTTAACACAAGTCACTTAATGATAATATATTAATATTTTTTTATTAGTCATTCATTAGACTAGAGATTATCCACTTCATGAGTAATATTTCTGTAGTGTAATTTTCACTACACCACTTTACACTTTTAACAAGGATAAGAATATATGCCTTAAATATCTATAGTTTCATATTTAACATATGATTTAAGAGTATATGTAATGTTCAAGCATCTGTAGTGATAGATTGACCTTCAACATTTTATATATGTCCATATGTGATATGAGCTTTTTGGATTGTTTTTTTGAACAGTGAATTTGGATGCAGCATTCCTTTGGCAACCATTTTTTAAATATTTTTAATACTATCAAGCTGCAAGCCCAAACTGAAAAACATATTAATTTTTTCAAGTCAAATCTTGTTTACATGCATTGTTCACAAAAAAAAACAACAACAAATAAAACAAGCTTCTCACTGATGGAAACCATAATCTAGAAAATAATCTGGGAATATTTAAATATCTGGCATCTATTGTTTATTAAAGCTCATACTAGATAGGGTAGAAGTAGTGATAATTGAAGAATTTGCTAACATAGTAATAATAATTGCTAAATATTAAAAAACCCAGAATGTCACATAACTCAATAAATCAACATCAATTATTCAAGTTGAATAAAATTTCTGAATTATTAATGGGGGGGAGGGGCTTTTTTGACTTTATCAGAATTTTTTGCAAAGTATACTCCTTATCACCATTACTGAAATGACACAGTGTCTAAATGCTCTATACAGTAGTGCCACTCAGTGCAAGCCAAAGTAATCAATGGATGTAAGGTTTGTGCATAAAATCCTTATCTAGTGTGTACTCATGCAATATCTGCAGACTGTTTTTAGTTTGTGGCATTGATCAGTGAGAAACCTTCGATCTGATAGCACTGCACCTAGATTTTAGGATCTAATACAATTCTCCAGCAACCACTTTTTATCTTATTAGCTAACTATAAAACTTTCAGTCCAAAATAAAAACACAATTATGTTTTCAATTCAAGCTCTTTAGCTTGTATTGTCTTATAGATTGGAACTCAGCTCAGCATCCATACTTTTTGGTGTCTTTGGTTCTTTAATAACCACAGTCACCATAATCCTATTGGGAAGGATTGATATTAAACCACTAAACATCACATGATTACCATTTTTTATGCTTAAACAAGCTGTTTACACAGTGACTAAACTCTCCATACAGTAGCACCACTACAGTAAAGAATGGTAATCGTGTGATGTTGAGTGGTTCAATACCAATCCTGACCAATAAAATTATGGTGACTGTGGTTATTAAAGAACCAATGACATCAAAAAAGTATGGATGCCAAACTGAGTTCAGATCTATATGACTATATAAGCTAATGAGATTGAATTGAAAACATTATTGTAGTTTCATTTTTGATTCAAAGCTTTATAGTTAGCTAATATGGTAAAAGGTAGCTCCTGGAGGGTTGCATTAGATCCTAAGATCTAGGTGCAATGCTCTCAGATCCAAGGCTCTTCACTGATAAAAGCCACAAGCCAGAAACTGGTGTGGGGATACTGGATGAGTAGGCCCTAGATAGAGATATTATGCACAAGCCTTCTTGCATCCATGGATTACTGTTGCTTTTACTGAGTCGCACTACTGTAAGGAGAGTTTAGCATCTGTGTAAACAGGTTGTATAAACATAAAAAATGGTGATCATATGATGGTTAGTGATTTAATTACTGAGACTACCAAGAAAATTTGAAAAATATAAGAATTGTAGTCAAACACATACTGATCAGATGCTAAACACTTTGAGATTTGTTATAGATAAAATAATATATAATGTGATATGAAGCTAAAATACTCTTCTCAGAAAAAGTAATAATTTATTATATCTTATACTTATGGAAATATATGAGCTATGAACCATTAGAAAAATATATTTTATGTAAAAACATTAACACTGATGTTTAAAATATATTGATGATATTTTGCAATATCGTATAACTCTGAATATGCAACAGGAATGGCATCCTTTTGAAATGCTGATTTTAAGATAATTTTTTTTTATAAGAATTGAATAGAAATATAATTTTTTTAAATAAGAATGGAAATAACTATCTTATTAGTATTATTCATTTTAAATAGAATCTTTATTCACAAAAAAATATTAAGTTATGATTACTTATTAAGCACACAGAAAGTATAGAAATACTTTTAGAGAAGTCTTTAACCTTTATCATATGTGCATTGATGTCATCTCTTTTTTTGACTATAGAGGTACCTCTCAAACCTCAACACAAGATTGCCTTATATAAATGGGAATTTAGGTAAAAGTTAAGATGGCCATTTTTGTCTTTATAATGTCCCTATTTTGTGTTGAGATTTGAGAGATCCCTTTACAGTCAAACAAAAAGGAGATATCATTTGACTATTATAAATATTCAAGATGCATATGACAAAGGTTAAAACCGTCCTCTAAATGTATTCACACAAAAAAAAAATTATATACATTTTCACAGTGATTATTTACTTTTAAAATAAATGTCAACAGATTTAAACCTGAAAAGGCATATATTAATTTATAACATCTTTATTCAAGCTAAGTACTTTTGATACCTCAGGTATCGTAATCATTTTAACTTACATATCTTCATACTTATTTATATATATTATAAGTTTTTTTCAACATATATGTATTCAAGTGTATCAGTGTTATGAGATAGAGTGGTGAGTGGTGGATAGTGTGAAAGTCTGTGCTCATATATTATATACATTTCATTAATTAATAAAAAAAAAATTTGATTTTTATATTATTTCCATTATTCACATGGAGATAGAACAGTGCTTGACCAAATTTTTCTGTTTTTTTATGTAAGGGGGGGGGGAGGATGTATCTGATTCACTTATTACAATATTTATTCCAGTCATTATCAAGTTTTTTTTTAAACAATTATATTTTTTATTACCAAAAATCATTTCATATCTTATTGCCCATATACTTTTTAGATCATGTAACAAAACCATAACATTATATGGATTAAATCTTTTGATATGGTTTGCTATTTCTCTTTTTAAATTTATGTATGGCGCATGGAATACTTTTGATCTTAAGAGTTTCAATGCTACACATTCTTCAAACAAATGGAAAAAGATTTCCTCTTTTATCTTACAAAAAATACACGAAAGCACAAAATTTATTTTAAGTTGATCATTTAAACAGGCAAAACTCTCGATACAGTGGTGCCTCCCAGTGGAAGCCAAAGTAATCAATGGATGCCAGAAGACATGTGCACAAAATCCCCATCTAGTGCCTACTCATCCAATATGCCCAGACTAGTTTCTGGCTTGTGGCCTTCATCAGTGAGGAGCCTTGGATCTGAGAGCAATAATGAGTGGCAATACGTATAGAGTTTTGCCTGTTTTAATAACAGTTATAAGCAAGCATAAGAAATGGTAATCGTGTGATGCTTATTGGCTTGATCATTTGAATAAACCTTCATTGATAGGAAACTATTTAAAAATTTGAAACAGAATTTGATATATGATTATGGAGCGTATCTTTTGTGAAGATTCTTGATAATCTTAATCACTGACATTTCGATCCAAATGTACTGAACATTATTTATTAATTGTTTTAAAATCATTATATTTAATGTTAACCAAGTTACTTAAGTCCAAGTCAGCCTGCAAATCTTTATTTGCAATAAATAAGTCACGTGATGGTGGACTAAAACTTTTGTTGTCTATTATATTAATATATGGCTATGCTTTTATATGTGGTACATATAATTTTAGACCAATAAAATCAAAGCCTACATGATCAATTGGATATTTCTTTGCTATCTGATTCAATTTATTTACCGTTATATTGAAAATACAATCATGGTGCATAATAAGTTAGGACTCCCATAGCAATGGCATTAGAATATTTTGTTTTGGTAATTTCATAAAGCTTAACTGATAAAAAAAGATTTAATTTTTTTTATTGATTTTATCAATTACCATCTTGTGTTAGTATTATATTTCTGATAATCATATATGTATAATGGAGCAAACCATTTTTCAGGTTATGAACAAATAATACTCTGTTGGCAAGGGGTCAAGCAATGGATCCATTTATTTTTTAAGTTTTTTGATGTTTATAATCTTACTTCCATCAATATTAATGAAAATATAGAGTGAATTGAACATATCAGCCAGATGAAAACATGGTATTAATAATTTTTAAATTAATTATCATTGTACAAGGAAGGATCTCACTTAATGATCCTAAACTAATTAAACAAACGTTAATAATTATAAACATTAAATTAGCATAGCTCAATATATACCTATGATTCATGGAATAAACTACTCACCATTCAAGATATGAACAAATAATTCTCTGTTGACAAAAGACCAAGAATGGAATGGAT
This sequence comes from Epiperipatus broadwayi, assembly GCA_028023455.1. Taxonomy (NCBI): domain Eukaryota; kingdom Metazoa; phylum Onychophora; class Udeonychophora; order Euonychophora; family Peripatidae; genus Epiperipatus; species Epiperipatus broadwayi. The sequence goes on along the minus strand of JAQFVV010006326.1, from coordinate 3,378,977 downwards.
TCATCAATTAAGTGTTATAGAGCTATGCTAATTTAATGCTTCTACGGTGGGCATGTAAAAGTCTGTTCTCATATACCCTATATATATTACATATATTGATACAGGTATATAATAAGCCTAAAATTCAGTTATATATCACAATTGTATTTTTTTTTGTTTTACAGGTTGTTCTTAGAAAACAGAAATATCTGACAAAGCATTTTCTAAAAATGGGGAAATAAATGTTGTTTTCTGTTGTTGTTTTTTATCAAAAACAAACTTTATTAAACCAAAAAAAAAATACATAATATTGTATAATAAAAACAATATGCAAATTAAAGTTCTATAGGTAGAAATTGGTCTTCAAATGTCAATAAGATCCCTTGTGCTATTAAATAAATCTTGTGATGATATTCTATGGTCTCTTGCTTTCATCATTCTGATTTCTCTAATTATAATCTTCAAAGGATCTGTACAATTAGAATTAAAGATAATATCAGATCGAGTTAGCCATAAACTATATATTAAAAAAGTGACACTTCTAATATCAGCAAAAACTCCCACTTTAATTGCTTGTATCAATACATGTATCAATGAGCCTTTATGTTTATAAATAAAGCTAATAAAATATCTACAAACTTGCAAATAACTGCATTCACCAAAAATATGTTCAATCGTATCTTCATCTCTGTGACATAAACCACATAGACCATCAATAAAAGTAAATCCACGGTTTCTTGTTAAAAAACTACAAGTAGGTAGTGCATTTAAATTTATTTTTATCAGGAAATCAAAATATTTTGGCTCCAGACCCCACCATCTGAACTTTTTCAGCAGATTAAATGTTGTCAAGTTAAGACTTGAATTAATAGGCACTATTGCTTCATTAATGAGATAATAAGTCTCCCAGTATTGAACTTTTTGTGATTTAGATGGATTAGGATTTCAAATAATAACTCAGCCAACAAGCAATTCATTATTGGAGGTGGGGTATCAGTAGGATCAACATCAACTAAATAAAATTCTTGAGGGATAAAATGATTCAGTCTCAATAATAAGTTGAAGGCCCAATGGAGTCTAAACACTTTCAGTAAATGCAGCCAAAGACCACTTTGTCTTGTAGGTGTGTGCATCTTTCTGAGGCTAATTGCTACAGTCCCCCCCCCATAGTAGCTTAGAACAAATTGAATTGATACCATGAATGAATTTAGCTGTAAATTTAATAAAAGGCATGAAATAAGTAATCCTTGGAAATAACAACATGTTCAAAAGAGCTGTCTTGGAATAAAGAGACATATATACTTTCTGTAGAGAACCAACTATTCTGTTAGTTACTAATATGATTGAATTTTGGACCTCTCTCCTCATTGCAAGCTGAGAGAGATTAAAAGCAAATCCAAGAAATTTATGTGGTTTAGCTGTGAAGGGTGAGGAATGTTTTTTCCAGAGAATAGTCTCCATGCTGCTGATTTTTCAAGGTTGAAACTAAGCCCTGAATCTTCTGAAAAAGAGGACATAAACTTCATGAGATCTGGAATGTACTTACGAGAAGGCAGGGAATATGGCTATATCATCCATGTATGCAATTAGATGAATTTCTTCATTAATGTAAGGAATGAAGATTCCAGGACTATTTTTCTCAATAGATTTCAAGAAAGAATTAAACATATAAAATAAATAAAAGTGCACTTAAAGGAGAGCCCTGAGGAATAGATTTAGTAGGAATGAAAGATTCCGTTAATTTACCATTTAAAGATATAGCAATTTTCCTATTAGAAAGTAGATTAGAAATTATATTGATTATCCCAGGATTAATATCCATGTCAGCAAGCAACTGAACCATGTGTGGAATCCTGACAACATCAAATACAGCTGCAATATCCAGCTGGACAACAATGGGTTTTGATTTTCTATTCCTTCTGATATGTTCAACAATTAATTTGAAAAGGCTAATCACTTCTAACATCGAAGCCCCTTTTTTTGCAAATTGACAGCTAGATATTTGTAACAGAATCTGATCCTGGATTTTATCCTTAATTATAGATTCAATAATCTTTATTAACAGAGGAGTCATTGAAATAGGCCGCAGATTTCCAAGAGGGGAAGGTATAATTTCCTTCTTGAGAAATGGTACCATGGCAATAGGATATAGATCATCAATTAACCATGAACCTGCAGCAAGATAATTAATCATATTACAGATAATTGGTATAGAAAAGGTTTCAAGATGCTTTAGTATAAATTTTGGAATACCATGTAAAACAGGATGAGTACTATCAAGTATTGATGCAAGTTTAGAACGGACATCTACCTCAAGTATTCCATGTTCCAGCTCACATGGCTCATTATTTAACTCCTGTTGAAGTAGAAAGTTAGAATCAGCTAATTTTGTTTGATAGTAAAATAAAATTTTAATCAACATAGGAATCCCTGAAAATATGTCATCCCCTATTTTAATAGCCATTGGAATCTTGGCTTTCATTTTGTAGCCAAGAGCCCACCTTATATACCCTCTTGAAAAAGTATGAAGTTTTTTAAGGTATAATTTTGATTTTTTAATAGCCAGATACTCATAAAGAATTTGTTGTGTATTGAAAAAAAGTTGTTTTAGAGAGATAACCTTATGTACTGCTGATTGACTCAATGGTAATTTTTTCAGGCTTTCTTGAATTGCATCAATTTCATTGAGAAGAGCTATTGGTCCTCTATTTCTCTTAGTATAAAACTGTATTAATGTAGATAAAATGTTTATGGATGCAAACCAACCCTCTGTTGGTCCAATAGAAAGAATGTTAATTTTAGGAAACAAAATATATGCTTCAGAAACAATTGCTTCCAGAGCAGCAGATTTCAGCAATAATCTAATCGTAGTCTTGCCTTGTAGAGAGTGTTGAGAAGGAAGGTCAATGTTCAAAGATACTATAAGAGCATGATGATCAGAAAAGGCAACCGGAGATAAAGATGGGTCAATGTAAAAATGCAGATCTGGTGAGTAAAATAGAAGATCAATTAAGGAGGAGTGATGTTTAGTATAAAAGGAACATGCATCAGGAGGAAAGAATCCCTGTGCACACATCAAATGCATGTTTAATAAATGTAGATATTTGCGATTAAATTCATCATAACCAATATTAAAATCCCCAAGCAGGAATGTAGGAAAAGGATTTGAATTTAAAGCAATATTTATTAGTTGAATAACATTGTAAACCAGTGAAACCTCTTTTTAAGGTATAGAAAGATAACATTAAAATTATAAGAATTTAAGTTGATGGTAACAAAAATCATATAATTATTCAAAAGACAAATCTTAAAACTAGCACCACCAGAGGGATGGTTTGCAGTTGAAAAGTGGAATGATCCAAACTTGTATAACTTTTCTAATAATACAGGGTCTGATTTGAAATGAAGCTTCGTTTCTGCAAAGCATATCATATTTGGAGAGCAAACTCATAACCAATGACCAATAGCATCAATCCTCTTTGCAGAGTTCAGTCCATGAACATTAACACCAGCCAATTTAAAATACATGAATAAACATCAACAAATAAGAAAAACAACAATGTATCATGTAAAAAAAAATAGAAAGAAATTTTTTCCAGCATTAACTTTCTCCTAAGGATCAATTAAAATAAATGTTGTTTTCCAGGAGAAAGTGCTCAAGAATACAAAAAGATTTTGCCAAAAATTCATTCAGAGGTCACTACTTATCTGAACACCACAGGTTCTCTACCAAAACAATCTGTTGAGTAGTTGATAAATAGAATATTCTGGTAAAGTATTTGTTTTTGTATTAATTATTGATATGAGTATTACAATGAAGTACTCATGTCTTAAATACATAAACTGGATATTGGATGATTTGATGCAAGTCATGGGGTTAGATAAATCATTTCCACATTCTCTAATAAATTTCTTTTTAATAAGAGTCAAAAAAAGTCAGCTATTTCCTGTAAAACAAGATGAGAAAGATGTCATTCGTGACATTATGATATACTATTATTTCATTATTATCTCTGCATTAGTATATCACAGCTGTAGATAATTTGAATATTTGGGAAACTAATTCCAATTCACTGTTGAGCATTTCTTCCAGGTAACATTGCTGTTCTAGACTATACCTTTAAAATCCATATCGCTCACACAATAACATAATGTGTTGAGTAGCATGGTGTTGATGTTATGCATGTTTCAAGATCTGTCTAATGAGTGTGAAAAATGAATATTTTTATGAACATTTTTCAAAAAAATTGATATTCATATTCTCTATTAATATCTTCAAAAAAATGTTTATGAAGTGAGATAACATTCATCTAAATAGTTCACAGATATTATGCAATTTCAATCCATGAAGAATGCAAGAAATTCTGAATGCAAATGGTGAACTATATTATATTATTAATTGTATTTTATGTTTATGTATTATATTTTTTTATTTACTGATATATATATAGTGAAATATTTTTAATAAATAGAGATTCCATTTTTAAAATTTCAAGCCATGATGTTTCCAAGTCAACAATTTATTAAAATTTCTTGTGCAGGCTGAAATAATAGGACGTCTAAGCTATGTTTAACCAAAAGATGGCACTTCTTTTATTCATAGTCAAGCTCTTTACAGTGAGACAACATATATTTCATATGAGAGTTTGAAATATAATAAAGTTCTCTTAATTCTCAACTAAAATCAAGATCCCACAATGACTAGTGTATATTAATTTAATATATTGCATGAACTAATATGTGATAAAACATTTTTATTAAATGGGAATTTCATTTCTAAACTCTAGTTAAAATTTCCAAGCCATGATGTTTCCATGGCAACAATAAGTTAAAACTTGCTGTGTATGTTTAAAATATTCTCTTCACTATACATTATTGAACCATATGAACGAATACATACATTATAGTCTAGAGGCAATCTCTGATTTAATAAATGATTAATAATAATGACTAACATATTTATCTGAAGTGATTGATGTCAAAGTTATGAATGCAGAAAATTTGACACTTGTCAGTCAAATTGTAATGATATATATATGGAATTAAATATTTCCATGGATAGTTATAATAAAGAATAAAAATGAGATTATATCCATGTAAACAGAAGTAACTTTTATCTTTTGGGGTTGCTAAAAAATGATCAATTACTATTAATTGACAATTCCTGGAGCTAAACAAGTTTTCTCATTAACTTATAATATTTTCATGTGTCATAGCATTGGCCAGGAAGCAAACCCACTAACCCAGGACAACTGCTTGTAAGGCAGCTGTGCTGACCACTCAACCACCAATGCTTGATAATATAATTGTTCTTTTGTTGGAGTATTTTACTAGTAAAAGATATATTACAATGATTTTATTAACTGATTAGTTAAATATTATTGAGAAAGTTTATTTGAATCTGTAATACAGTTTTGTGCTTATTTAATTTAAGATAGTAACCATCTTTTGTTGAGTATTTATTTGAAAAAGATTTTCCACTTTATGTTGATGTATGTTAACCAGTGATTCATTGCCAAATGATGAATGATGTTGATGTCATAAAAATTTGGTAGAATTGAGTGTCTGGTTATTTCAATATTAAGTCAAAAATTATAAATAAATTATACTGACAATTTCATTGGTAGTTAATTAAAAGCTGTTTAATTCCTATTTCATATTTCAACATTTTTTGTGTCTTCCCCTGGTCAACATTTTATTTTAGTGTTAAAAAGATTACTCTGTATTATAAATCAAAAAATTATACTCAATTTATTAGAAATATAAGTTTACAAATGAAATATATCTTAACAAATCATCTTTATTATTAATGAAGGTTGCCTTGACTACAAGTTGAGATTGTTGATAGCTTAAGGGTTATTATCATCTACATTTATAAACCTATTAAAGTCTTTAGTAATTGGCTTTATTGTCATAACCAAGTCATATTTGAAATTTGCAAATATAGAAAAAAAAAATAACAATAGTATTTTTTTTTATTGGATGATTACGGCAAGATGACAAAAAAAAATTAATAAAATCTTGGTTAATTGAACATGTCTAATACTTGAACAAATTATTGTTAAATCATTATTATGCTATGAAATTTTATTTTAAAATTGTATTTATAATTATTAAAATATCAGAAAAGTTCTGTATTACAGGGTTTTGCATAACATTATCAAATCGTAGTTTTATTTTTATCAATATTACAAATTTCTTGACTTTTATTTTTAAAAATAAAAGATATTTGAATACAACTACATGGGATCATGAAAATGTTTCTTTCTTAATAATTACTATTCAAATATTTTGTAAAAATAGTCATACAAATATAAATATACTATGGAAAATATACAATTTTTGTTCACTGCTAACAAATATAGAAGAAAAGATTGTAAGTCATCTCAAAAATGCTCTTGGGGTCAAACATCAAAGAATCTACCAATCAGTAGTGTTGTTGCTTATTTATAGCACTTTCTCTGTAGAATGCTGACATTTTCATATTTTTAAACTAATAAATGAATACTTACTTTAATTCCAGATCTTTCTTAAACTAATAAATGAATATTTAACTTAACGTTTTTAAAGATGGACATTATTTCTATGTATACTAATTTAAATGTAGGTAAAGCGATAAATTTAGCTATAGAGAAATATATTAAGGATAAAAATAAAACAATAAAAATACCTGTTCATATTTTGGTAGATTTAATGGAATTATGTTGCAAAGATGTAGTTTTTGAATATAAATGAATATTTATTTTAATTTCAGATCTTAGTATCAAATATATGCATAAGTAACAAAATTGTACTACAAATAGTCATAGAAAATTAAAAACTAGCTTCAAACATTACTCCATAATATCATACATTTGACAATCACTGAATTATATATGAATAAAAAATTTTATAACCTTGTTATAATTGAGTATTAAGAATAAGAATATATGTGCCATCATGTATAAGGTCAGTTTTAGATTGCCTCCATCACTAAGCAACTTGTTAAATAATTCAAGAGACAAAATACCAAGAGAGCACATCTCTCAAGTGGTTTACAAAATTACATGCAATGCCCCATTTTTTAATTGTTTGTATTATGGAGAATCATGTGCAAATAGATTTATAAGAATTGTCCAGCACATGTACTAAAACGAAAGAGCAAAACAAAATAATCTTTATAATTCAATCTTCTTTGATCATGAGCTCACTATGGGTCATACCTTCAGTCCTATTAATGTAAGCCTGGTTTGTGCTGAAAGAGATCTAAAATGAGAATATAAGGGAGCATGGGCAATTGCAAAGGATTCAAATGCAATTAATAGAAAGGATTCATGTATTCCATTATCAAAAAAGTGAAATATATAAATGCCTCATTTACATAATAAATCATGTCCATATCTTATATATAAAATACCTATTTCCTCTGTTGTCTAATTGGTGAATGTATGAATGTTTGTCTGATGCTTTATATTAATTTCACTATCGTTATGTTTATGCAAAAGAAGTTATTTTTGCTCAGGCAAAAATTCAGTATGTGCTATTAACTACTGAGGTATAGTATTTAAATTATGAAGAAAATGCAATTACAGTACATAAATTCATGTTTGAAATGTGATATTTAGTGAGGGAAAAACAATAGATGCTATGGTACTTTATTTGCATTTATTTTTGATTAGCATATTATTATATGCAAATGAATTAATTCAAAGTAATTCCACTATTAATAAAAAAAATACTTGGGAAAAAATCGGTACATGTGCTTTTGACTACAGAGTTGTAGTACTTAAATAATGAAGAAAATGTGATTACAGAACATAAATTGATATTTGAAATGTGATATTTAGTGAGGGGAAGGGGGAATAGATACTGTAGTATCGTATTTACATTTATTTTTGATTAGCATATAATTGAGGTTAAAATGGCCTTTTAAGAGTGCAATTTCTCACATTCAAAATCTTTTGTTTAATTTACATTAAATCTTTAACACGATCCACTGCTCTCAGTGCCATCTCATATTGCTGATCCACCTGATCACACACATGTTGAAAAGATAAATAATCACCAATATACATATTTCATGCTAAACCAGCAATCACCATCATCAGATTTTCAATGAAATGGAAGGCTGAAGAGTTGTGGGTTGGTGTAGTTTGAAGCCTGTCCATTAAAGTATGAAGACTGGCTATCTTAATATAAAGCTGCGCACTGATTGTATATATGTGTGGATAGTAATCTAGATCAACTGATGATCGCTGGTTAGCATGAAATACGAATATCGGTGATTATTTATCTTTTCAACATGTGTGTGATAAGATAGATCAGCAATACGATATGGCACTGAGAGTAGTGGGTCATGTGAATTTCTAAGTTCGAATCCTGCACATATTATATATATATATATACATGCAGGTTTAAGCCTGTACCTTGTATTAATTAAATCTTTAAAAACAATTGTTAAAGCAACCAATTAAAAAAAACAATGGCTGTTACAAGACTGGATACATCTGATATAGGAATAATTTTCAACTGCTAAACAAAGCAGCACTGTGATTCTGACAGTGGTCTGCTAAAAACATGCTTAGTGCAATGTAAAAGTTTTGAATATTAACTGTTACCTTTTCTTAATACTGGATTATAACAAGTTTATAATATTTACTATAATTATAGAAAAAATAATTAAAGATCATTTAGAATCAATGAATAAGGTTAAAAATGAATCCAATTTACATTTGCTTGCTTTAAAAAACATATTTTCAATATTTTTCAATTTGGTTTTCTTTGAGATTGTATATTTCTGATACCGTCTCACAACTTCTTTAATTGCCTTAAAGAAGAAGGTTTTTGTTCATTCTTGAAATCATAGGGTACTATTGCTTTCGCCTCATTTCACTACTAAACCTTGATCTAGTTACAAGAAGATTGAGGTGGTATGGTTGATATAGAAAGATTTTAAATGGCCCCATTGATTATCACTGCATGGGGGTAAACATTTATACAGTGCAAAAGAATATGTTTTCATCGTAATCTGTTTGTTGAGAATTGTAGGTTTCCCTTTATTTTGAAAACAGATGAATATCACTCATGATCTTTTATGTTCTTTGCTGCTTTGATCAGTTTATCACTTAGTACTAAATATGCTACCATCTTTTGATGAAGTTCAATAGGTCTTACATTCTGCACAAAAATTACATAAAGACGGAAGTTTCATATTTAGGCCCTTCCAGTTTAAATGAGATTGGTAATATCAGATTGTCCATGCAATGAAAATGTTATTATAGTAACGATGTGGTTAAATTCTGTCATTTGTTAGTACAATTTCTTAATGAGTTGCATTTGTTTAGACTTTCTCCCATGATTTTGCAGCATAAAAATGGAGCATCAAATTAAATAAGTCTTCCAAAGCAAATTTCCTCATGATCCTGTAAATTTTAGAAAACACTTTATATGTATAAAAATAAATAGATTTGAATGGATAAGTTGATAGATAGAAAATGGATAAATGCAATGATACATGGATGGATATTGATTAAATAGATAATGGGTATGCAGGCTGATAAAGATAGATAGATAGATAGATAGATAGATAGATAGATAGATAGATAGATAGATAGATAGATAGATAGATGGATAGATGGATAGATGGATGGATGGATGGATGGATGGATGGATGGATGGATGGATGGATGGATGGATGGATGGATGGATGGATAGATAGATAGATAGATAGATAGATAGATAGATAGATAGATAGATAGATAGACAGACAGACAGATAGACAGATAGATAGATAGATAGATAGATAGATAGATAGATAGATAGATAGATAGATAGATAGATAGATAGATAGATAGATAGATAGATAGATAGATAGATCATTTGAATGGGAGACAAAATAGATAATTATATTGCTTAATGAATGCTTGTAAAAATGTAGGAGTATATTGCTAAATGAATGGATGATTAGATTGATAAGTAAACAAAGAGATAGATAAATGGATAAGTTGATAAAAGTCTAAATAGATATTTGAATGGATGGTAGATGGGTAAGTAGAATGGGTGGATAAATAAATTTGTTTAGAGAGAGAGGGGCATTTAAATGGTCATTGCATATTATAAAAGTAAAAGAATATACCAAAAATATTAATCAAGGATTAGCATGAATTTAGATTTTTATTTCAAGTTATATATATATGTCACAGCTATAAATATTAATTATTACTGGGATGTTATAAGTGATAATTATGTAATTGACAACGCAGTGGTTAGAAGTTAACAAACAGCTGTCAGACTTAAGTGAAACTCATCAGGAAAGATTTACGAACATAACCTTAATCTCTGCCCAGACAAATGACCTATGACTAAGAATGTCACCCCCACAAGAGAGGAGAGATCAGATAAATAATTATCGTATAACAACTGAGCAAATTAACGGCTATTAACAATAAAAGTGTTAGCTATAAAAGCAATAAATAATGTCATAATTTATTATAATAATGAATTCCGCAGTAAAAAAAATTAGATCGCACAAAACAACGTTGCCGTTAATGTTTACAGAGCTTTTCTTTTTAAATAAAAATCTTAATAATATCAAATAAACTTTATTTATACCACAACGTTTAACGTCTTTTATTATTATTTAAATCATAGTAGTATGAGAGATTTTATATTTAAAAAGAAATTTTATAATAAATAATTCTTTTATCAATACTGTATTTATTTTGTTATTACGTTCAAGATCAGCCTTTTCAAGCTATTGTGCATGCGCTTTTTACGAGTGTTAATAATAAATGAATACTTTCATAAAAAGCGCATGCACAATAGCTTGAAAAGGTTGATCTTTAATGTATTACAATTTATAAAACATAGCGCTATAAAATAAAAGCTTATTACGTTCAGTAATTATTATATTCTTTAGATCTTAAAAACTTAAAGAATTCTATGTTCAATAAAGTTTTATTAGATATTGTTGTTGTTGTTTTTAATTAAGTAAGAACTTTCTATTCTGTGCTGCTTTTATTCGATACTGCCCCAAATCCCGGCACTTAGTCATGACAGTTATAATCACGACAGCGAAAATCCTGACTGCGTAAAAGCCCTACAATCTAAAATCCTGTCAGGAAAAGTTTTGGCAATTCAAAATCCCAATAATGAAAATCAACAGCTAAAACTCAGATAGTGAAAACTCCGACAATTTTCAAATCCTGAAAAATATCAATGGACAAATAATTTGTTTTGTATCTATTAAATGTACAGTGGGGCCTCCATATGCGTTACATTTTGTTCCAAGTCCCCTTCATTATATTGCTGTTAAATTTTGATGAGATTAGATTGTATTGTTTGTTGAACTGTAAGTGTAAGATGTTTTTTATACCAAATATGTATACATGTGAGGTGATGCACTGTGACTTATCCTTATACAGACTTAGGAATCTCTTAGCAACTATGCCCAGAAAAACCTGTTAGCCACTTTACCTTCCTTTCCATTCCCCACCCTAAGTTTTTCCATAATCAGCTCCATCCCATTTCTGCAACATAATCTTTGTCAACTCCATGGCCTTCATATCTAAATCCCCCTTATTTTTTCCCAAACCCAGCATAAAAACCAATAACTCACTCTCTGTATAATCACTTTGTTCATATTTATTCTTCCATAACTTCATTATTTGTACCCTTTCTGCTTACAAGCATTTACATTGAAGTAATAGATGCCTAATATTTTCTATGCCTTTCTTACACAACTTGCAGACTAAATCACCCATATTTTTCCATTTATGTGTATATTCCCTTGTTGCTAAGGGTCCCATTCCAGCCTTCAACAATAAACTACTTTCCTTACTATTATCATAAATTAACTCGCACCCAATGTTCCATTCCATTTACTTCTATATATATTTAAATTTGTTTTACTCTACATACTTGTTCATCTCTCCAACTCCCTATTCTTTATTAATGCATCTATTCTTCTATCCCACTCCTTACCACTATACACTCAACAATTCTCCTAACACAATCATCCCACCTACAAGTATACTGACAAATTGACAAATTCTTTATCCAAATCTTCTGCACACCACATTACCTTTCTCACCCATCTTGTTGCCTGCCCTTAGTTGTAACCCAATTAAATATTATTTTTGGCTATTTTTTTATTATCCATAAACTGCAATCTACCAAACATTTTCATTTTGCTTTTTGCATCTCTCATATAAAAACTTGACCATCCCATTTCTCCTTGAATTGCCTACTTTGCTATCCACACATCTGCATCTAATGCATATCTTCCTACTTCCCTTTGTACTTTTTCTAAGTAATCTAATACCCCTTTACTAACACATAACACATCATTGCCATATGTTAACCCTGCTACTACCACTCCCTTCCATGCAATAGCACCACTCAGTGGAAGCCAGAATAATCAATGGATGCAATACCACAAGCTAGAAACCAGTCTGGGGATATTGGATGATTAGGCACTAGATAGGGATTTTATGCACAAACATTCCTGCATCCATTGATTACTAAGTGGCACTACTTTATGGAGAGTTTTGCCCCTGTGAAAACAATTTATTATAATACAAAACAACAATAAATCTAGTGAATACAAACTTAATATAGAAATTATAAATAATATTAGTATGATAATGAACCCTTTTTCCGTTTCTTTCATTATATGTATCTTCAAATGCTAAAGCTAAAAAACATATTAATTACTACAAGAATTAGCATTAATCTCAAACACTGCATGCACTTATATATTAAATATTTTTATGGATTTATTAGATGTAAACAAAAGAAATTGAGTGATTATATTCATGTAAAGAACTATAAAGAAGAACTTTACCTTTGACGTCATCAATTACCAATTGACATTTCTGAGGTTAAAAAGTTTTTTCTAGTAAGCTATAACAGTTCCTTTATCTTGAATTTAATGACAATTAGAGAGTGGAGAGGATTAAAACCTGTCCATTAAAATCTGTAGAGTTTCTATCTTAATATAAACCGAGCACTGGTTATCTATATGTGTGTGAGATGATCCACACCAACAGATGAGTCTGGTTCAGCACAAAATATGTATATTAAAGATCATTTATCTTTTTCACATGTATGTGGATATGTAAATTAGTTATATAAGATAGAGTGGATGACTAAAGGGAGCTCGAAAGTCTATTCAAATTCCCTTTAACTAAACATATATAGCATATAATAATACATTTTGTACAAAGGCAAAACTCTCCATACAGTAGCGCCACTCAATGCAAGCCAGAGTAATCAAAGGATGCAGTAAGGTTTGTGCATAAAGTCCCTATCTAATTGCCTACTCATCCAATATCCCCATACTAGTTTCTAGCTTGTGGCTTTCATCAGTGAGGAGCCTTGGATCTGAGAGCACTGCACCTAGATCTTTAGGATCTAATGCCACTCTCCAGCAGCCACCTTGTTGCATTATTAGCTAATTATAAAGCTTTGAGTCCAAAATGAAAATACAATAACGTTTTCAATTCAATCTCATGAGCTTGTTTAGTTATAAAAATCTGAACTCAGTTCAATATTTTGCACTGGGAGGTGCTACTGTATGGAGAGATTTGCCTATGTGTAAACAGCTTGTGTAAGCATGAAGAGTGATGTTTCATGGTTTAATCTCATATTTTGTTGATAAATATTGATTGGAATAGAATATGTATTGTTTATTGAACTGCAAATATTCAATATTTTTCAACACACTCATATATATATAATCATCCTTATTTCTAACCATTATTAATCCACTGCAGAATGAAGATCTCTTCAAGTTCAAGCCATCTTCTCAGATATCTAACCTTTATTCTCCACATCACCCAAGCACACTTCCTTATTTCATCCACTCATCTCACATATGGTCTCTTTCTAGGTCTTTTATTAATCTTTTAGGATCCAGTTTAAGATTTCAACTGTTCAGCTATTATCATTTTTTCTAGCAATTTATCCAGCCCAACTCCACTTTGGTCTTTTAATTCTTTCAGTGATATCAGTTAACACTTGTTTGTTCTCCCATTTTTATATATATATATAGCACGTGTAGATAAATTAAAATTATAATATAAACAAGATATGATTAACAGCCATATAAAACAGCATAAAAATGAAATAAAAAAGCTATGATTATACGGCACCACACTGAAAATATATTAAGATGAACACAAAACCAAAAATATCGAAGAAAGAAATATTATACAATTCGTAAAATAAATCAACATACATATGCAAAATGTATTACATATAATTAATAAAGTTTAAAACAAATCTATACATTTTATTGACTATGTATTTATTCATCCATTCAATAACAAAATAAAAAAAAATCCTTAGTATATTTTTATTTTTTAAAGTAACTATGAAATGTTTGATATACGTCAAAATTACATGCACTCTGAGCAAATTTCTGTTTTCTTCAATAATTTTGTTCTCTTACAAAAACATAATAGACTGGTAATAATTTTGATTAGTCACTTCTTAGATTAGAGATTATCCACTTAATGAATAATATTTAGGTAATGTAATTTTCACTACACCACTCTCACACAAGTTAGGGACTGGTTTCTATCCACTTTTAATATATTGTGGAAGAGTGTGATCATAGACATCTGAACAAATATATGAAAAAAATATGTGATCCCCCAAGATGCACATTTTATGCTGAATCAGCACTCATCAGTTGGTCTAGATTACAATCTCTTACACATATTTTTATCATTGTTTAGTATACATAGATAGAGAATTACTACAATTGAATTGATAAGTTTCAAACATACTGTCCTCCCAATTTTGACCCAAACTACTTGATGGAAATATATTAATAATTTTCATTAGTCATTCATTAGACTAAACATTTATTCACCTAAAGAATAATATTTCTGTAATGTAATTTTCTCTATGCCATCAGCTTTTAACATATCATGAAAGGATGTAATCATAACCCTCTGACCAAAGACATGTGAAAAGGACATATGATCCACAAGATGCATATTTTGTGCTGAAGTAGAACTCATTATTTGGCCCACATCACAAACTCTTACATGTATCTTTTATCATTGTTTAGTATATATGATTACACATATCTTTTATCATTGACCAGTACACATATCTTTTCATCGTTGACCAGTACATATGATCACACCCCACCATTAACTTTAGTAGCAGATAGCAACCAGTTCCTATCTTGTATGAGAGTGGCATAGAAAAAATTACACTACAGAAGTATTGTAATTGCCTAGTCTTTTTATCAAGAGATTACAATCTCTTTAATGTTTTTAAAGTCAGTATTAGCTTTAAGTGTTTTCTCAAATTTTGTAAAACTTTTAGTATAACTCTTAGAGGTAGTTGTAACTTATGCCCTATGTGGCCACATGAGGCGAGAAGTATGCAGAGTATGGGGCCAAAAGCAGTGATGCAAGTTCCGGCCGCTGGTTGGCGCTGTTCACCATGTTTCTCTGGGCATAATTGCTGAAAGATTCTTGACTTCGTTTAAGAAGAAGCTACACTACATCACATCATCACAGGAACCTTATGCCAACTAGCTGCTGGCATAATTTAAAATTTATTTACTAATTTTATATTTTAAAAAAAATGTATTTATCTACAGTTCTCAGAAACAGAAAACATCTGCTCATTTGTGAATTTTAATGAGTTTTTTTCTATATTTTTGTTTACATTTTTTTTATTGGGAGTAGCGCATAATTGGAGTAATGTCCTTTCATATAATGTAATTTTATGCTTTCACTGCATTCTATTTAAAATCATCCTTTTAGTTCAATTTTGGTTTATTAATATTTTGTATTTTAGAGATTTTAATGCTACTGTGATTCTGAGCTGTCAGGATTTTAGATTTCAGCAATTTTGAGCTGTTGGAAATTTTGGGATAATCTTACTATTATATAATTAACTTATAACATAAGAGTTTATGATATTTTATGCATCTACTTTTTAAGCATTGGATCTCAGTGTTTATCATAAAGTTTTAAATATGCAAATGTGGCAGCAAGAAAAAGCAAAAGATGAGCAATAAAGGCTCAATTAACAAAACTCAAGTGGTTTTAATGTGAAATCCGATATTATTACAAGATTCTACAAAAAAACTTGTTGCCATAAAAGAATTTGCTCTGAGATTTCTATCATCTAAAAACATGGTCTTGTAATAAATTATAAAATCTTCATTTCAAACAAATATCAATTATGATGAGTCATAAAATGATAAACTATCAAAGGAAAAGTTCATTGCATTGAGTAGCTTATTGAAACAATATGGTCTGCATAATCGGTGGTCATATCTAAAAAAAAATACCATGTGACTTTATTGCTTGGGCGTTCACAGGAAGTTAAAGTACCAGATCTAGTGCCAGAAATGATCCTGGAACTTTCCTGTTTTCAAGTTGAATGCTGTATCTACTGTGACATCTATGCAGAGCCAAAAAATGCTAATGGTTTTATTTCTTGGGAATACATAAGAAATTTAAGCACCAACACTGTGAGCATCAGAATCGATTCTGGAACCTTCCGATCCCAAGTCGGATGCTCTACTAACAGTGTCAAACACCAAGTATATATAAGAAATTATCACAAATATATACATGCTGCTGATTTCTAGATATTTCCCCCCACTTCAGTTAGAAAATACTGTATCCATCTAATGATAATCTTTTATTATTTCATACTATTTGAGCGAATGGTTTGAACCATTTAAATACCTTAAATGTTTTGAACCCAAATCAACAAATTAATCATCAGCATTACTAAATTAATTCAACCCAAATTTGATATTCTATAGACTTTTCTGCATTTTGATTTACTTATTAGTACTATTTTTTTTGTCTTTCTCTCATTCCCTGTAAATTCTTTCACCATCTCTTTTAGCCTTACATTTAATTGCATGTCTTTATTTATAGGTTTCAAGAGTATACGACAGAGGGAAGATTTTAAACATATCTTAAAAGATATTATACATAAAGAGAAATGAAGTTAAGTCATTCCATATATTTATATACAATTTAGAAATTCATATATTAATCTTTAACCGTAATTTAAAATTTATATCTGGGCTAGAGATAATATCTAGTTTAATAAATGATTACTACTAGGCAATAGAATCTTTATATGCAATGAATAAAATCAAAGTTTGTGGATGTGGAAATTTGATGCTTGTAAATTAAGTTGTAAAATATATATATTATACTCATGGAAAACCAAGAAGATGAAATCGGTATTTCTCAATCTGTTGACATGCTATTATATACTGAATAGAAAATGTTAACAAGCTAGTTTTCGTTTTAAGCTTAATAATGAAAATTTTAATTTTAATGAGTGCAACATTGGTCAGCAAATGGGTCATTGCTTTCCATTATCACTGATTTACATAGCTTGATTAGTTAAAGTATGATTTCACTGAAGTTATACTAATAAAATGGATTTATTTATTTATTTAGTTATTTCTCAGGATTGACCACACAAAAAATATTGGCTAGTACAAATCAGCCTTATTTATTTTGAAAATAAGAATGCTTTTATATACTCCAGTAGCACCTTCGGGTTTGAAGATTGGCCTGCCTAATCTTATTACACCTTAAAGATTTATTTTTAAAGCAACTTGAGATTGTGCTATATCAGATGGATCACAATTATGCATATGAATATAATGTGGATGAGCATTCAGATTGAGAAAGAAATAAAAGATGGAAATAGCTATTACTTTAAAATAACACTCTAACAAAATAACAAATTATGAAAATGACCAAGAAATTTGAAAAGCAAAAATTATATTGCATCCATTATACAAGTATATAAATTATTATTATATAGAATGGATATCTGAGCATATGTCTGGCTGGGTGTATTATCTTATTTGACTTCCTTTAATCTCTTCAAATACGTGCGCACATACCATCACAAAAATCATGTGTTAATTATTTACAATACCTTGATATCTTTTTATATTAAAAATTTACATTATTTTGTAACTCATATTAAATATATATATATTGGTTCTCGTAGAATAGCTGCTAAATCCCACTCGATGGCGCACTTTTCACGCTAAAATTATAAAATATGATCATTCACGGGCCATTAATTATAATCATTTTGATGTGTTTTTTGTAATGCGAAAATAAAAACAAAAAGAAAATCGTCTTTTTTAAATATTACTTAATTTTAAATATTATTTTTTATTAACGTATACAAATTAAATGATAATAATAAATGTAAAATAAAATAAACAAATTACAATTTGATTCGTCTTTTTTAGTTTTCTTTTTATTAAAAAAAATCAATTTTCTATCGGAGATTTTTTCTATCGAAGATTTTATTTACCGCTAGTTTTTATTTATAATAGAATGATAACTAAAAGTAAAACTTGTTACGTTTAGGGTTAGCTTTAGGGTTAGGATTAGGGTTAGTTTTAGGATTAGCTATAGGGTTAGCTTTAGGGTTAGTTTTAGGGTTAGCTTTAGGGTTAGGTTTACGGTTAAAATAAAAAATATCAAAATCGTATTTTTGTAAATATTTTTTTTTACTAACATCTATAAATAACTGAAACACAGGCTTGTTATATACCTGTGGCTATATATATATATATGTAATATAGGGTATATGAGCACAGACTTTCACACCACCCACCTCTCTCCACTCTATCTAATAACACTGATACACCTAAACTCATATATGCTGAAAAGATAAATAATCACCAATATACGTATTTCATGCTAAACCAGCAATCATCAGTTGGTCCAGACTATATTGGTGATTATTTATCTTTTCAGCATATATGAGTTTAGGTGTATCAGTGTTATTAGATAGAGTGGAGAGAGGTGGGTGGTGTGAAAGTCTGTGCTCATATACCCTATATATATATATATAGCCACAGGTATATAACACGCCTGTGTTTCAGTTATTACATTATAGAGATGTCTGCCCATCCTTGCATATGTATTAAATGGATTATGTCCTGTACATGTGGGGTTCAGATTGACTTTAGGTCAACATGGGTGTGACAATAATCTCGGCCTCAGGGTGGCCTTTGAGCATTCCATCATCAGATTTTCAATTGGATGGACGGTTGAAGAGTTGGAGTGTGGAGTGGATTGAAGCCTGTCCATTAAACTATGAGGATAGTCTATCTTAATATATATCTGAGCACTTATGCTATATATGTGTGTAAAGATGATAGTCTGGACCAACTGATGATTGCTGGTTTAGCATGAAATACGTATGTTGGTAATTATTTATCTTTTCAGCATATATGAGTTTAGGTGTATCAGTGTTATTAGATAGAGTGGAGAGAGGTGGATGGTGTGAAAGTCTGTGCTCATATACCCTATATTACATAACATCTATAAAATAAATGATAACAATAAACGTAAACTATATTCAACAAAGAATAACAGTAGTCTGAGAAAAGAAAGAAACTAAAACTTTTTTAAACAACGACAAATATATATATAAAATGTTTATAATATATGCTTTTTATGACATTTGAAAAAACAGTGTACAATTAATTGTACTTTTCTTACTGGATATTTTTGTGTTAACGCTTTTTTTTATTTCAAAAATATACACACTGTACAATCTTAAAATGTCTCGTGGAATGTTACGAATAGTACGTTACTTGACTCGTTACCTAATTCCAAATAACTTTATTCATATATCTCGTCAACATTTACTACTTAAAACTTCAATACACTACGGTGTAAAAAGTCTGTTAATTATTACTTTACAAAATCTGAACATTTCAATACTTTAAAATGAAAAAAAATCCAATGAAAACAACATTTCCATCAAATTCAAAAAAACACACCCTCTCCCCAAGCCGTAATCATTTTATAAACTGTGCGAATTCGCAAAATGTATTTGCTGCGTAAAACATACACACTGTACTGTGACGTGACATAGCGACCTGCAATCTGTACACTAACAAAAAAGTTGTATTGCAGAAAATGCAGGTTCGAAGGTGTCAGCCGCGGTAAACGGCATTTTTATGTGTTTTAGCGTGAAAACAGCGCCATTCAGTGGGATGTATCTGTTTCATCAACGACAACCTATATATTTTTAAAACACTGAAAACAATATTATATAATCTTTAAAAAAAGTTAATGGTGAAGAGTTTACGAATTATCTACGTCATA
This sequence comes from Epiperipatus broadwayi, assembly GCA_028023455.1. Taxonomy (NCBI): domain Eukaryota; kingdom Metazoa; phylum Onychophora; class Udeonychophora; order Euonychophora; family Peripatidae; genus Epiperipatus; species Epiperipatus broadwayi. Next base: position 3,358,869 of record JAQFVV010006326.1, on the reverse strand, counting down.
AGTAAATTAAAGCTAGGGTATTGAAAATATTTTAGTTAACTATAATTATTGAATATTTTATGAAATATAATGTTAACTGAGCTCTCAGCAGTATTTTACTGTTTACTATTATCCTTTGGTATTACTTTTATCACCACCTTTTAATTTTTATCATGCAACGTTTAATTTCGAGACACACTTTCCACAGTGTTCAAAGTAAGCTTTGCAAGATCAGACTTTCTAGTTTAGAGATTTTTTTCCCCATGCACAGTTGTACTTCTATATCAATAGTTTCTGCTGAATTTTAAACTTTACAAGTTTAATTTTCTTCTTGGCATCAATTTTATGTCAACGGTTTTGTTGAATTTTTGTTTAAACACAGCACTTTTGTTGATAAATGGATTCTCAATTAGGGATTTATCTTGAAGTGGAAAACTGAAAATATACATGTTAAAACTCTATATATTCAATCCCGGTTATAAAATTTGCTTTCACTAAGATTTGCAATCTTTATATACCTTATATACACACACATGTATATATGTGTGTCATGCAGTGAAGAAATTAATAATAATAATAATAATGATATATTAGCCGAGCTTGCATTCATTACGGTATCCTAGAATCATGGTGCACTTGATTAAATATTATTATTATGATTATTATTATTATAGAATGTTTTTTCTCTTATGACACACACATATACATGTGTGTATAATTTACATTATAGGCAGAGTTATTGATTAATTTATATATACAGAAAATCAGTCAACACTTAAATAATACCAATAACAGTAAACGATCTCAATATGTGGTCAAGGTAACTTCCTTTTTACAATAAAAGTGAATATTCACTTTTATGTATGGTCTAATATGTCTTTATATACACTAAAAATTGCAACTTGAGCTAAAGAAAGTGAGATTATTAATTCAAAGAAGTTTAAATCAACTTCAATAAAAATGCAAATATTACTTGTTCTGAAAGTAGACGAACAAATAGTCAATTATAACATTCAAATTCCACTGAAACTATGTATTACTTAGATAATAAACCTAATAATGTTCAAGGCTAGATAGGTTTATAAATGTAAATGCATAAAAATAGTTAATACTTAAAAGTATTAATAACAATCTCAATCTGTTGTCAAGGCAACCTTTTTACAATAAAGATGGATATATGCGGAATTCAAACTCAGACTTTCACATGACCCTCAACTCTGCATGCCATCTGATATTGCTGACCCACCTGATCACACAGCCTGTATACTGTTTAAATTACATATTGAAACATAGTGCATTAAAGGTCTGCCCATTCCTCACATATGTATATAAAAATGGATTATTCTCCTGACATGAGGGGTCAGAATGATTAAATGACAACATGGGTAGGATGACAATCTTGGCACTAACATGGACTTTGAATGTTCCATCATCATATTTTCAAAAAAATGGAAGGCTGAAGAGTTGTGGGTTGGAGTAATTTGAAGCCTGTCCATTAAAGTATGAAGATTGGTTATCTTAATATAAAGCTGAGCGCTGATTGTATTCATGTGTGGAGGTGATAATCTGAACCAACTGATAAGTGCTAGTTTAGCACGAAATACGTTTATTGGCAAGTATTTATCTTTTCAACATGTGTGTGATCAGGTGGGTCAGCAATATGAGATGGCATGGAAAACTTGAGAGTCGTGTGAAAATCTGAGTTCGAATCCCGCATACATTATATATATATATTTAAGCCTGCATAGTGTATTAATTTAAATAAAAGTGGATATATATATATATTTGTTTATATTTTTTTTGACTTTGTCAAATACTATCAATTGACTTGTAATGATAACTTACAGTTTTCAATGCTATCTTCCCGTTTTATTATCTCGCCTTACTCAACTGAACAGCAAAAAAACTTTAATTGGCAAATGAACTGACTAGCAACTGATACTGTTTTCAGATTGTATATACTTACAGAATTCTTATGTGATAATTTGCCGAGTGTTAAATATTTTTGTAAAAAGTATGTTGATTTACTTACCAATGATGCATCTCAGGTTTTTTTTTTTTTTTTTGGAGGAAGGGGATCAGTCTTTTTAATGATTCATTTAATTAATGAAACAGGATACAAAAGAAAATAATTAAATTAAAATTACTTTTTTTTTTTTACATTAAATTTATAACATTGTATAGTACAAGATTACAAAAAAATAATTTCATAGAAATCAATTTTCACTTAACTATTAATTTCAAGAATATTTAATTTCTATGAACTGGATTTGAAGTATATGATAAAAATGGACAAATGATGTTTTTATTTAATTGCTGAATATTTGCTCTCCATTTGATTTTAATCTACAACCTTTTTTATTTACTTTTTATCATAATAAGTATTGAATTTAATCAATATTAGTATTTTTCTGAAGGTTTGTGTTGATGGTAAATTAGATGCGATAATATGTTGGTCTATTTCCATCATCTGTCATTAAATGTTTATTTAAACTTTTCCTTATTAGTAACAACACACAAATAGATCTCACAGGTTAGTAATTAGATAGTGTTTCCAATAGTATTATTCTCCACTCTTCTTCAGGTATTGGTGGCCTAATTAATGACAATATCAGTATAGGAGTCATACTTATACCTCTAGATTTTTGCATATCAAATTTTAAGGCAAAACTTAACTAACTGAGCTATATCAAAAGCAACAGTCAGTAGAAATTTCTTACATTTATCTATGAGGACTGGTTCAAATCTTCTTGATCCCTTCAATTTTTTTTTATTAATACTTTTTTCTAAGGGCGATATATAATTAGAGGCTTCCAGATATTATATGTTCCTACCATAGGTTGACTTAAATAATTATTTGCTATTATCATATGAGCAGCTTCTTTGAATTTGTTTCTTTGCCTATTTTCCTCTCTATCCAATATTTTTGTATTTTCCCAATTGAACATATGATCATTAGTATATACATGGTCTACTACTGTAGATACATCTGTTTTTTCTCTTTTAACCATTTGTTTGTGTTCTTTCAATCTCTGTTCAACGGGTTGACTAATCTCACCAATATACTTCCTTTCACATTCGCATGCTATTTCATAGATGCAGTTTTTGTTTTTCAGCATTTTCAGGTTAAGCTTTGCAGAAGTTAGAATTCCATAAAGTGTGATATAGCTTTGGAAAGTTGTCCTAATGTTATATTGACTGCAGATTTTCTTTAAATAGTCTATCATTCTTGATATGTATGGTTACTCTACATGCTAATATTTTTTGGTGTCTCTTTGTTTTTCAAAAAGTTTTCTAGATGACAACTGATTGATAACCATTCCAGACATTCAGAATTTAATAACAGATAATGAAAATAGTCCAACATATCACATTTAATCAATTTTACACTATTTTTTTAATGCAGCTTAATCATAGCAGTAAATTGGATTTAAATTTTTTCAATCACTTCACAGCTATTCACAAATCTGTAAATTGGCTGGTTTAATAGCTTGATAATTCTAAATACCTTTTTGCATAGAAACCATATATGTTTAAATATCATCATCATTTCCAACTATTATTGATCCACTGCAGAATGAAGGTCTCTCCAAGTTCAATCCATCTTTTCTGATCTCTAACATCTCTTCTTCACATCATCTAGCACACTTTTTTATTTCATCCATCCACCTCATATGTGGTCTTTTTTTAGGTTTTTTACAATCTCTTGGAATCCAGTATATCAATATTGCAGTTTTCATTTTACAATAAATTTATTTAACTTTGAACTGCTTTTTAAAGTTAATAAGTTTTAGAACTGCCACCACTCGAAGCACTCTACATTCATGGTTGATTGTCTTAGTTAATTCTCAAATTACAAGTTGTGTGACTTAATATTGCTAAACTTCAATAGAGTACCTATATCTTTAGTGTTCATGCACATTTCACATTTTATTACATATTATTATTATTATTATTATTATTATTATTATTAGTAGTAGTAGTAGTAGTAGTAGTAGTAGTAGTAGTAGTAGTAGTAGTAGTAGCAGTAGCAGTAGCAGTAGCAGCAGCAGCAGTAGAAGAAGAATCAGAGTAGTAGTAGAAGGAGAAGCAGCAGCAGTCATTATATGTTATTATTACAATTTCCATGTTCATTTCTGTTTTGCTGAGTTTACATGACCCTATCATTATAATATATATCCTTTTTTCTGTTATATAGTTTTTTTTTTATAAACTTATACTTGTCATAACTTTCATATTAATAGAATGGACATTTTATTCTTCTACTACAGGGCTACAATTCTTTCTTGGAATTTAAAATGGATTGGTTCTAATTGTTATTTAAATGGCTATTAGATGCTGCTGTTGAATTATATGACTTTTTATACTAATTTTGAAAACAATAATTTTATTAACAAAACAAAAAATAATTAATTTAGGTATTAAATTTCATGAATAAAATACAAGACTCCCAACATCAAATTTTATATTAACCATTCCCTGTTGATATTAATAAGACTAAAATTAAATTAATTAAATTATCATCTTTAATATGGTTATGTTTTTAGTCAATATAGCTACAGTTATATCTATAAATAGAAAACAAAAGACATTAAATTTATTATCATTATCATTATTGTGTTATGGGTTTTATGTCTGGAAATGCACAATGTTACATATTCATTAGGTAATATAATGAGCACTAACAGCTCTAAACAAGCTTTTCCAATAAATTCCAGAAGAGAGAGCATTTAAAATCTCTATCTAAAATTATCCCTATCCCCCCAAACTGGTTTCAAGCTGCTGGCTCTCTTCAGTGAAGTGCTAGGATATTCAGACCCTAGATCCAAAATACCAACTCAAGTGCAGTATTTATCGAAATTTAACTATTAAGTAGAAAATCTAAAATTTTCAAACATCTATCTGCCTTCAAATCTAGCTATCTAACTTAAATAGCCATATGGGACTGAACTAAATTCACATCCACTACATATTAATAGCTTTAGCAATATAATATCTAATAGGGATATGAGTAACATTCAATAGGAATATGATTAAGGAGACATTTATTATATTGAAGTCATATTATTCTATATAGAGATATTTATATCTATGCAGATTGAAATGAGAAATTTTCAGCTGATTATTTGTAACCATAATTTTACATTTTAAATTAAATTCATTCTTACTTTGACTAGAAAACCATCGTTAATTCGCATATTTAGCCTTTTATTTTTATTATGTTGCTCTTATTTTATTCTACACATGAAGAAATATATACTTGTGGTATTGAAATAACTTTTTCATGTGACTCAGTTGTTCTATAGAGTTGTAGATTCTTTATTCCAGATTAATTAAGGCAGTGCATATATAATTAGAAACTACGATTTCTCTACAGAAACTTGTTTCAGATTAGCTGACCCATCATATTTAGATCTAATCAAAATATGACTTCTACATTAGAGTAGTTATCTAAAGATAAATAATTCTCATTAATTTCATTCTACACGTAATTTATTATAAATACATACACATGTTGTTTTCCTGAAGGTTTATAATGATGGTGTTTTAATTGTATTTATATATTGGACTATTTTCATCATCTAATATGAGTATTGAATGTCTTTTAAAAAATTTAACTTTATTTAAATATTCTACATATATTCAACTGTTGTAATAGCACATAGTTTAATATGTGAACAAATTTCGAGAGGTATTATTCTTCCCTCTTGTTCAGGTGTTTCTGGCCTGACCAGTGACAGCTTGGGAATCAAACTTGGACCCTTAGATTCTTGAGTACTAAATTTTAAGATATTGGATTTTAAGGTAATGCTCTAACCAATTGAACCATCCTGACAAAATCAAGAGTCAGTAGAAATTTCATATACTTATCCATGAGATTCCACCTGATTTTTTCTACTTTTTCCTAAGAGCAAAGTTGATTAATGGTTTCCATATATTATGTATAATCACACTAGATTGGTTTATGGGATTGTTTGCCAGTTATCATGTGAACAGCTTCTTTAAATTTTCTTCTTTGTATCTTTCCTTCTCTATTCAGTATTTTTGTATTTTCCCAATTGAACATATGTTAATTGGAACATACATGGTCTGCTATCTTAGACACGTCTGTTTTCTTTCTTCCAAGGATCAGTTTGTGTTCTTACAAGAGCAATATTATGCATATTTTTCTAGTAGTAATTCAATTGTTTTATTTATATATTTTTTAATTTTTAAAAGACAAAAGAGAAAAAAAGAAAACTATTAAAAATTATATTTTGAACCTTAAATATTTAACTAGAATATTTTTTTTATCTTCATACATAATTTAAAATACATTTAAAATGGAAACCTATATCAATTTTGAAAATTAGAATATTAATCTTTTATAAATTTTAAAGTAATAAAATCTTTCCACTTGTTTATTAAATTTTATAGATTTAATATATATTTTCTCTAAACATCAACGTATAATTTTTTTATTGAAAATATATAAAACATTATTGTAAATACATGTCTTAAGTCAGCAAAACAATCAGATAAAAGTTTACATTATAATGAAATTGAAGAAAAAGACAATAAGTACTATTTCTATATATATCATTGAAATTATTTACAAAATGTTAAACAATAACTGAAATACAGGCTTATTATATACCTGTATAAATATATGTAATATATAGGATATATGAACACAGACTTTCAAACCACCTACCACTCTCATATCACTGATACATGCGTATATTGATGATTATTTCTTTTCAACATATATGTGTTCAAGTGTATCAGTGATATGAGATAGAGTGGTGGGTGGTTTGGAAGTCTGTGCTCATATACCCTAAAATGTTATACAGTACATTTGCTTCCAGGACTTCTTTTTAATAATAAAAAAAAAAAAAAAATGTCGGAACTCATTTCTTCATATCTCAAAGCGTTGACCGGGAAGCGAACCCAGGCCAGGGAAGGCAGCTGCTTGGAAGACAGCTATGCTAACCACTAGGCTACCAACGCTTTTCATTAAAGAAAATTATATTCGAATATTATTTAAATGAAATTTAAAGCAGCTTTTCCAATGCTATGAAACAAATAAAAAAAATAAACAAAATTTATCATATTTTTTTTTATTTTAGATATGTCAAATCTAAAGCAAAAATCTTTTTTTATATGTCTAATGACCAGTAATATGGCCAATCACTTTGAGCTCAGCGTTGCACCTCAAGATCCGCTTGAGATGATTCAGGAATATCAACTTGCACCTATATTTCCATATTTTCTGTTATCGTTTTGAACGTTTTATTAGTCGGACCGACAGTCGAGAAGAAACTGGAAATGTTTTTCATTTTTAAACTTGGGATAAATCTTTACACTAAATAAAATAAAAATAACGTCAAATTTATGTAAACGTAAAGAAATTAAATATTCCATACATTATCAATCACTACGCAGGTGCATTCAATCACAAATGTTAGACATTACCGGCTGCACATGCGCTGCTGTAATCAGTCGTTGACCACGACTGATCAATGGTGTCATGACGAGATCACTTCTCACTACATGTGAGCATCAATTTCGTATCCATTTTTATCTGATTCATAAAACACTATATTTTTGTAGATGTTCGAATTATATAAATATGGATTGTAATTATATATTTGCGATACCGTTTCATCTAATTATGTTTGAAACATTAAAAATAAAGGTGCCACAACACCGTTCCACATGACAAAAAAAATCCCTGTTTGCTTCTAATTTTATTACGTGGCATAGAATAAAACATAGAAGATAAAATATTTTTCTTGGAATGCAGTCATAATAATCACTACAGATTTGAAACGAAATATGTATTTATGTCATCAGTTGTAAACCACACTGAAATTTTGTTTTACATAGCATGTATAAGGGATTCGAAGTCAGACCTACACACGACCATCAGCTCTCCATGCCATCTCATATTGCTGACCCATCTGATCATACACATGTTAAAAAGATAAATAATCGCCAATATCATATTTCATGCTAAACCAGCAATCATCAGTTGGGCCAGATTACTATACTCACACATATATACAATCAGTGATTAGTTTTATATTAAGATAGTCAATATTCATACTTTAATGGGCAGGCTTCAGACTACTCCAACCCACAACTCTTCAGCCGTCCATTTCATTGAAAATCTGATGATGGAACCTTCAAAGCCCACTTTAGTGCCATGATTGTCATCCTACCCATGTTGACCATTTAGTCATTCTGACCCTCATGTACTGGAGAATAATCCATGAAAATGGATGGCTGAAGAGTTGTGGATTGGAGTAGATTGAAGCCTGTTCAATGAAGTATGAAGATTGGCTATCTTAATATAAAGCTGAGCACGGATTGTATATATGTGTGGAGATAATAATTTGGACCTACTGATGATTGCTGTTTTAGCATGAAATATGTATACTGGTGATTATTTATCTTTTCAACATGTGTGTGATCAGGTGGGTCAGCAATATGAGATGGCATGGAGAGCTGAGGGTCGTGTGAAAGTCTGAGTTCGAATCCCTTATATATTACATTATATATGTGCAGGTGTGTGTAAGCCTGTACAGTGTATTAATTTATATAGCATGATAAATTTTCGTTGTTTGTATTTATCCATGATTTCAGTAAGAGCTATGGTTTATATTTTAAATATATATTCTTGGAATTTAGCAAGTGAAATATTAACAGGTAGAATTATACTAATAAACCATGGGTAATTTAGCACATTATTCTATATAGATTATTTTCATCTATGAAAAAATATCCAAAATGAAACATTTTGTGAACATTAAGAAAAAATTATTGCAAATATTTATTTCGAAATTGGACAATATTAAATACATATCTTTCTTTTATAAAGATACCATTGGGGGGTTTTTTTTGTCTTGAATTTCTCTTGGACATATTTTTTAGATAATAGACTGGCTAATAAATCATTCTTTTTTAACATAATCTCAAAATAATAATAATTATTACTAACAAAAAATATAAAAAATTTAAATTAAAGTATTTAATCAGTTTTTTTTAAAAAAAAATATGTATATTTTCTCATTAAATCAAGTTTTATTTAATTGATTAACCTAATTTATCCTTTAAAGGAAACTATTATTTGAAATACAAGTTGATCATGTATCTATAATGATGTCATGTGAGTTTATAAAAGTGCACACACACACATCTCTATACCAATAATTATTCTCTTATTAAACTAAAATAATTTTTTAATATATCTTATACAATTACATAATCTGTACAAATTTATTTATTCTAATCAATATTGTACCACCTCAGTACTTACATTTTTTTTCCAATAAATATTTTATTGATTAACATAGATACATTAAATATTAAGAGTCCTTGGGTTCTTTGATGTTACATCTATTGCCAATCCCTATTATTTCGAGAGTATTTACTGGAGCTGAAGAAGCAAGAATAAATAAATCTAGAGTGTAGAAGCAAGGTCCTCAATTAGCCGGTAACTTTGCCTTTTCCCATGTATCACTATATAAGTTGTCAGGCATAAGGTTCTTGTCTCTGTTCTCAATATTATTAATAAGTTTATTGAATATACTTCAGATTTTCCAGTCCACCTGCCCAAAGATCCATTTACATCTTGTTATCCATATTTGTATATAATGTAAAGATAGAGAACCTGATATGAGCATAGACTCCTTTTGTATGGTTGCTTTCAGTGATTAAAAGGTCCCTTATATCCACCCAAAACACTTCTGATATCATCTCTTTTGCCTGTCCCAATCCTGTTCAGGAATATAAAATGTGTTGTATGGTTTCCTCATCCCTTTCACATAGTCTACATTGGCGATTCAGCTTCCTAAAGCCCTTCCTCCACATAAGGAAACTATTACCAATAGGCAGGTTGCAAACTTTAGCTTCACCAAGAAATCTACATACCTTGGCTCCAGGTACCAATTCATAGCTCTTTTGATTATTCTCTTGTTACTTATTCCAAGTTCCACCTCCAGGGGACTCTGATTCTTGTATTTAAGCTTGTATATTTCCCAATAGGTTTTTTTATTGGATAGGTCACTACTACAAGTACTCAATTCCTGGCAGGCATATTCCAATATTTCATCAATCCATAGACTCTGAGAAGGCAGGGGAGTATCAGTAGGTTCTATTGGTACTTTCATGTCAGTTTCTGATCTCTTACGTAAATTGTATGAAGCATATTTATGACTTTTTGCATATAGACTATAGATATTGAATGGAGGCCAAGTTCATTTAGTTCTTTGGATCTTTGGGCCTTAGCAAGGCTGGTCATAACTATTTTCCCCCTCCCAAGTAGTCTCAAACAAATAGTGTTAATTTTTTCTCAAAGACCTTAGTAGGTTTGGTAATTGGTAGATAGTATGATATTCTGGGAAATATAAGGGAATTGAGCAAAGCTGTCTTCCCTGTTAGGGGGCAGTGAAATTCATGATAGTGATTCCACAACCTTGGTAGTCTTCTGAATAATTGATTGCTGGAATATTAATTTAGGTTTAGCAACAGGGAAACTCAGGAACTTCTGGGGTTCTGCCGAGAAAATAGACGGTATTTTGTTGCCAGATTTCAACAGCAGTGAAATTTTAGTCTTATGATTATCTATGATTGCTAATTATTCGATAGTTTGCTTTATTTAATTATCTAAATTTTATTTTCAAAGATAAGTTGTTGAAGATCTGTAGAGTATTTTTATATCTACTATACATTGTTTATTAATTTTTAGTTACCACTCACCTTTTTTATGCTTTAAAGATGGCCGCCATCTTTTGCCCCGGAAATAAATTGACATTAATACAGAAAGTTTTGCTGTTATTTACAATTTTGTTAAAAATGATTCTTTAAATCTTTAAAAGTTAAATTTACTTAATTAATTAAATAAAACATACTATCAAATATTTAGCAATCATAAATAATGAAGACTAAAATTTTACGGTCAGACTAATACGTAAGTACCTAAATTTCTTTTTAAATTATTTATTCGAAGCTAATATTTTAAAGCGTTTTAAAATAGTTGCTAATTAAAGTAAATCATTCACTTTCATAAAAATAATTTAATTTTATATGCCACTATTATGATGATGTAGATTTGTTTTATTAACTTATTTACTTATATGTGCAAACCTTATGAATGAATGACTTCAAATTAGGATGAGCACCATGAAACCATTTCAACATCTTTATTTTCATTCCAATTTTTTTATGTAATTCTACTTATCATGTTGTTAAATTAATTTCGATTATCTAAAAGTAGTGTATCTTCTGTAAAATGGATGCAATTGATCATTTTACATTCAATGCTGACTCCATTTTTTTAAACAATTCTTTTTTGCAATGCATAAAAATAAAGATTAAGCAAAACTGCAAATAAAAACAGTTCTGTTTTATATTCCCATTTTTCTATACTTTCAACAATAAGATTTTTTAATTATTTAAATATAATTTACATATATATTTTTTAATTTAAAAAGTTTAAACAGTTAATATAGATGTAAATTAATTAATAAACAGGATCACTATTATATCATTACCATCATCAACCATTATCAGTCCACTGCAGGATGAAGGTCTCTCCAAGTTCAATCCATCTTCTGTGATCTTTATCTTCTCTTCTTCACACCACCCCTGCACACTTTCTTATTTCATCCATCTATCTCACATGTGGTCTCTTTCTGGGTCTTTTACAATCTCTTGGAATCCAGTTTAAGATTTCAACTGTCCATCTATTGTCATCACTTCTAGCAATATGTCCAGCCCAACTCCACTTCAGTCTTTTAATTTTTCAATGATGTCAGTAACACCTGTTTGATCTCTTCTTGTTACTCCCAACATGCATCTCTTCATACTTCTTTGAATGGTCTGAAGTCTTTGCATTGCTTTTCTATTAAGTGTGCAGGTCTCAGATCCAGTTAAAACATGGCCAAGATGGTTTGGGATGCAACAACCAATCAGACTGCTTCTGCAGGTTAAATGAAAATAATAGCAAACTGTCCAAGCTATTGTTTTTATTTTGCTTGCAGAACCAGTGTGATTGGTTGCAGCACATCAAGCTATTGTTTTCATTCAGTCTGCAGAACCCATTCTGATTGGTTGCCACACAACAATACATCTTGGCTGTGGATTTAAGTTTGATACATATATAATGATGAACCCATTTACTAATTAATTTACTGAAGCTATATATATGCTTACATATGTGCTTCATGCCAATTTGAATCTAAATATGGGAAATTTTATTTTATTAAAAAATTTATTAAAGACTTATAAGAATAAAGATAGGCATGTGTATGTGTGTGTAAAAAGAGTCAAAACAGTTAGCTGAGATTAGATAAATAATTAGTATAGTTCAAATGCATAACAGATTCTAGAAAATTCTGGTAAAAAATAATTTAATAACATTTAAGCCACTTAAAATTCCTTAGCATTAGATTTTAATAACATTTGTGAAAGCATGTTATTTACAGGACACAGATAGTTTTCTTATTAAAACTAATTAATAAAGAGAGAATAACTGTCTGGTTAATATTTATTTAAAAGATGATGTTTATAATATTTGGCCTCACAGTAAAAAGATGTTAATTGATGCTTAATTACTGCAAAGAATGTCATTAGACAAAATGTATTCGGAATTTGGAAAATTTTCTTAATTAATAAACAAGTATAGGATTAAATTGTAATTAATTTGATCAAAATTATTATCAACAGAAATATTTTGATTAAAACTAATCCAGATGCCTTTTTGTTGAAAAATAGTATAAATATCTAGGTAAATGTAAAAACAGGGTTTTTGAGAAAAATTATTCAACAAGAACCTTTATAAAAAATTCTTCAAACTGTTTTTTTATAATAGAATTCTTTAAGAATAAGACAAGATCTCCATCCAACAAGTTTTAAAGACTTCATCAATCTTTTGGTTGTTAGAAGCCATATATTATGTTAAGCCGCGAATAGAAGCTAGTATCTGCTTCACCATTGCCATCCCAGAAGAGCACAAGTTTGGAACCCAACAGAGTTGGTGAACTGCTGCCCATCTGCTGTCTGCTGACTAGAGTACCTGTAATTATGTTCCTGTCATCATAAATGAATTCAGCCTGCTGATCTACCATGCCTTCATTCAAGAAAAAGCTTCCTAGTCAATTATGCTAGCTTTAGTCATATGCTATTCTGAAGAACTGAAGAACCAGCCTGTCTTCAGAATTAAGTTTCAATATTCAAGAAAAGTGCCATCCAGGATCAAAGAAATAAAAAATTGCATCATGAAAGATACATATCATCATACCTATACAATGTTCTTTATATCTTCCCGTGTTTTTAAAATCCTTTGCAAAGATAATTGCAGAAATATTGAACTCTTGTCATGAGATCTCTGCAATCCTATACCAGTAAAACAATTCACATGCATTTGATGTTTCCCTTTTTGTTTATATTATTTATTTATTTCTGAGGTCTATTTTTCTTTAATATTATATTTTACTTTAATATTATACGTATACGTTAAACTAACCTATACATTGCTATATGCAGTCATTCATAAGTCATATATATGTGATAGATTTAGTATTTGAGTGATTAGGTGATGTAGAGTTATTTTGTAAATATATTTTTGTTTTGTGAATTCTCTAGAATTATCTTTCCTCCCTAAAAAATAAAGGTAATTAATCAAAAGCACTGTGATGCTTTAATCCCCCTTCCTCAACTAGCTCAAAGATTTTGTTCTTCTAAAAAAGTCATGGGTTTCAGTTAAAGCTTTACTCTTGCAATTATTGAGATTAGAAAACCAGAGTTTTTTTATAAACAAATATAAAAATAAGTTGAATGGGTCTTTAAAAAAAAAAATATTAAAAATAGGGTTAATTTATATTTTTTTTCAAAGGGGCAAATATATATGTCATTTAATTTACATTAGCCTTGTAAATTTTTCATTATAATCACAGACCTTTTTAGCTATCATATGGATATTATATTTCTTAATATGTGTGAGTGTGATGTCTGGGATAGATGTTCAATTAGACAGGAATTACTCAAATCTTCTATTGTTTTTTAAGTATTTAGATTGGATTAACTGTTTAGGCCTTAATTTAGTCAAGTAAAGCAATACATGACCACTTGTTCAAATTTATAATGTTGCTACTCACACTTAGTTTTGTTTTCTTTTAATTTCCAGGTTTTAATAATTAAGAATTATTTATTATTTCTTTCCTTCATTAAATAAATTGTGTTGCTGTGTTATTTATATATTTTGATTAATTCATATATTGGTTTTTCAAGCAGATGATTGGCTGAATGCCCTCAGATATGGTCACCCCAAGGCAAACATATCTCTCATATATACATACTTGGATAATCTTTGCTATTGTCCTTAATATTATTATCAGTGCAGATGAATTTCCTATTTGATAGTAATAAATTTGTTACTGGTTATAGAAGCAGACATTCATTGCTGCTTTATATGACCCTTGAATCCGATGAAAATCTTGGGTATGGTCTCACCAAGGCAAATATACCCCATCTGTTTTATCATCATATATAAACTGTGTTTATGCATATTGTAGCCCTGCATCCAGTGTTTTTTTATGTATTTTTAAAATTTTATATTACAGTTATGCAGTCAGTCATAATTCTAAGTTTATGGTGGTCATATATTAATTGTGATTTTAGTACATTTAAATAAATACTCCTATCTTAACCCTGCTTGATCATCCATTAATTAATAGCCAAACCATCACAAAATGTTTACCTTGGAGATTATTAAGACATATAAAGCCTATAGTTCTTCTATTGTATGTAAGTTAGTGATAATTAAATTGTTTAGTTGCTAATTAATTTTATAACATGTAAAAACACAATATAATTGTAGGTTTAAATCTAGTCAAATAAACCTTTATTTCGCTTTTGTTTTTGTTTTTTATTATTACTAATAAATTTATAAAAACATAAACTTAATAATTATTTTGTTAATTAAATTCTGTTTTACTGTCATATTAGTGGTGAAATCTATGGTCTTTTATATATTTCAGTTCTTAATATTTCATTTAGATATGTGACGATATGCCAAATGTATTTTGAACCAGCGAGTGGATATATTTTAATAATTTATCCCGAAGATAATATTTCTTTCTTCAATTTAGTAATTATGGTATAACGCTTAGTTATATTACATCCGAATTGCTGTTTCTAAATTAAAATTCATTAATTAATTACTGATCGTCTTGCGATTATTGCAGTAATTTAAAACAACTCTGAATTTGATTTCATATATAATTATTATGGTTTGCTTTGTTATACTGATAAATTATGATTTTAAGCATAGTTTTACTTAATTAATAATACAATTTAGTCCAGGGAAATATTAATAAGGCATATTTAATTAATTCTGATCCTCTTAAATATGCTTTCCCTCCATTTTTATTAAATCTGATTAGAGATGCGAATTAATTGTTTGTTAAACAAGGGTATTAATATATTTAAGTAATTCCTCTCTCTTTATAGCATATTTTAAGAATGGCAAACAAAAGAGAAATTGCATAAACTAACACAAGAAGAAATGTGATTAAGCTAAAATATTATAATATTATAATTACACAAAAATAAACAATAAATCATATTAATAAGTTCCAATTTATTGTGTGTAGTAAATAAACGCATTTTATGTTTAAAATTTCATACACTATCACAAGAATAAGTCTGCTTAAACCTTAAAATATTCTAATATTCCCATTAACAAAAAAAAGGAAAACATGATAAATCCATATTATCAAAAGTAGCATTGATTTTTGAATAACAAATGAATCATTTTTAGTCTATATAAAAAAGTTCAATTTTATTTTGATAAAGTATGGGGCAGAACAACATGTGCTGATGTTAATGTAAAAGTGACAGTTGAAAGAAAAATTCCACAAATTAAAGCTTTGGAGGGTGGAGTGGATTGAAACCTGTACATTAAAGTATGAAGAATGGCTATCTTAATATAAATCTGAGCACTTATTGTATATATGTGTAGAGATGATAATCCGAACCAACTGACGAGTGCTGGTTTAGCACGAACTTTCAGTCATATATGTGGTCAAGTGTATCAGTAGTATGGGATAGTGTGGAGAGTTGAGGGTCGTGTGAAAGTCTGAGCTCAAAATACCCTATTATTATATTGTTTGTACAGGTATATATATATATAGCCTGTATGTTAGATATTAAATTAAAGCATTATAATTTTACAATTAGCAAAAAAAAAAAAATCAGTTTTTTTAACCAAAAAGTGAATTATATTGTATGCCTCATTAACACGTGTAGTTATAAAAAAATGGAAATAAGAAAAAACTACTGCTGTTCACATTTGATTTCATGATGTCATAGTTGGCTCAAAGCAGCAGGGTTCACACTTAATCACACGTATTACAGTGACGTCATTATGGGCTCTTGAAATTTAAATCCATCTATATAGCTAACTATATACTTTTCTATTTATTAACATTGAAGTTACTTTTTTACTCAACAAATGGACATGGAAACACATATTAAAAAGACATTTTCAGATCTACTTTCTTTTTTTTAATTTCTATAAATACAATTTATTCATACCGCTTCAAATACTTTTTCACAAAACTCTTTATTTGTACATATACATACACCTACATTTCGACTGACCTGCAGTCTTCTTCAGAGAAGAAGACTGCAGGTCAGTAGAAACATAGACTTGGACTGAAGAAGACTGCAGGTCAGTCAAAACGTAGATGTATGTATATGTACAAATAAAGAGTTTTCTAAAAAGTGTTTGAAGTGGTATGAATAAATTGTATTTATAGGATATTATGGCAAAAATAACGAAAACTGTGATTTTGGTCATTTCTATAAATGTAATTAATGTTGTTTATTTGTCGATTGAATTTGTTTTAGATGTAGTTTGTTTGCTTAATTTAATTTTTTTTAAATTTATAATTATTTATGTATTAATAAAATCTGTAAACATTTCTTTTTAATATCTATTTTCATGTCCATTTGTAGATTGAAAAAGTAACTTCAATCCTAATAGATAGAAAATTACATAGATAGCTATATAAATTAGTTTAAATTTCAAGGGTCTTTAAGAACATCACTGTATCATGTGATCAAGAGTGAATCCTGTTGCTTTGAGTTGAATATGAAATCACAAGGTCAAATATGAACAGAGGTATTTATTTTTATTTCCATTTTTTTTGTAACTATGTGAGAATGAGGACACAATAATACTCGCTTTTCGGTAAAAAAAAAAAAAAATGGATTTATTGTTATAAAAAATGCTTTAATTTATGCAATTTTTCTTTCAACTGATGTTTTTACACTAATCCCAGCACATATCTTGTTCTGTCCCATAATTTAAAATTAAAATGCTTTACTTTACCAGAATGAATTTGAATTTTTTTACACAGATTAAAAGCATTCTATATGTTGCTCAAAAATCAACATTACTTTTGATAATGTGGATTTATTGCATTACTTTTTTTGTTAATAATAATATTAGAATATTTTAGCTTAAGCACATTTCTTCTTGTTAGTTTATGCAATTTTTCTTTCAGTTATCATTCTTACATTAACTTGAATGCATGATTGCATGATATTTTGAAAGTAAAATGCTTTACTATTATTTGGTTCTGATACTTAATTTCTTTTTTGGGGGTGATGGTCATGTGATAAAGCTAATCCCCCTATATTTAATTATTAATATGTTTGATATTTTGGTTTTTGTTTTGAACATTTGATTACACTAACATTTTTGTAGGTATTACTAATAGTTGCAATATATTATTTTTTCATATCTAATTGCTATAAAAATTTGATCTATTAATCATGTGATTATGCAGACATGATTTTTTTCTTCCATTGATATATTTTCTACATATTGATTTGAAATTTTTATTTATGCTAACTTTTATTTTTTGGTCATTTCCTAATTACTAATATCTTTGACATTTTGATGTCTGGAGGCATTTGCTTTTTATTGTTTAGTCATGTGATTATATTAACAGTTTTATCATTCTCTACTAATAATCACAAAAAATTTTTTTTATATTTGACTGTGGTAATAATTTGATCCTTTGGTCGAGTAATTTTTGCTAATTCTTTTGGTCATTTCCTAATTACTAATATGTTTGACATTTTGATTTCTAAAGGTATTTGATTTTGTTATTAAGCTTAGTTCTATTAACTTTTCATGTTTATTTTATAGTTTTTGATGGAAATTATGACTTTTAACTGTAATGGGCAAAATAACTGGAACATTTTGTTTTAATTGTGCACAGTATTATGTGAATTTGTTTAGTGCTTAATTGTGCCAGTAGTAATTTTTGGATCTCATCTTAAAAATCAAATAGCAGAGTACACATTCTAAATTGGTACCATACATTGTTAGAAAGAGCTTTCTGCCATCTTGGTTTTCTAAGGGAAGTCCCAAAATACCTGATGATACAAGCCCAAATGCTAAATAAAGTCAGATAAAACCATGTATTATTGAAACATATTAGTAATTAGTTAATAACCAAAAAAAAATAGCAAAGTTCATGTGAGCAAAGAACCAAATTACTACCCAATCAAATAAGAAAAAAACAATATTTTGTGACTATTATTAGTAAATGGCCATAAAGCTGTCGGTATAATTACATGATCAAAACAAAAAAAATAGAATAGCTCTAGACATCAAAAAATAAACATATTAGTAATTAGAAAATGACAAAAATAAAAATTAGAAAAATTAAAATTTCAAAAACAATATGTAGAAAATATATCAATGATAAAAAAATTATGCCAATATAAACATGTGACAATTAGATTAAATTATTACCACAATCAGATATAGATAAACAATATTTTGTGACCCCAAAATCATGTGACCAAAAACAAAAAACTCAAAATAACAAACATATTAATATTTAAGGAGTTGACCCCCCCCCCAGTAAACCCTTTTACTATTAAAACCAAATAAGAGTAAAGTATTTTACTTCTAAAAATATGGTGGTCACCACATCGTCAAATTCATGTAAAAATGGCAACTGAAAAAAAAATTGCATAAACTAACACAAGAAGAAATATACATAAGTTAAAATATTCTAATATTATAATTACCAAAAATATACAATTTATGCACATAAAAAAGTTTCAATTTATTGCACGTATTCTAACACATTGTACTTTTGAAATATGATGGTAACCTTGTGCTCGAGTTAACATAAAAAAGGCAGGCAAAAAAATTTTTTATACACTATCGCAAAGATAAATGTGCTTAAGTCTTAAAATATTCTAATGATTACCATTAACAAAAAAATGAACACTAAATCCACATTATCAAAAGTGGTGACTTATTTAACAACAAATGGACCACTTTTAATCTATATAAAAGTGTAAATTCATTCTAACAAAGTAAAGCATTTTACTTTTAAAATATGGGGACATAACAACAACATGGGCGGGGGTTAATGTAAAAAGAGCAGTGGAAAGAAAAATTCCATAAACTAAAGCATTTTAATTTCACAATTAGCACAAAAACAGTAAATCTATTTTCTTTTAGTAACTACATACCTTACCAAAGAAATGCG
The DNA here is from genome assembly GCA_028023455.1 of Epiperipatus broadwayi. NCBI lineage: Eukaryota > Metazoa > Onychophora > Udeonychophora > Euonychophora > Peripatidae > Epiperipatus > Epiperipatus broadwayi. The sequence goes on along the minus strand of JAQFVV010006326.1, from coordinate 3,339,322 downwards.
TAATATTGTGTACTTCATTCTGGTATGTAGTTACTAAAACAAAATAGAGATGAGAAAAAGATAGCGCTGTTCCTATTTGATTTCGTGATGTCATAATAGGCTCACAGCAGCAAAGTTCGCATTTGATAAAATAATACTGTGATGTCTTTACGGATTTTTGAAAATTAATCTATATATTTTTCTATCTATTAACATTGGAGCTTTCAATCAACAAATGAATACAGAAAGACATATTAAAAAACATTTACACATTTACTTTCTTTTTTTTTTAATTTCTAGAAATGTAATTAATATTGTTTGTTTGTCAATTGATTTTTTTGTAAATGTCGTTTGTTTCCTTAATTAATTTTTTTTTAATTTGTAATTTTTTATGTATTAATACAATATATAAATGTTTTCTTAATGTGTGGTTTCCTGTCCAGTTGTTTGTTGAAAAAATAACTTTGATGTTAATAGATAGAAAAGTATATAGATAGATAGCTATACGGATTTGTTCACTAATCCTTCAGTTTTTTGATTACTGATTACATTTCATTTTTTTTCTTTTGCTTGTATACATATGTGTAACAAAGATAGTTTCTTTCTTATCTCTATATCACAAAGCTGCTGTATGTATATTTCGAGCTAATTTGCATGTAGTGTAAATACATGCTATGCAAATTAAATTATTGTGGTGCTCACGATGAAAAATGCATGTATACATATGTATGCTAAAGAATTAAATATAAAAGCAAAGGGAAAATTAACATTTCAATTGTTAATATTTATAGATTCTTTACTTGTGACAATAGTTTAAAATGTCCATTGAACACGTGAAGAGAAAAGGCTTTAAACGTTGGCAGTTGTGATTTTGGAGGTGCTAAACTTATGATCGAGTAGTTTTTAGTGGTGGAGGACATGGTGCAGAAATGATCACATTTTTTACAGTAGTGCATGTGGAAGCTAATAATCCAGGCATGTATATTTAAAGCACATCATAGAGTGTTATGATGATTCGATTTGATTTGAGTATGGTCTTTTATGAAAGTTCATAACTGCTCTTTTTAATTTGAGTTAATTTCACTATGAATTGATTGTAGTGTTATAGAAAATATTTTCAATCATGATATTTTATTTTTACAGTGCTAACATACTTGAACTCAGATTTTCAAACTCTCCACAGTTATCCAATCCTTCTTATACAACTGATACCCATGATCGCTTCCATGTGAAAAAATTAATAATCTCCAATATATATATATTTCATGCTGAACCAGCACTCATCAATTGTTTCAGATTACCATCTCCTATATATATATATATATATACAATCATTGTTCAGTTTATATTAAGATAATAAATCTTCAAACTTTAATGGACAAGCTTCAATCTTCTCCACTCTCCAACTTTTCAACCATTCATATAATTGAAAATCTGAGGATAAAATGCTCAAAGTCCTTGATGATGCCAATTTTATTGTCACACCCATGTTGATCTTAAGTCAGCATTTTATCCTCAGATTTTCAATGATATGGATGGTTGAACAGTTGGAGAGTGGAGAAAATTGAAGCTTGTCCATTAAAGTTTGAAGATTTACTATCTTATTATAATTTGAGTAGTGATTATATATGTGTGTGTGGGAGATGGTGATATGGGCCAACTGGTGAGTGCTGGTTCAGCATGAAATATGTATATTGGCTATCATTTATCTTTTTCACATGAATGTGGTCATGGGTATCAGTTGTATATAAGATGGATTGGATAGCTGTAGATAATTTGAAAGTCCAAGTTCAAATCCCTTATAATTACATTAAGTTTCATATAGAAAATAAACATGTATTTAAATAATGCTAGCATACTTAATTTCTTCATTGAAAGAATACATCAAAAATCAGAAACAATTGGGTTTCTTCATAATATAGTTTTATCTTATTTTGTATTGCTTGCACTGTATTTCTACAAATTCTATTTGTTCTTTTAATTACACTTTTAAAAATGTAATTATATGGTGCAGACTATTTCATCTTATGAATCTCCTTCAAGGCATTATGTTTTAACGTTTAAGCACATGATCTAGAACAGTGTTTCCCAACCTGTGGTACGCATACCACTGGTGGTTAGCGAGTTGCTGGTACACGAAAAATAATCAATAATGGCGGACATAACAAATAAAAAAAATTAAATCGTAAAAATATCATAGAAATGCTTTTTCCTATAATTCACAAAAATTATTTTAATTAATAATATTATACAGTAAAGTTGTTAATATGTATAATTGATAACGATCTTTAATGTTAATGATAAAATTGAAAGTATGATTAAGAAATTTGATTTTTGAAAACAGTGTATCGAAAACAATCAACCGGAAGTATTCGAAACTCTACATATTTTTTTGTTTGAAAATAAGAATAGTCTGTCTCAAGATATACGAGAAAATATAGTAGCAAATTTAACAGGATTAAAATTGTCTTTCATGGAATATTTTCAAAAACCCGAAAACACAAATGATAATTGGATTTCAAACCCCTTCTATGAAGAAAATTTAGAAAAAGCTACATCATTATCAATAAAGGATAAAGAAAATTTAATAGAATTATCATGTGACAGAACTTTACAAGTAGAATTCAAACGACACAATCTAATTAATTTTTTGTTAAACATTAAAGAATATGAACAACTTTCTGAGAAAGGTCTTAAATTATTATTATTGTTTACTAGTATGGAATTAGTAGAAAGAGCTTTTTCTTCATATATTTTTTAAAAAATAAATTTCGAAACAGATTGAACGCAGCTGTAGACTTAAGGGTATACCTCACATCTTTTGAACCAAATTTCAAAAAATTATGTTCTTCGAAACAAGCACAAGGATCTCATTAAATTTATTTTATAAAAATATTTGATTATGATAAGAAAATATATTAATTGGTTTTTTGTAATTTTGTGTTTTTATTAAAATCATTTATTAGTAAACGGAATATGACAAAATAGTAGATAAATACGAAACTTTGAACAAACACATACATATATATGTTACAGTTACAGTGAGTTTATAATCCTGCGTGACGTTTAGGCGTGTTTCAATGTAATTTCTCTCATTATCTTTCAAAAGAAAATTTTATTCACGAACCATAAGAATCATTTACAAAAAGAAGGACATTTACATATCAATCTCAAAAGAGACCAGTCAACAAAATCAGAAGTTATGCTTGTATATATAAACAAAAAATAATTAATTTCATATCAATTACATTAAGACATTAGTTATCACCAGAAATTGAAGACCTATAACTTCTCATTCCAGAAATCATAGTAGTGGCCCATTTACATTAATCTGATTGTGTATATCACATATATGATGGTGTTAGTCAATTCAAACACATATAAGTTTGTTTAATTTATGAACATGTGGACAATGATTAAAACCATATTTGGCCATTTACTCTATAGGGTTTTATCCTATCAAGTGAAGAGCATTTCCAATGTTTCTGTGTGTATTATTTAACATTTTAAATTGTCTCATTATGTGATGTGAATACATACATGATCACCCTATAATATTTATAATGCAAATAAAATAACACACACGCAATAACAAATTTCACGAAATACAATCATTTTTACGAAGTGGTACAGTTTAGTGTGATGTACTACAAAGTGGTACGCGAGCCAAAAAAGGTTGGGAAACGCTGATCTAGAAGATTCAAAAAGCACTCACTAACTGATTGTCAACATTTCAGCCTTGTGTATATTAGTGATAACACTAAATACCAAAGAAGAGGGATACTTGATTTAAATACTTTCTTTTAGTATTTCTTTTAACTTCAGGGCAAAAGGTACAAATTATTATTTTCTTTGTCTGCATCAATATTCGAATTTCAAGGAATTCATGATAGTAAAGATGGTTTGTAAACATGACATTTTTATTGTGCTTATGGGTAAGGCCATAGGTGACTCTTTTTAGATGAATATATTTGTCTATTCATAATCTTGGGAGATTGTAAAGAAATTGATAAGATTATTATTAGAACAGTAAGTTATCAGTGGCGTTTTAGGAAGAGATAAACTGAAAAGTTCATAATTTCTAAATTAAAGCTCAACCTACGGTTTCTGATGTTTAATATCACATGACGTCCTGAGCCACTAACACTATTTTGCTTGAGATAAACTGGAGAGTTCATGGCTTCTAAATTAAAGCTCAACCTACCATTTCTGATGTTTAATATCACATGATCTCCTGAGCCACTAACACTATTTTGCTTGAGCTAAAACTGAAGAGTTCATGGTTTCTAAATTAAAGCTCAATCTACCGTTTCTGGTGTTTAATATCACATGACCTCCCGAACCATTAACATTATTATTTCTTTATTTTCTGATTTTGCTTTCTTTGGGAGGGGGGACCCCAAAAAAGTGGGTTGGGGGGGGGGGGGGGTGGGGTCGGGGCCGGGGGTGGGACTATAAAAAAAAAAAAAATCTTTTGGAAAGTCCTCCACCATCACCCCAGGTATTTTCAATCTAATTTCTCTGTATTTGTTTAAAAAAATTAACTTTTTTTTTTTTATTTAAAGTACTTTGGAATCCTATTCTTTAGACTTCAAAGTTATACAATAGAATTGTTAAGAAACGCTTGTATATTTTATTAATTTGAACAAAGTAAACTAAAACAGTAAGGATACTGGGGGATGGAGGGATATTTTAAGAATAGGCAAACTGATTTACCAAAATCCATTATAATCAAAAATCTTCTATGGAAGGGGGGGGGGTTAACTCATTACAGTAGACACATATTTTATTATAAACTTCGAAACACCTGTATTTCTTGAATTATTGTTATTAGTTTATTTTTCAGCTAATGAAGAAAAAGATTTAATTTTTTTATAATATTCTTTGATTTCGTAGCATTGACGCGACTTACTTGAAAGTTCTTTAAATTGATATTTTGTAACCTGTAATTATATTTTTCTTTTTTGCTATTATACAAAAACAAACAAAACATCTTAGAGGGACGTATTGTCATTCTAATAACCTTGGAAAATAAATTTTAATGACGATATTTCTCTAGGTTATATAGAAATAGATCAAAGCCAATGACAATTAAAAATACTGACGCAAAAAAATAGATCTAAAAAAACTTGTTAAAATTATATTAAGAGTGCAAAGTAATTTAATACGTAAAATATTTGTCTGTGACTGACTTGAATTATTAACTGCCTACGCAAAGAGATTTAGTTCACTGCTAGTAAAAATAAAATAGCCGTATAGTGCCGTCTCAATGGTGCATGCTAGCTTCTTAAGGTCACTAATTTCATCTTGAACAAAGTCAAATATATATCTCCGTAAAGATTTTGAATCATTTGAAATATTATTTTTTACGTTCACTATTCTCTTAATTAAAATAAAGTAATTTTTTGTCTGATTTCCAGAAGAAAAAAAAAGTGTTGTCACACGAAAGGAATGAAAACAACTATTTCCTTTGTAAATAGTAATTGTACTCAAACCTTACGTGCACATACAACCATATTTCTATAAACATACAGAGAATTTTATTTTAAAAAAGATGTTTATTAAATACATTCACTAAATATATATATAAATCAATAAGCAGTCATAACACATTGTTAGACTCGTGTACTGTATATATCATGAGATTTGATTTTAAATCAGTTCTTGTGTTATTTGTACAATCCATATCTCCACACATTCTTCAAAGCCATTAATAAAGACCCTGTAAAAGACAAATAACCCCCAAGATGCATTTTATGCTGAAGCAGCACTCATCAGTTAGCCCAGATCACCATCTCTTACAGAGGCAAAACTCTCCCTACAGTATCGCCACTCAATACAAGCCAGAGTAATCAATGTATGCAGGAAGGTTTGTGTATAAAATCCCTAGCTAGTGCCTACTCATCTAATATCCCCGGACTAGTAGTTTCTTGCTTGTGAGTGAGAAGCCTTGATCTAAAAGCATGGCCACCAGATAGAAACTAGTCTGCGAATATTGGATGAATAGGCACTAGATAGCGATTTTATGCACAAACCTTCCTGCATTCATTGATTATTCTGGCTTGTACTGGGTGATGCTACTGTATGGAGAGTTTTTTTCTCTAAGTAAACTGCTTGTGGAAGCATAAAATAGGTGATCATGTGATGTTTAGTGGTTTAAAATATATATTTACTATAAGTTCAGCATTTATCAATAGTAAATTATTACATTTTGATTTACAAATGTCAAAATTACTCCACCCACAATTTTAACATGATCCATTCTAGATAAATTCAGTAATGGTTATCACTAATCATTTATTAAACTAGACATTATCTCTATTACAGATATAATGTTTAACTTTAGTTAAAGATTAAAATTATTGTTTTTTTAATTAAATACACACACATGAAGTAATTCATTTCTCTTTTTTCACGTGTAATATCTATTATAAAAGTTCTTAATAACTTCCACACTACTATATAATCTTGTAACATATGAATAAAGTCACTGTAAAAGACAAATCACTTCCAAGATGCATTTCCTACTGAACCAGCACTCATCAGTGGACCCAGGTTATCATCTCTCACATATGTTTTTATCATGTGTTCAGTATTTATCAATAATAAATTATTAGATTTTTATTTACAAGTATCAAAGTTAGTCAAACCACAACATTGACATGATCCATTGTTGATAATTCAGTAATGATTACATTAATTATTTATTAATCTAGAGATTAATTCTAGAAACAGATATAAAGTTTAACTTCGGTTAAAGATTAATATAACTTTTTTTAATTAAACATACACACATGGAGGAATTCAACTTTATTTCTCTTTTTCCACGTGTAATATCCATTATAGATGTTCTTAATTTCAACACTACCTCACATTCTTAAACCTATGAATAAAGACATTGTAAAAAAAAATGGTCCCAAGATGCATTTTGGTTGAACCAACATTCATCAGTTGACACAGATCACCATCTCTCACATATATCTTTGTTATATATTTGCTATTTATCAATAATAAACTATTACATTTTGATTTACAGGTATCAAACTTTCTCTAGCAGATTTAGATTATCTGTGCTAGTGATAATCTCTAATGTAACTAAAGATTAGTGGTAATCATTACTATATTTGTCTAAGGTGGATCTTGTCAAAGTTGTGGGTGGAGTACGATTAACACTTAAAATCAAATTATAATAATTTCCTGAAATCTAAATTTTACTTTTCTCTACATATTTTACTATTAATGTCATATGAGGCAGCAGAGATGTAGAATCATAGTGGCACAGCAGATAGCAGTTGAAAGATGCCATTTCAAACTGATAGGAGAATTTCTTACTGTTATGATATTGAAAATTGTATGAATAAGATCACCAGGATTTAAAATCAACTTGACCTCAACAATAAATCATGAATAGGCTCATCTGTATATATAGTCTGTCTTTTTTAAAGAAACAATTGTTCTTGGAGAATTGCATACATAGAACTAATTAATATAAAGAAATGTATAATAAATGCACACATATAAACACCTTTAGACTTATTCATAAAGTATTTGTATTTCAAAAGTGAATAATTTTGGTATTTGCAAGCTTGTAAGTATTTAATTTGCACCAGTGTTGATAAACTGTTGCTCTGAGTAGTTTGATGAAGAGGTAATGGGTCAGACTCTGGAGCATGGGTCCTGAGATCATTTCCAGTTTTGGTACTTCTGGTGCCTATAAATCCTCAAGCAATAGAGCGATAAAGCCAATTGATCATTTATTTTTGATAACCGCCCAATAACAATAATGCCACAAGGGTCATGTGACATTGTAAACTACCTGTCTTGATCAGCAATCACAATAAAGCTGAGTTTAGAAGAAAAATGGGCACTGATCCACTATGAGGTAAAGGTAAGATGAAATTTTCTAAGCTCATATACTATGGAAGAGTCCTAAAAATCAGAGCTAAATGTGGCAAGGATTGGAATATGATTAGATGTGGGTTCAGATAAAGATTAAACTTTAACAGTATTACTTTCTTTTAATGCATGTCATTGCTTTTATACACTTTACCCAACTTTCTGACCAATCATATGTAACGAATGTCAAACTTTTTAAGATATCAACATACACTCATTCAATGCTGTTAATAATTTTTAATATATAAATGGATTTAGTTGATATTTGCAGAGTTAATTTGATAATAGAGAGAAGTATATTAATATAATAAATGTTTGGAAGGTTTATTGATTCAGTGAACATTGTATTAATTAGTAAATACCTATATAATTATTTATGCATATGCATAGACAGTTAAAGTGATATTCTGAAAATTACTTTATAACCCTAAAAAATCTTTTATAAAAAAACAATATGATCAAAAAATAAACCTAAATGTAACTATAATGATGTATATTTAAGATTCACATCACATGATCACCATTTCTTATGCTTTCTTGTAACTATTATTAAAACAAGCAAAACTTTCCATGCAGACAAAACTCCCCATTACTCTGGCTTGCACTGAGTGTCACTACTGTATGGAGAGTTGTTTTAATATTTAAGATTCAATATAAAGCATTATTATTATTATTATTATTATTATTATTATTATTATTATTATTATTATTATTATTATTATTATTATTATTATTATTATTATTATTATTATTATTATTATTATTATTATTATTATTACTACTACTATTATTACTACTACTACTACTACTACTACTACTACTACTACTACTACTACTACTACTACTACTACTACTACTACTACTACTACTACTACTACTACTACTACTACTACTACTACTACTACTACTACTACTACTACTACTACTACTACTACTACTACTACTACTACTACTACTACTACTACTACTACTACTACTACAGGGGATTTGAACACTGACTTTTAAACTCTTTTTAACTATCCACTCCAACTTACGTAACTGACATACATGACCACATACATATGAAAAAGATAAATGATCTCCAATACATATATTTCATGCTAAACCAGCATTCATCAGTTGGTTCAGATTATCATCTCCTATATATAATCAGTGTTCAGCTTACATTAAGATAGCAAAACTCTTCAGCCATCCATATTATTAAAAATCTGAAGCTGGAATATTCAAAGCTCTTGTTGATGCCAGCCAATACTGTTGTCATATCCATGACAACTTTAAGTCATTCTGACCCCTCATATGTAGGATCTTAATATGTTTATTTAAATATACAGAAGAGCTTTGGGCAGAATTCAGACTGAATCTGTAATATTTGAATACAAGTATAATGTATATAAGGTGGAGTGGATAGCTGAAGCAAGTCTGTCTTTAAATTCCTTCTAATTACATCTAAAGTAATTGAAAGGGATTTGCAATTTCAGAAAAATATTTAGCAAATTGATCTGCCTTCATTGTGGTGTTATTATTATGCTGAAATTTTTTTTTGATTAATCCAAAATAATTAATTAAGGATCAGAACTTTTGAAGATTATTAGAAATATTTGATTTTACATTTTGTATAAATTTTTCATAATCTGCCTTAGTTTTAACAAGGCTGTAAACCTTAGCAATGAGTGTCTGAAAAAATCGTCACTAGGGACCTCTGTAGCGTAGGCATGTGTTTTAAAGACCTACAGAGGTCCCTAGTGACGATTTTTTCAGACGCTCATTGCTAAGGTTTACAGCCTTGTTAAAACTATTACTGAAATAATAGTGAGCGTTTAATAAATTTATAATTATAATCTGCCTTGTAAATGCTTTTGGACAATCTTCTAAAATGAATAAAATTATTATAAAAGATTACTTTTTTTTTTTTAGATATTGTTTGTAATTGTATGATTTTCTTTTAATTAGTTTTTTTTTTAAAAAAAATTACTGAAAACCATGGATTAAAATGATGGCTTGATATAATTTGCATTCAATGCCAAAATTAGCATCAGAAAAGTTACAGAGAGGATTCCAATCAAATTTAGAGCTATATATATAGACTCAAATAATCACCCTTTCTGTAATTTCTTCTAAAAAATTGAAAAGAAAAGACCTGGAGTAATAAATTTTAAAATGAAATTCTACTGGGGAATGATGGAAACAGTAGAAAAGGATAAAAAACAAAATAAGATTACAGTTAACACGAAAAGATTGCTAAGAATGGTGTCTAGTCAATATTTGTCATTAGTAATAGGATTATATTGTTTAAGGTTTAATAAATTAATGAATTCTAACATCCTGAAGGCTTTTGAGGATAAAAACTGGAGAGATAGTGTCGCTAACATACAGACCAGGAATATTGAAATCATCAGTAATTACAATGTGAGAGTCATATGAAATAAAATAAAAACCTCAAAAGAACATAATAGCCCATTTAATTCAGATAAGGAAGTCCTAGGTTTTATATAAATATTACCTAAGTAAATTTTACAACTATTATTTAAAACTACTTCACACCATGTAAATTCACATAAGGGAGATGATATCGAGATAAATTTACAAATCAAATTCTGTTTAATTGTTATAAGTGTGATTAAAACAGGAAAAACTCTCCATACAGTAGTGCCACTCAGTGCAAGCCAGAGTAATCAATAAATTCCAGAAGGCTTGTGCATAAAATCCCTATCTAGTGCATACTCATCCAAGGTCCCCAGACTAGTTAGTTGCATTGAGTGGAACTACTGTATGGAGAGTTTTGCTTGTTTTAATAACGGTTATGAGCAAGCATAAGAAATGGTGATCATGTGACATTATAAGTGTGCCACTAACCTCTGGAGGCAATTTCTGGAAATCTATTATTTTGAAAACTTTTATATCTATTATCTAAGAACATTTGGCTCTTATACTATTTGTTAGCCATGTTTCAGACAAAAATATAAAATCCAAAATTTTCTGATTGGAAGAAGTGTTTTAATTGGAATCCTTTAGTTCTCATTCCTTGCATGTTAGCATTAAAGCAGGTAAAGTCATTTATAATAAAGATTCAAGAATGAAGATGCATACAGTGATCAGGTATATACAAGAATTAATAAAAAAAAAACTAAAAACTTAGCCTGGAAGTTTTAATGTTTTAGATAAAGCACTATGAAAAAAGGCAACTAATGTACCACAAGGCCAACGATTTGGGAGAATTAATTCCAGTGATTGAACTAGAAGATTTGGTCCTCTTATTCAAGTTTGTTTTGCAACATAAAACTGTTGGGTTTAGGCTAGTTTCCAAGAAATATTTAAATCAAGTGATTTAGAATTTGAAAGTAGATTAAACTAGATATGTTATATTTATTTCTAGTATTAGATAAAGGTGGATTATATTTAGGAGTACTGTTATAATTTGAAGAGTTATAATTTGAAGATTGAGAGCAATGATTTTTGCAAAATTTAGTAAAATAAAAATGTGTTTTGTCTGAATATCTCTGTCTATACTTAGGAGAAGGAATATCAACATGTTTTCCATTATAACCAATATTAACATGAACATTTAAAGTCAAATCAGACTTATGTCTAGAAAGTTTCTTATGATTGATATTATTTAAAGTACTGATAGCCTGACAAGATTTTACCTCGATCATTTATATATTTTGGTCTTAGATTTCTTCAAGATGAATTTTATCAATATTATACTCTCTTGCAAAATCAGTCTTTATAATAAATTTATGAACACTCTGGAGAGTTGAAATGATCATTGGATTTATGAACACTCTGACAAGTTAAATGAACATTGGATTTATGAATACTCTGATGAGTTAAATGATCTTTTGATTTATGAACACTGATAAGTTAAATGATCATTGGATTTATGAACACTCTGGAGAGTTAAATGATCATTGGATTTATGAACACTCTGATGAGTTAAATGATCATTATATTTATAAACACTCTGATGAGTTAAATGATCATTGTACTTATGAATACTCTGATGAGTTAAATGATCATTGGATTTATGAACATTCTGGAGAGTTAAATGATCATTGGATTATTGAACATTCTGATGAGTTAAATGATCACTGGATTTATGAACATGTATTAGTTAAATGATTATTGGATTTATGAATACTGTTGAGTTAAATGATCATTGGATTTATGAACACTTGATGAGTTAAATGATCATTGTATTTATGAACACTCTGATGTGTTAAATGATCACTGGATTTATGAATACTCTGAACAGTTAAATGATCATTGGATTTATGAACACTCTGATGAGTTAAATGATCATTGTATTTATAAACACTGATGAGTTAAATGATCATTGGATTTATGAACACTCTGATGAGTTAAATGATTATTGTATTTATGAACAATCTGATGAATTAAATGATCGCTGGATTTATGAACACTCTGATGAGTTAAATGATCATTGGATTTATAGATTTATAAATACTCTGAACGGTTAAATGATCATTGGATTTATGAATACTGATGAGTTAAATGATCATTGAATTTATAAACACTGATGAGTTAAATGATCATTGCATTTATAAACACTTTGATGAGTTAAATGATCATTGGATTTATGAATACTCTAATGAATTAAATGAACTCTCTGAAGAGTTAAATGATCATTTGATTATAAACACTCTGATGAGTTAAATGATCATTGGACTTATGAATACCCTGATGAGTTAAATGATCATTGGATTTATGAACACTGATGAGTTAAATGATCAATGGATTTATGAACACTCTGATGAATTAAATGATCACTGATTTATGAACACTGATGAGTTAAATGATGATTGGATTTGTGAAAACTGTCAAGTTAAATGAGCATTGGATACTACTCTGATGAGTTAAATGATCACTGGATTTATGGATACTCTGATGAGATAAATGATCATTGTATTTATGATCACTCTGATGAGTTAAATAATCATTGAAATTAGGAGTGTTGCAATCCTCTAGAAAATTCTATCAAGATAAGAAATGGGCTCAGATTGTGATGATGATTTAAATCTAAATAATGACCCTATTTTATCTTTTTGACAATATGAGTAGACAAAAGGGATAAGTACTTGTCCTTTAGTAGCTCTTCATTAATATAGTAAGTATCATTAGGAGAATTACTAAAAATTTGTAAATGATTTGGCAATTTATTAAATGTATCATTGTGAGAATTTTATGTGCATTAGTGAGAGGAATGAATTAAAAAATATTCAAAATAAATTCAAGAGGATGTTTGGAAATATTGTCAATAACATGATTTAAGTTACTGTAGTTATTGTGAAAAAAAGAATTATCCTTAAGAAGTAACAGATCTAGTAAGTGAGATATCGACATCAGTAGACTGATCACCAATAGTCAATTGGGAGTTAGTTATTAATTAAATATCATTATCCAAATAGGATTATTAGATATGGTTTGTTCTGCAGGAATTGGTATGTTATTACAATTAAGACATTTATATAAATCCAATCCTAGTGTGCAAAATAAACTAGTATGTATTTTATTTTATTTCAAATAAGCAAAATGTTAATATCCCTGACAATTGCCAGAACATCTGAGAGATGATGAAGGATCCACAATTACTGTAAAACATTAATTAGATGGCTCATTATACACAATTAAGTGGCCCCTAGTTGAGTTAGGAAGAGAGTTATTCATATGCAAATCATCAGAGATTGAAAGGGAAGGAAGAGAGTTATCTGGTGAAGAAGCAATTTGCACATTAAATAGATGTTATAATCACATAATCACCATCTCTTATGCTAGAAGTTATGTGCTAGGATAAGAAATGGTGGTCATGTGATATTTAGTGGTTTAACACCAATCCTGCCTAATAGAATAGTGGTGACTATGGTTGTTAAAGAGCCAAAGACACCAAAATGTATCGCTGCTAAACTGAGTTCAGACCCATATGACTATATAAGCTATTGAGCTTAGATTGAAAATATTATTGGGTTTTCAATTTCATCCTCATAGTTTTGTAGTTAAGTAGAAATAAACAGTAGCTGCTGGAGGGTTATTAGATCCTAAGATCTGGGTGCAGTGCTCTCAGATCCAAAGCTCCTCACTGATGAAGGCTACAAGCCAGAAACTAGTTAGGGGATATTGGATGAGTAGGCACTAGATAGGGATTTTATGCACAAGCCTTCTGGAATCCATTGATTACTCTGGATGGCATAGGATGACATTACTGTATGGAGAATTTTGTCTGTTTAATTAGATGCTATAATATTTGCAGATACATTTACTAGCAAGAAAGAATTTCTTATCAATATTATTTGCAATTTATAGCACTTCAGATGATATCTTAGACAGAAACCAGAACATTTTAGAAATTTTAGTCTGCCATAAATATCATAAAGACATATGGGAGACATATGGGACAGGGGGTAAAAAATGAAGCCATGACTGATATTAAAAGACGTGTGTGTATATAAATATAGGTTTTAAGAAATCAGTTAATGATTAAAATAAATAAATAAATGCAAATATCAATATATATATATATAGATATAAAAATTAATTGCAAATATAGGAATGTGCATAAAATTATATTAACATACATGGATATAAAATTCTAAATCTCAGGCAAAACGTCGGCTAATATAAAATTATGTTAATAAAAACAAAAAACTTACCATTCCATAGATAACAATCTATATCAGTTCAAGATAAATAGTGATTGAATGACAATTATTTAAACACTTGGAATATAATATAAGATAAAATATAATTGCATATTTTCAGAAAGTTTAAATAGCCCAAAACAAACAGCATTTAAATTCCTCAGTCAATTTATAAATAGCTCATTTTTTTAGAAAGAAGTTACGAGATTAATGAAAAAGATAAAGTTATACAAACAAAATATTGGAAGCGACTTCTCATTTAATAAAATAAACATACAATATTTAAAAAATAAAAATAATAACTATCGATTCCTTTTCTGAAATTTGATATCCTACCTTCCATGAAACGTCTCAGATTGAATTTTAGCTTACGTCATGACAATATTCCTCCTTTTCTATATAAAGGCTGGGCTAAATTTATTGCAACTCTGCTCTATCATATATTCAATTGTTCTATAAGAAGTGGCAGCTTTCCCACAATTCTCAAATTGGCAAACGTTTTTCCCATTTATAAAAATGGATCTAAAAACGTAGATAATAATTATATGCCTATTACTGTCATAATACTATTTCAAAACTCTTTGTGTGATGTACTTATAATAATATTATCATAGATATTAGCAAACTTCTAGACCCCAATCATCATGGTTTTTTACCCAATAAATCTCTGATCACATTGTTCATGCTATAGAAGGCAGGCTTGGTGTCTTTTATTTTAATATGACTAAAGCCTTTGACAAAATTGATCATAATATTTTCTTAGGCAAATTATGCAGCCATCAAAACCTCACATGATCACCATTCCATATGTGTGCCAAACTCTCCGTACAGTAGTCACCAAGTGCAAGCCTTTGCAATCAATAGATACAGGAATGTTTGTTCACAAAATCCTTTTCTAATGCCTACTCATCCAGCATCCCTGGACTAGTTTCTAGGTTGCAGTTCTCATAAGTGAGGAGCCTTGGATTTGAGAGCACTGCACCTAGACCTTAGGATCTAATGCAACCCTCTGGTAGCCTACTTTTACTTAGTTAATCAATTAGGTAATAGATGGTTGATGGAGGGTTGCATTAAATCCTAAAATCTATGTGCACTGCTCTCAAATACAAAACTCCTCACTGATGAAAGCCACATGCTAGAAACTAGTCTGGGGATGTTGG
Organism: Epiperipatus broadwayi; assembly: GCA_028023455.1. Classification (NCBI taxonomy): domain Eukaryota; kingdom Metazoa; phylum Onychophora; class Udeonychophora; order Euonychophora; family Peripatidae; genus Epiperipatus; species Epiperipatus broadwayi. The sequence continues at coordinate 3,323,634 of JAQFVV010006326.1, read as the reverse complement.
ATGTGTAGGCACTAGATAGGGATTTTATGCACAAACACTTCTGCATCTAATAAACATCACATGATCACCATTTCTTATGCTTGCTTATAACTGTTATTAAAACAGGCAAAACTCACTATGTATTGTCACTCACTGCAAACTAGAGTAATCAATGAATGCTAGAAGGTTTGTGCATAAAATCCCCATCTAGTGCTATTCACTGACAAAGGCCACAAGCCAGAAAGCAGATTTTATGCACACGCCTTCTGGCAACCATTGATTATTCTAGTTTGCAGTGAGTAGCAATACATATAAAGAGTTCTGTTTGTTTTTTTAACTTATGCATCTATTAATTACAAAGCTTTCATTTGGTGGCACTATTGTATGAAGAGTTTGGTACTCTTGTCAAATTATATAGTTTAGGGTTTTCAAAATCATGAGTCAAATGGTTTGAATAATTCATATCTTACAGAACTGTTTTTGTTAAATATAATCATAATATATCTCAGTACTCCAAGGTAGCATTCTGGTTCCATTGTTATTTAATATGCATATTAATAATCTCAGGGATAATACAAAATATTTTCACTTTGTGACACTTATGAGTGGAAAAATTTCAGATGAATGAATTAATTTTTTGATTGCTCTTTATTGCAAAAGGATATAATGAATTTTATTACATAGTGTATTCATAACAAAATTTTGATTAATAAAGACAAATGCTCTGTTTCTTTCCTATTCTAAAAAATCTGAAATTTTACAATTCCCCTATTTCATTTATGATTTTTAAATCATTTCTAAAAGTAGTCGGAAAGATCTTGGAATTACTTTTTCCCATAATGCCTTCTTCCACCTTCATGTTAATAATCATAGTGGGTAGAGCATTTAAAATAATGGGAATCTGCCATAGACATGGTAAAATATTTCATCAGTCATCAAAATATAAACATTTCCTCTCATTTGATCCTCCCAGTATTTGAATTTGGATCAACTATTTGGAACCCTGACACTAAAAAAGGTCTTCAAAAAATATAATCTGTATTTGCCAAATATTTTTAAGTATAATTACTTTCCTGACAATTTTAACATTTCATTGATGCAAAGAAGAAAAAATAGAGACATTACATATTTAGGCAAAATCCAAATATATTAAATCTATAACAAACAAACACAGTCTTCTATTTTAAAAATAGCCCATTAATTACAATATATATATACAAATCAGACCACATTCAAACTTCTTTTTTATAAATCTTGATTTATTATGTGAACTATTATAAAGTAGAAAAAATACTCCAATGTTTTGACTATATCCTTTTATAGTTTTTATCAAAAAACAACTAAAATATATATATATATAAAACAATAAATATAAACCTGGATCTCATTTTATGTGGATTTTTTAAATGCGATTTTGAAGTTATGAGATTCATGTTTCTGCTTAATATCTTTTTATGTGGGTTTCTTTTATGTGATAAAGAAGTTCATAATTTGCTATATTTATTATATATCAAGAAATTTAAATTATTAATAACTTATTTTGACTTGAAATACAGTACTTTTTTTTTTCAAAAATATAACGTTATATTAGCAGCTAACATGAATATGGCCTGAAGCTATTTAGAATCTTGCTTATGAGTAAATAATAATAATAGATTTATACTTACAAATATACAAATATCGCAATAAATATTAAAAATTTTAAACTTTCAAAATATATTTTGTTAGATATAACAGAAATAAATACTCTTTTAGATTTTTAAAAATAATCAGACATAACAAAGATTTTGTAAACTGAAAATAATCTTTCTAGAAATGATAACGTATAAATCTTTTTGTTTTGATTGCGAGCTCATTTTTTTAATATAGAAACAAAACGTGAACATTTAAAATTTATTTCAGTAGTAAACAAAAATATCTATCAAATGAAGGTAAATTTATTATTTTCTGATAAGTAAAAATCATTTAATAATATATTTTATGATGATATGTGAGACAAAGAAAAATCTCAGAAAATGCTGAAATCTGAGAGAGTTTGCTGCAATGAACAACCTTTTAAATTCCAATTAGAGCTAAATAGTTGTATGTCTGGATATCACGAGCTTTATAAACAATTAGTAAAATCATCATCTCAAAGTTTAATTACCAATTCATTGTCAACAGAAAATCATTATCACAGCACAATACTGACAATGGTGCTAGTTGTACTTCCTCTTGTGACCATTTCACAAACAAACCGCATATTGTCAAATAGCGATAATGATTAAACTATGTATAAAAAAATATAAAATTAAATACTGTAGTTAATGAAAAAAATAAAAAAAGTTTGTCTTTTATCAATTTTTTTCAAATATGTGAAATTTTTTATTAGTCATACTTTTTTTATGCGAATTTTAAAGTAATTTTTCCTTGTTGCTTTGCTTTTATGCAATTTCTGAAAATTACAGAATGTATCCCCCATTTTTCAAGGTAAGCTAAATCTATTTTTGTGTGATTTTTTTTAATGCAGGTTTTCTGTGGAACCTATTTTCTGCATAAAACAAGATCTAGGTGCAAATACAAATATTCCTCAATAATTCAATTCATATAACAAATACAAATAACTCTTACCTTCAAATTCTTCTAACAAACAATCTTAAATTTCCATTACATTCATTTCTTAAATAAGCCCCTATAATTATTTAATTAAATCAACCTATTATATTTTTAATTAACAACTTATAGTACCACCACTGACATATCCATGTGACCCTGTGTGGATTATTTGGTAATTTATTGCTTAGTAGCCCCAGTTGTGTTTTTTGATGGTCCTTTGAATTCAAAATGTCAGTGAGGACACTCTAAATCAGACCCAACCTATTCATTATAGGTTGTTTCATTTCACCCCCCACACCTCTCAACTACTACTTCTATCGTTCGAACCTCCCAACAACAAACTAGGTTTTGTTTCATTAATATAAATTTCCTTCTTTTATAATTCTTTCATAATATGATCCAATACATTCCAATGATTCTATTTTAAAATATTTATGTTTCGATTTACTCATTTGATCATAAATTTCAGAATTTTTATTATTTAAATGTTATTTTAATTTTGTCATATGTTGGAACTACAAAGAATATTGTCTTGCGTTGTTAGCCGAGAGGTATCGTAGCCGCCATGCAAGCAAGTAGTTGGTTGCAGACGGTTGTGGGTTCGCGTCTCGGCCGATGCTATGACATATGAAAAAAAAAAAAACTACAAAGAATAAATTGGCAACCAGATTAACAACATTTACATGATAAATTTTGCTGTTTATGGTAATATCAGTAAATCTGAACAAAGATTTTAAAATAGAATCATTGGAATGTATTAAGTCATATTATGAAAGAATCATAAAAGAATGAATTTATATTAATGAAATAAAACCTGTAATGAATAAACAGTGAGGATTGCCAATTCCTCTACAAGCTTTATGATAAATGCTTAGCCAGAGCCAGCACTTAAAATATCTCTATCAGAACCCCTCCCCAACCCCTGACCATGTTTTGTTTCACCTCTCGAGGAGTGCCAAAGCCGAAACCATGGTCGGGTTTGGGGAGGGTTCCTGACAGAGTTTTTAGCTGTCTACAAATTTATCATAAAGCTGTAGAGAATTGCAATCCTCACTGTTTATAACTTACACTTAGAGATAGGGTCATGTGATCTATGAATTGATCTATGACTTTTATTTTGACTGTAATGAATAGGTTGTTAATTGTAAAAAAATAATAATAATAGATTGATTTAATTAGATAATTATATGAGATTATTTTAACAAAGGTATTTAAAAAACGAATGCAATGGAAATTTAAGATTGTTTGTGAGAAGTGTTTTAAGGTAAGAGTTATTTCAATTTAATTTTATGTATTAGATTATTGTGAAATATTTGTATTTATGTTTATAGTTTTTTATATATTTTTTAGTTGTATCTTGATAAAGACTATAAAAGAATATAGTTGAAATGTTGGAGTACTTTATAATACTTTATATAATAAATTCAGATTTATAAAAAAAGTTTGCATGTAATTTGTTTTGTGTATATATATTATACAAGATCATCTACAAATTTATAATTACCTCAGATTTACTTTTAAAAATATCCTCCAATCTTTCTCATTATTATACTAGATTACATAGATCTCTAAATCTAATTCCTTGTCATTCAGATGCTCTTAGGTTTTTTTCCATAATTCATATAATCAGCACATACAACAAGGATTTTATAAATAATAATATTCTTCATATTGATTTCATTCAATTCCAGAAAGCCCTAAAATTAAAATACATTTTATGATCTTATTACCCAACCATTTGTCATGACTTTAATTTTTTTTTTCTTCTTACTTATACATCATTTTGCTCAACCCATAGATTTTTTTATAGTTATTGTTTTAATATACTTTCTGTAATAGATCATTGGTTTGAGGGGGGAGATTCCGACAGAGATATTTTAAATGCTGGCTCTGGCTAAGCATTTATCACAAAGCTTGCTGAGGAATTGGCAATCCTCATTGATTATATCTTACAAGCTTAAGAGAATTGGGTCATGTGATCTATGACTCTTATTTTGACTATTTATCATTGTTTGTTGTTTTGAACTTAAACTAAAATTGATTTGAATAATTATTATTATTATTATTATAAACAGCCACTTTTAAATGTATATACTCAACTTTAGATGTAATTAGAGAAGATTTGAGCACAGACTTTCAAAGTACCTTCAGATATCCACTCCATCATATATAACCAATACACTTAACTACATACCTGTGAAAAAGATAATGATCTTCAATATATGTAATTCATACTGAACTAGCATTCATCAGTTGGTCCAGATCATCATCCCCCCCCATATATATATATATATATATATATATATATATATATATATATATATATATATATATATATATATAATAGAGAGCAAATCTTTAAACATTAATGGATAGACTTTAATCTTTTCCACTTTCCAATTCTTCAGTCATCCATAATATTGGAAATCTGATGATAGAATGCTCAAAGTCCTTATTGATGCCAAGATTGTTGTCAGAACCATGCCAACTTTAAGTCACTCTGATCTTTCATATATAGGACCTTAATATCTCCATTTAAATATGCATGAGGGATAGGCAGAATTCCAGCTGAATCTGTAATATTGGATACTAGTATAATGTTTATACTAAACTTTGAGGGATTTGAACACAGACTTTACTTCATTTTATATTACTGGTATACAATGACCATATACATGTGAAAAAAAATAAATGATATCCAATATATGTATTTCTTTCTGAACTAGCATTCATCAATTGGTCCAGCTCATCATCTCCCACACATTTATATAATCAGGGCTTAGTTTATATTAAGATTGCAAATCTTCAAACTTTAATGGATAGGCTTTAATCGTCTCCATTCCAACTCTCCAGCTGCCATATTATTAAAAATCTGATGATGGAATGCTCAAAGCTCTTGATGATGCCAATATTTTTGTCATGCCCATATTGGCTTTAAGTCAGTCTGACCTCTCATATGTAGGACACCAACATCTCCATTTAAATACACATAAGAGGACTTGGCAGAATTCGAGCTGAATTGGTAATGTTTGAATACAAGAGTAATGTGTATATACTGAACTTAGAGGGGATTTGAGCACAGACTTTCAATCACCCTTCAGCTATTCACTCCATCTTTTATAACCAATACACATAATTTCATACATCTGAAAAAGATAGTTGATGCCCAATATACGTATTTCATGGTGAACTTGTGTAATGGTTAAAGTCAGTGTTCAAATCCCTTCTATGTTATGACTATTTTAACTCAAGATTAATCTAGAAATGTTGATTATACAAACCAATCTGTGAAACACAAATATGTCTACATATAGAATATACTGGTCCATTTTTTTTTTATTTATTTTACAATGCTGCTTTTTAATTTCTTCAGTAGAAAATTTTTATTTCTAAAATACTTCAACTTCATGTCTAATTCTCTGCTATATTTTTCCAAATGGAAACAATTGGCATTGCATTTCTTTAACATGTATTTTGGATAATCCTTATAATATAGAAGGAATCTATCTTTCCCATGAAGACCATGCCCAAGTTCCTCAAAACATCTTTTTAGGAAGGCTTGCATTGTTCATTCATTTTGCATGTCCAATAAAGGTGTGATTTTACAATAATGGACCCTACAGAATCACATTTAGCAAGGTGAAGAACATATAAATTGTTTTTATGATCTTGCTGTTATATTTTTAGAATTTCATGGAGCATCCACAAATAAAACTTTACCCAAGTCTCACTTCCATACAACAAATTAGATAAAAAAATAATAGCTCTATATACTGCTAACATAGGTGAAGTAATTATATATCTGTGATGAAATATTTCATATTTGAACTTATTAAAAACAGCAGCAGCATTTGCAGTCTATGTTTTACTTTGATATCTAAGAATATCTTATAAAACTACCAAGATATTTAAACTGGTTTCCATTCTCAACTTGATAACTGTGCAAGCTAAAAGTTGTTGAGGATTTTTCTTCTGTCACTGTCTGGTAAGGAATTTGAGTTTTTTGAACATTAATAAATAAACCAAAGTCTCTTTATATGCTTCATTCTAAACATTAAGTAAATTCTGTAAATCATATTTTAAATTGGCAAAATTATCAACACACTGTATGTCCAGAATCCAAGAAGTTTTTTTTTCTACCTTTTAATTGATTTTAATTAAAAATACCCCATTTAATCTCAATTGAATCTTGATCCCTGTTTGATTTAACCATTTACAAACAATTCCTAAACCATTGACATAAAAATTGAAAGCATGTGCACATCCTTGTTTAACATCAGTTTTCAATTCAAATGCCACAAATATTCCACCTGAGGTAATAATGCTTCCTCTCAGGTAGTCAAACAATTAATTTCAAACAATGCCATACACTAGTCCTATTAATTGAATCAAATGCCTTGATTAAATCAATAAAAGCAATATATGTCTCATTTCTGCCTAAAACTTTTCTTGCATTTCCCTGGCAACAAATACCACATCTATGATAGTCTTTGATTCTCTAAAGCCACAGTGAATGTCTGCTAACAATTTATCTATAGCTGGAAGTAATCTATTCAACAAAATTTTTGGAGGTATTTTTGCTGTAGTGGATATATAAAATAATTTTAATTGTTATACAGAGTGGAATGCTGTAATGTTTGAGCAGTGTTTCTCACTACCAAAAGTTTTAAATTCTTTAAGTTATGTCAGTGGAGAACATTAAATGAATTGTTTGTTGTTTAAGAATGGCCCATAATATTTCCATAATTGTGAGATATATAATATCATGTCTCTCAAACAAATATTTTACTTATGTGGGTTAAATATAAAATAGAATAGTATTACATTATAGATAAACTTGGTCTCCATAAGAGTTGAAATAGACCCTAGATCTAAAAATACCAATCCAAAGCCAGCACCCTAGTGCCTCTCTGAGGAGTGCCAAAGCATGAAACCATGGTCAGAGGTTTGGGGGAGTTCCTGACAGATATATTTTAAATGCTTTCTCTGGCTAAGCATTTATCACAAAACTTGTTGAGCAATTGACAATGCTCATTATTTATATCTTACAAGCTGAAGAGAGTTGGGTCATGTGATGTATGACTCTTATTTTGACTATTTCTAGTTTCTGCCTTAAGTCCCCATATAGCTATTTGAGTTGGATAGCTGGGTTTGAAGACATGTAGGTGTCTGAAAATTTCAGAATTTTCACTCAATAGATAACTTTTAGATAAATGCTGGCTTTGGGTTGGTATTTTTAGATCTAGTTGTCTGAAGCTACCTAGCACTTCTCTGAGGAGTGCCAAAGCACAAAAATCATGGTCAGAGGTTTGGGGACAGTTCCTGACAGAGATATTTTAAATGCTTTCTCTTGCTAAGCATTTATCACAAAGCTTGTTGAGTAATTGGCAATGCTCATTGTTTATATCTTACAAACTTAAGAGAATTGGGTCATGTGATCTATGCTTCATTTTGACTACCTGTAATATAATCTGGTAAACCAAGCTCAGCAGGTTTTTTTTTAATTTTCAGCGGTCCTACAAGAATTTATTTTTGGTTTGTTTTTTTTTCAATTTTATTTCAATGAATATGTGTTAGTTGTTAAGTTTTAAAAAATTAATAAATTGATTAGAAATTCCATTCAGAATATTTATTTCAATTATATATATATTTCAATGTCTAAATGCTGCTATGCTCGAATCATTTTCATATTTTGTTTAAAGTCAGTTTCTTTCTTTATCACTAATAGTTTGGCAAAATGATCAAAATTTGGGATCTTCAAGCAGAACAGCATGCAGTGGAAGCTTTCCGAAAATAAGGGATTCTGCCTTTCCAAAAAGTCTGGGTCAATGGCCACAGTATGATAGTTTTCCTGCAAACACACTCTTCTTTGTAAATAATTAATAAGTGGTTTCATTAATAAATTTTTTTAATTTACTGTTTATTATATATTTTTTCATTTTTATATTAATAAGTTCAGTTAATACAAAAACATATTTAAAAAATAAAGTGGAAATATTATAAATAATTTTGGACGAAAATAGACTTTAAAAAATACAATAATAAAACTGGAAATATGTAGATGCTTCTTTTCAGTCATTTTGTTTTAAAGATTTATTGTATGCCCCTGAAACTGTATAATTAAAAAACTACTACTGAGCTAGATTGATTGGATTATACACAAGGAAAAAAAGTATTACAATGATATATAGTTTTACTTTTGTACTATTATTTTGCCAACATTGTATAGATATATCAAATTTCTATGATTTAATCTCCAAATACTACCATTTTGCATTTACTTTTCTAACACCATCTGTTTTAATTTTTTTTTTTAATGATGCATTTAATCTTTAACTAGGATAAAAGTTTATAAGTGTTAAAAATGGTGATAATCTCTGACCTAGCATATTATTAGTAACAATCACTAATCTATTTCTCTAAACTGATTGTTGTCAGAAGTGTGAATACATGGACGTTTGAGACATGTAAATCAAACTGCAATAATTTAACACTGATAATTACTAAACAAGTAACAAAAACATGTAAAAAGGACTGGGAAATAAGTCAATTGAATAATTCTTGTTCCTGAACAAAATGCAGTTAAGAGGCGCAATGGGTATAATAATATGATTGCCCTGGAAATCCCAATTCTTTCATTATTTATACCATACATATAGATCTTTCTTTATTAGTCCCAAACTAAATCAATAGTCATTCTTAGAGTCTTTAGTGAATTTTATCTGTACTGTGTTGCCATATCCATGCATTATGCACATCCTTCTGTAATGTACCTGCATCATTAAAAGCAGCCAGTCAACACTTAAACAATCCCAATATCAACAACAACCGGCAATTTCAAACTGTTGTCAAGGCAACATCCCACTTTTATTAATGGTCTAATATATTTATATGGACACCAAAGATTGCAACTTGTCCACAGAGATTAAAATTATTGATATATACATAGATGCATAAATTTTGAATAGCCATATGTGTGCTTCTGATATATTGTTAATAGAAAAGATAGACACTGAAATATACAAATAACAAAATGATATATTTTACCATTGAACAACAAGCAATAATATAACTGAAACAACAAGGTCAGCTTCTTTACTTACTATTACAATTGTTTCAACCATAGAATTACTAATAGTTAATCAATTTACATATAAATAGAAATATATTATTCAAAATATACAATGGTAATAATTCTGAATTAAAATGGATACCAAATATCTGATTGCTAATACCTGTGAATATTTTTATATGAGTTATATTACCTTATGGCTTGCTCATTTTCAGTATAGTGAATAGTCATATAAAATAAAGGAGCTCACAAATAAGCTCTTAACAAGCTTTGCAGAATATCCCCAACCCCAGACTGGTTTCTGCTACTGGCTTCCTCAGTGAGGTGCTCACTGAGGAAACCAGTGGCAGAAACCAGTCTGGTGTTGGGGATACTCTGCAAAGCTTGTTAGGAGCTTATTTGTGAGTTCTATATATAACATTTGCAATACAAGCTTGTTAAATTAGGTCATGTGACATGACTTTATTTCTTTGTAATTTACATTTTTGTATGTGAGCCACAGGTTTCTATATTTATAAATTACTTCCACTCATTTCTTTGATAACATAATATTGGTGTTAATAAAAAATTCATGTTATGTGTGGTTTCATCATAAAAAGATCACTCTAAAAGTAAAATACATCAATCATTATAATTAATTACACATCAAATAGTAAACTTAAACTGATCCTAATATTTTTCAAAGGAATGATTATATCAAATGCAATTATACATGTAGAATAGGCAAGATATAGATCCACTTGGGTCTTACAATCCTCATTTATAAATGCAATTTATCAACTACTTTAAACACTTTTTAGCAAAAACCTTTTATTGTACTTATATGCATACACAATCTTACATTTTGACTGTCCTGCAGTCTTCTTCAAAGCCACTTTTATTTTAATTTTTTAAAAGTAAAAAAATAAAAGTGGTTCTGAAGAAGACTGTAGGACAGTCGAAATGTAAGATTATGTATGCATCTAGGTACAATAAAAGGTTTTTGCTAAAAAGTGTTCAAAGTAATGAATAAATTGCATTTATATAAGATATTACAGCAAAATAAAGGAAGTGGTGAATTTGGTAATATTTCTGAATCCTCATTTATTTATTATTATCAATAAGTTAAATGTTTATGGTTATTTGCCAAACTTCATTAGAATTGGATTTTATATAGATGGATTCCCAAATGGCATTACTTTTGCCACTTCATGGTATTGACCCATTGTAACACAATATATATATTGTGCCCTTGTCTGTAGGTCATAGGTAGGGAGAAAGGTCAAATATGAAAAAAAATTTTAAATTTTAAGTTATATTTAGGTGATATAAAAGTAATAATAGTTTTGTAATACAATTTTAAGTTAAAATACCTAATAGATCATAGTGTAATAAAGTATTTTTAAAAGTAAACAGTTAAATAAAGTTTTAATATCATTGCTTATGGTTGTGAAAGCTGGCCATACAAAATAACACAGCTATAGATAGCTAAAATTATTGTAATAAATTTAAAATAATAGTCTAAGAATTAATAGATTAAATAAATGAAATATAATTTTATAGTTAGTCAAAATTAATAGGGTATATTTTTTATGAATAAACTGTAGGATGGTGAGAATTATATTTGGTTCTATAAGTTTCAATTTATTTTCCAAAATTTTATAAAGTACGTTAGTTTTGGTGATTTAAACCGAGACATAAATAAAAAAGAAATTATTTTATAAAGTTGATAGACACGTGATCGTATATTAAATGCCTTCACGCACACACACACTTGGTAGATAATAATAAAGTTTGTGAATTTAAAACTAGATATAATTGCCATCCATCATTAAAATTAAAAGTTAAAAATGTTATATATTGTCTTAATAATTATTTTAAAGATCAAAAAATAAGTTTATCAAACTATGATTTAATTTAATAATGTTAAGTTAAAATAATATTCCAGACATTACGTCATAAATATTTATTTAAAAGTACAGTTTATTATCCCAAAATAGAATGACTAATATTGTTCACGCTAAAAACAAATATTGACCAATCAACGGATTTAAATTGGCAAGAAAAAATCTAAGATAGACAGAAGCGGGAGACGGAATGTGAAAGTTGAAGAGGACGGTAACCTTTTTGATTGCTTATAACATCAAACTGAAAAGTATTTAAATTTATAAATTAATAATTATTCTAAAGTTAGTCTTTAACAGATAATATATTTTGTATCCAGAAAGATGATTTGCTAATTTCTACGTGATCTTACCAGTGGTTTATTCAAATTTGACCATTCATACTACAGTAAAGATGGAAATACCAAAAATAATAATTGAAATAATTATTGAAAGAAAAATGAGTGAAAATTGTATAATTTTTGTGTTATTCGTGCTCAACCAGAAACTAAATCCTATAACGCTAAAAAAGAAAAGTAATACAAAGAAGACGCTGTGTGAAAATATAAGAAAGAAAATATTTACTATTGAGAGAATCTTATGACGAACATTTGTTTTAGAAGTACTTAAAACTAAGTCATATTTCTCTATGAGAAAAATCATAGTATATGTTCAAGTAAATATAAATAGGATGTGGAAGAAAAATATGTTATATTCAAGGAAAACAGTATTTAAAAATATAATTTCCAAAAGTAAAAAGTAGGAGAAAAGCCATAGTCCTGTATGAAGTGCTATATAAATTTACTAAGAGGAACCTAGATTTTATCTCATAATAGAAAAAAGGAAAATATATTTAAATGGAAGAAATATTGTTTAAACAGAGATAAATTAATCACTAAAGGAAGAAAATGGATCCATGGAAATAAGGAAGAATTTATTGAATTTTCTAAAATAAAGTACAAGATGCACGAGGGAAAACCAAGCGCGGGGGAAAAGAAGAAAAATTAGAGACTATATAAAGGAGATATCAAGAATAAGTGGGAAAATATGAAGAAAACTAAGGATCATCGTCTAAGAAGAATTAATAAACATAATTAAAATTTTAAATAGAACATTAAGTGACTAAAGAAAATAAAGTATATTTTTTTTATTTAGCTTTGCAAGGAACGATTTTCCAAGCGAATCCAACAAAGATGTATCGTAAATATAATTTTAATATTTTTTTTTTATTGTATTTAAAGTATAAAATTTGAATTAGCTTAGGGAAACATATAAACATAAATTTTATAATAGTTATAATTAAAATATGAGCTAATGGAATGAGAGAAATATTAATAATAAATAAAATGTGCGTATGGAAAATGTTAAATACCTACTAGAATTCCTGGAATGGAGAAGTTTACAAATACGATCCAGAGGATAGAGATCGTTGGTAATTTTAATATTATTGGTAACATGTAATGTAATTTTTTTTTTAGGTCATCTATTAATGAATGAGGTATGAACGATGTTAAAAGTTATAAGTACACATTTATCCAACATCAAACATATAATTGAGAGAGTAGTCAAACTAAAAATGTGCATGCAATAAATAATCTAAAATAATTAATAATAAGTAACATATTAATTATGTGATTCTTTTGAATTTTATATTGAAAATATCCAAATAGCTTAGAACAATAGAGATAGAAATGTACGAGAAGTATAGTAAAGAATTTTCTTAAGAATAGCTGTATAGTTATATTAAAAATGAATTTTATTATTATTAGCAAGGTAGACAAAGAATTTGTCGATGTAATGTAGAGATGAATCTGAAGAAATCAGTCAGATAGTGACTTGGGAGTACTGATATCAAAGGAAACCAAGGGGATGTTTTATTAAAATATAAGGAATGAAATATGGGGATCATAATAATTTGTGTGACCTCAGTATAGATAACTTTGCCCTATAACTGAGCACATATATTCTGGACAGTGTCTTTACATATTTTTGAAACTTTCTGATGTGATGAAGCTGAAGAAATAGCTTCAGCATCCTTCCAATATTAGAGGCAGATAGACAGATAAAAGTCACTCCTCTATGGCGTCCATAAATTCACTGTGCCATGATTGTCAAAGTTTTATAAAGGATAATATCTTGTTTATTTTGATCCAATGCATCTATATCTTCGCTATCTTGATTTCATGAGAATACATCGTCAGGGAGATAATTTTATAGAAATGATACATGAGATAGAAAGGAGGCTAGATATTAGTTATGTAAGAATAGTTGTTTACTAGAGTAAAGTAGAATTGTATAAGTCCAAAGTGAAAGTATAAGTATTATAAAAGATGGAGAATCATATGATATAATTTTAAAAGAAAAAAAAAAAACTTTAGAATTAAGTTTTAAAATAATAATAAGATTTTAAAATATTGTACGTGATATTTTAAAAGAAGAGATTGCACGTTTTGTGTGACGAAATGATTTAAAATGTATAATAAAAAATGTGTATTTGTACATGGTGTGGATGACGTTAATTGCTATATAAAGCTAGGAATAGGATCAATAATTTGACTAATAATTATTATATGATCGATGATAGAACTGAACATCAAATTGTCATAAGGATTAAATTCTGTAGGATTCCATACTAACAAGAATATAATTAGAATTTTTGTAATCTTGTATAATTTTACATAAAAGTAAAGATTTTATAGAAATATAAACCTGAAATTATAGGGATATAAAGGTCAATAGAAAATTTTAATAGATAGAATTTTGTGTATTAAAATAAGCTCAAAACATGTATCTGAAGATAATAATATTGTGAAATATATTTTTGTAATTATTAATGGTAAAATGGTAAAATAAAAAAAAATTAGATAATAATAATGTTAAGACATCAATGGGTAGAAATAAAAGAGTTTGTAATAAGTAGATAGGGATATCCGCTGTAAATAATGTACAAATTGTTACTTGTTATAATGTTAATAAAATGTTATAAAATTTTATTAGTAAGCTTTGTGTCTTGGTTGTTGTTTTTCCTACACATGAAATGCATGAAATCACAACGCACGTTTATAATTAAACATATTTAAGATTTTGCACAAAGTAAATAAACATTAGAAATTTTAATAATTTATTTTATTTTATTTACGTAATGAAATGAAAGAAGTATAATTAGAACAGATATGGTCATAACTTGATTGCCACAGTATTTAAGTAAAATATATGCAAACGTTACCACATAACTTTTGATTATTGGATTGATAAATATTACCACGAAAATATTTAATACATCTAGAAAGAAAAGAGGATTGTATTACTCTATTATTGTCATTGTTATTATTAATTAGTTATTCTTTACGTAGTGAATTATGACATAAAATTCCCTTATCATAGTTTGCTACAGCAATATAAAATCAATTTTAATTACAATTCATAAACCTGAGATTTAATTATTTATTTACTTATTGATTTATCTATTTGATTTGATATGATTAGATCAATTTAATTCTATTTTATTTAATTAATTTATTTTATGTGAGCTAGATTTTGTTTTAAAAGTATTAAGATATGATACTTCGTCTTGTTCCTTTGTCATTGCTCCAGGTCTCATGGGAATAATAAAAGATATTTGTGTTGATTTATTTCATAGACACGACTAGATTTTATAAAATTCTGAGCTAGTAATTGTTTTATTTAAATCATAATAATATGTTTGATAGACTGAGCTGAAGAACCCGGAATTATTATTAATGTTAATTATTATTGACCGGAAATAAATAAGTAACGAAAGTCCGGAATAGTTAACATACTCTTGGCATGTTGTTGTTAATATTATGGAGCAAGAGAGGGAGGGTTACAATATATATATATATAAGGGACATGAACTCAGACTTTCAAGCTCCCTACATCTATCCAATCCATCTACATTTAAAAAAAAAGAGATATCCAATGTACATATTTTGTGCTGAACCAGCTCTCATCAAATGGTCCAGATAACCATCTCCTACACATATATACAACAATCCATGCTCAGTTTATATAAAGATAGCAAATATTCAAACTTTAATGGACAAGCTTCAATCTTCTCCACTCTCCAACTTTTCAACCATCCTTTTCATTGAAAATCTGAGGATTAAATGCTCAAAGTCATTGTTGATGCCAATATTATTGTCATACCCATGTAAATCTTAAGTCCTTCTGATCCCTCACACATAAAAATGTAATATGTCCCATTTAATTGTACAAAAGAGGGATGAGCGAATATATAATATTTAAATATATGTATATTATCTATACTTAACTTAATGTAATTTATGTGTGTGGTCATGTGTATAGGTTGTATAAGATGGATTGAATAGATATAGGGTGCCTGAAAGTCTTAGTTCAAGTTCCTTATAATTACATTAAGTTTAGTATAGACAATATATATATTTAAATATTACATATTCAGCCTGTATTCTGCCCATCCCTCTTCTGTATAGTTAAATGGACATATTAAAGTCCTATGTGTCAAGTATCAGATTGATTTAAAGTCAACATGGGTATGACAACAATATCTGCATCAACAAGGGCTTTAAGCATTCCATCCTCAGATTTCCAATGAAAATAGATGGCTGAAAAGTTGGTGAGTGGAAAAGATTAAAGCTTGTTCATTAAAGTCTAAAGATTCGCTATCTTAATACAAACTGATTCCTGATTGAATATATGTGTGGGAGATGGTGATTTGGAACAATTGATGAGTGCAAGTTCAGCTGAAATATGTATATTGGGAATCATTTATCTTTTTTTACATGTATGTGGTCATGTGTACAGGTTGTATAAGATTAATTGGATAGATATAGGGAGTTTGAAAATCTGAGTTCAAGTTTCTTATATTTTAATTACATTAAATTTAGTATAGACAATATCATCATTATCAACAATTATCAATACACTGCAGGATGAAGGTCTCTCCAAGTTCAATCCATCTTCTCTGATCTTTAGCTTCTCTTCACATCAGCCCTGCACACTTTTTTTATTTCATCCATCCATCTCACATGTGGTCTCTTTCTGGGTCTTTTACAAACTCTTGGAATCCAGTTTAAGATTTCAATTGTTCATATATTATAATATCTTCTAGCACTATGTCCATCCCAACTCCACTTCAGTCTTTTAATTTTTTCAATGAGGTCAGTAGTTCTCTTATCCATATATTGCATTTCAAAGGGTCTCCTTTCAGTTAATAGCAAACTCCTTTCTGCAGACATAGACAATATATACATATTTAAATATTACATATTTAGCTTGTATTCTTTCCATTCCTCTTCTGTATAATTAAATGGATGTAAGTTCCTATATGTGAGGGGGCAGATTGACTTAAGGTCAACATGAATATCATTAGGGCTTTGAACTTTCCATCCTCAGATTTTTAATGAAATGGATGGTTGAAAAATTGGAGAGTGGAGAAGATTGAAGCTTGTTTATTAAAATTTAAAGATTTGTTACCTTAATACTAACTGAGCACTGATTGAATATATGTGTGGGAGTCTGATCTGGATCAACTGATGAGTGCTGGTTTAGCACAAAATACATATATTGGAGATCATTTAGCTTTTTTCACATGTACGTGGTCATGGGTATAGGTTATATAATATGGATTGGATAGATGTCAGGAGCTTAAAAGTCTGAGTTCAAGTCCCTTATGATTACATTAAGTTTAGTATAGACAATATACTTATATTTAAATATTCTATATATTAAATGGAAGCAACAATCTCTGACAGCTAAGAAGGTCATCTAATATGCAGACAAATGTTTTTTAGAAGAAAAGTATTGACCGTCCTTGACTTCAGCTTTGATATTATTTAAACAAACTTTTGCAGACGATCCTGGAAATAAGGCGTTCAATTTATTTCATAGACATATTTAAAATACTATGCACAAGATGAAAAAATACTCTCAACTAAAGTTTGTTTTATAAGTATAAATATATTAAATACTAACGAGCACAATCATTATTAACTAACTGTCCGAGGTTGTCTGCTTCTTTTTAATTTACATTTATACTTTAGGCTAAGCGACTTGAGTACTTAATATATTTACATATATATATGAATAGAATCAAACATTGTGAGCTGTTATGCATTCATAGGTGAATATGCAACTTTTAACGTTTCCCTCAAAATATTCAATTAAAAGATCGGTAAATCTCCCAAATTTTTGATTAAGGATCGTTAAACTATATTGTGAATGAAGACTCTTATCTAAATAACACTTTATTTACTCAAAGTTTCATTTTATTGATATAATATTTACTAGTTCTGAAACAAATAATAATTTCTTATATTAACAAATTGTAGCAGCGATGTGCTATTTAGGTGTGTATTTATTTTGAGAAATCCAAAATGTCAATGAGGCTATATAAATATTACTGTAAAAATTAGATTATAATTAGATTATCCATGCGTTTATATGTCAATTTCCATTTGACAGATATATGTGTAAGAAATAATTGTTTGTGATGAGTTTGTATCCAACGGCTATATGTAATTAAAATAAAACATATAAAACCTTGGTATATGGCCAAATCAAGATATAGAACAATTTTAATTTTAAATAAAATGTAATGAAAAAACTTTTTAAAAAAATAGATAAGCTTATTTGTGTTTTGTATTTGCCTGAAGGTTTGTGATGACGGTACATTAGATGTGATAATATGTTGAACTATTTCCATCATCTCTCAGTAAATGTTGAATGTATAGAAAGTTTTGAACTATTTCCATCATCTCTCAGTAAATGTTGAATGTATAGAAAGTTTTGAACTATTTCCATCATCTCTCAGTAAATATTGAATATATAGAAAGTTTTAAACTTTATTTAAACTTTTCTAATACAAACAACTTGTTATTAATAAGACGCAAATTACTAACCTGTGTTGTCTATTTGCTGTAATTACTAACCTATATTGTCCATTTGTGGTTTAATTATTAACCTGATATTGTCTATTTGTGATTTTATGTAATTATTAACCTGTGTTGTCTATTTGTTTGTTATTACTAATAAGTTGTTTGTATTTGAAAAATTTAAATAAAGTTTAAAACTTTCTATACATTCAACATTTATTAATGGATGATGGAAATAGTCCAACATATCACATGTATTTGTGTTTTATTTAACAAATTCATAATTGGTCTTAAGGTCAGTTATTAATCAACAACATGTATGCCATGTTAGCAGGGTATACTGCTTGCAATGGGAATTAATAGTACTAGGAGTAATAACAATAACAACAAATTTTAAAAATAACATTGCAGACATGTCAAACATTGATGGCCTAGTGGTTAGCATAGCTGCCTTCCAAGCAGCTGGCCTGACAATGCATTTGACATATGAAAAGAAACATATGCAATTCAAAAGTTTATGCTTAGTGTCTGTTCTTTTCTTGAATGCAAATTCTTAAGTGATTTTCCAGATAATTTAATTTTTTTTGTTTTAGGTGTTTAAAAAAAAAAAGAGAATCCATTTTCTTTGTTTCAGAGATTATCTATTAACTGACATTGGTCGGCTAATGATGAAATTACAAATTTCAATGGTGCCTCATTTAAACTATATTAGTTGATTTACGCTACATCATATTGAAATTTTTTGGGACAAAATTTTCTCAGTATGTAGCAACAAATCTTTAGAATGTAAATATAATGGTCATCTTGGTGATGGAAAGATTTTAAACATTTTCATAAATGGTCAGTCCCAACAAGCATATAATCATTTTCAACCCAACCTATTTATTTCTATGAAATATATTATCAAAAGGCAGAAATTTTGATAATAAAAATATAAAATTGATAAATATTGCCAATTTGGAGAGAACTAACTCCTTCTAGTTCATCTAGTATTCTAAAAGTATTATGAAATATTCAATTTAAACTACTAATAAGATCTCAGTAAGACCCTTATCAGCAATATCTCAATTGTTTTTCATGAAGCAGATCTAATGTGAATTGGGAATACCCTTGTGGGTCATATTACAGTGATGTATAGCTGGTAATTGATGGAAATAAATTACTTTGACAAGGTATATCATTATAGAAGTAATATAATTTTCTACTTCTTTTCCTATGTATTGATTTCTACTTTAACATATCATTCCATTTACACCTTTTTAAAACACTTTATCAATAATTTTATTTATATCAAACTAACAGTTTTGACTGCCCTGCATTCATCATCAGAGCTCTTGTTAATTCTATTAATGAATTAGAAAGGTGTAAATGGTTTGATATGTTAAGATATATCATTGCTGCAGTGGTACTACAACCATCAAAATTTGGACCAGCATTTGCATCCGTTATATTAAAATTTATTCCAAGTGGTAATGATTTTTAGGCCAATTATAACTAAGCTGTAACTCAAATGAAACTATTGTTACTGCTACACTATCTCACATCTGATAGTCAAATCACATTACAAGTTTAAAAAAATCTCAATTTTGTTAAAATCCGTGAACAAATTACAAGCCAAAATAATGTCAACTATTAAAACCCCTGAACAATCAATTGATAATCTAAAAAACAGTAAAGAGCAGATTTTACCTGTAAAACCTGTACTATCACTTTACGATAATTAGTGGTACTTTTTTTTTTGCCTTAACATCTTAAATTTACAACATACTCTCTTCAATTTGGAATCTTTATTAATTATATTGATTTGTGCCAAAAAATATGTTTAAAAACAAACTTTCTGATATTCAAACAAATTGAGAAATGGTGTGACTGCATTAATTACCGTTTATACTATTTAAAAGTGGTTATTCTCGAAATCAAGGGACTTAATGGCAAAAACACAATTAGATAGCATATTTTTTAAGACTTATTACAGTAATATTTATTTAGTTACAGAGATCAAACCTGTAGTAGAAAAAACAACTCAATAGATAGTTGATATTCTTCAAAATTAAAATGTTTGCTAATGCTTATTGAATGATCATTCTATGTAAAGAGTCCTTCTTACTGTAAACCCAATTCATAAAAGAATCACACGATCCTAGTTTAGACAATGCTTTTCAGAAGTAAAATATTTATACTACAATTCTGTCACCTATTACAAGCTTGAGTAATTAATAGATATTAGCTGTTAATGCCATCAATTCTATACTGTATATATCCCAGATCAGTTTTGGCTAATGGCTTTCATCAGAGAAATGTTTTGAACCTCTATTTATTGCATTAGATCTAAATTCAAAACTCCTTCCTGATAAAAACTTTAAAACAAGAAACTAGTCTGGTAATGTGAATATGGACCAATTAGGGATTTAATAAGAATCACCAACTAATGTCTACTGTTATTTAAGCTTATAATAAAACTGGTGTAAATAGTTTGATCCTGAAGCTTGATACAACTATATAGGATATCTTCTTTCAGATATATTCTATGAAAAGTTTTTTTTTTCTTGTTCTACACTTTCTAGAATCATTGGGATTTATTCTTCCGCAAATTAAGACTCATTAATTCTCCATTTATTGCAAAAAAAATTACCATCTTTTGGTGACATCAATTATATGTGCTAATCCTATACCTAAACTACAACTGCAATGTTATCTTCAAAATGTCTACACCATTTCTAGATTGGAAAATGTATTCAAAATTAACTTTCTTTAGGGAAGAAATTTTCAACCAATCAGATTTTGCAGTTTACTGTTACATTCGTGTCTTTACATTTTCATCTTGTTTTTCTAATAATGGACAGCTAATATCTAAATTCACTCGTGGTAAAATGTTTGATCAACTTATTAAAGCTGAATTAAAGAGATTTAGAAAACCCAACACTTATCCACCTTAATGTGTCTAATCGTCTAATTTTAAATCTACAATTATATTCCATTTTCTCTTTGCATTTCTCTTTTGTATTCATCTATATAATAAAAATGAATTACAAACTATTTCTAAAAACATTGGTGAAAGTAAGTAGAATACAGATTATCAATCACATGATTTATCTGTCAATTACTTCATCCAATATAAAATTTAAAGTCTTGGTCATTTGTTTGTAAATGTTTAGTGCAAAAATATATTTACTCTACGCTAAATGGACAACCCACTCTTCAAATATAGTCAACAGTTTTACTACTGAAACAAGCTAATGGAGTCGCACACTTGCTAATTGATATTGTTTAAATCGAAATGTATTGTCACCTATCAATATTTTAATCTGATTGATTATATTTTCTCTATACACACATGTGTGTGTGCATCATCACCATCATCATTTTCAACCATTATCAATCCACCGCAGGATGAAGGTTTTTCTCCAGGTTCTATCCATCTTCTCCAATCTCTGGCCTTTCTTCTCCACATCACTCTAGAACACCTCCTTATTTCATCCATCCATCTCCCATGTGGTCTCTTTCTAGGTCTTTTACAATCTCTTGGAATCCAGTTTAAGATTTCACTTGTCCATCTATTATCATCTCTTCTAGCAATATGTCCAGCCCAACTCCACTTCAGTCTTTTAGTTCTTTCAATGATGTGAGTATCACCTATTTTTACACATAAATTAAAAAGAAAATACAATTAGTTTTTATACAGTTTCTACCGGAGGATTAATATCTGATAAAAATTACTCCTCTGGTTGAAATATTAAAAGCAGCTGTGTAGACAAGTCATTATGATTTGTTAAATTTATTTATATACTTTCTTTAGTTAATTTATATATTTTTATTTTATATATGTAAAATAAATAAAATGTCTGTTAATTAAAAACAAAATTGTAATTATAATTGAAATAATAAATTTAACGGTTTACAAACTATTACAAACAATCCTTAAATTCGCAGAAGTATTTTCGGTTAATTTTTTAAAACTGCTTCGACTGCCATTAAATTCAAAAACAAAAGTGGAAGTAAACGTCATCAATTCAAATTCCAAGAATCTTGTATTTTAATGTTAGCAGCTTGTCGATTTATTAAATGCATTTTATTCCTGTTTATAAAAATTGCCTTTTTAATTTTTTTTTTACTATGGTTTCTCTCTTCATGAAAAATTTTCACATTTTCAAAATCAAATTTAAATTTATATTTACATGTTTTTTCATGATCAAAGAAAACTGAAGGAGAAATTAAATCACCATTATTTTTACTTTTTACACGCTTATATAACAATTTATACTCCTTCAATCTCTTCTCAATGTTGCACCTAGATTCAATGGCAGTTGAGGCAGGTTTAAGAAATTAACCGAAAGTACTTCTGTGGATTTAAGGATTGTTTGTAATAGTTTGTAAACCGTTAAATTTATTATTTCAATTATAATATATATATATTTATGTAAAGATTGGTTACATGGATGTTTAATATCTGTGTTTAATTGGTTTATAGATAAATAATTAGTTATAAATTATTGTACTTTGCACTAACTATAATTTTTGATTAAAATGTATAAGTATTTTAGTTTTTAATGAATATTAATGTGAGCATAGCTATTTTTTGTATGTGAGCATAGTTTAATTTTTCTATGTATGCACATATGTATATTTTAATTTTTAATTTTGGATTTTTTATTTTTATATTTATTTTAATTTAAATAGAATTTAAGCTTGATTAGGAGGGAATGTAGTTTTTTTTTTTTTTTTTGTTTGAATTTTGTCATTGATTGGGTAGATATTCTGTGTTAGATTTTGTGACCAATCAGGGGGGTTTTGTTAAATTTTTAATCTTTTACCAAATCTGTAATTTTTTATTATCGCCATTTTGCTGTGTATTTTTTTTCTTTCTGATGAAAACCAGTCCTCTGGTTGAAATATAATATTATTTATTGGATTTATAAGTCTTTTTTTTGTTTATATATATATACACACAATAAACAAAAGCACCATTCTGTCACTATACATTTAAAAACATTGAACCAACTTTGGAATCTTCTACCCTTATTCAACATCCAACAGAAAAGATCATTCTCATATCAATATAGAAATATTAATTTTTTATTTAAAATACCATTAATATAATTCAGTTTAGTTTAGCAGTTTTATTTAAATATTGCCTATTTAAGAAGGATCATTCATGCAGAGGAAAACTTATATGAATCTTTTTTAAAGAGTCTCATATAATCAAATCAATATGTAAATATAACTTTCCATTTAATTTACTAGTGTAGTATTCATATGTAATTTTCATCAGAAGGGATTTACATTCTATACACATGTGCTATAATGTTGTTTTAATACCATAGTGATGTTTTATTGAGTTTGAAGGATACTCTCAAACCAAAACACAAGATAGAGATTTAAAGATAAGAATGGCCATCTTATCTTGTACTGCACTAGTAAGTTAAATAGAAAGTTATATAGATTTTGTCAGGCATTGGTGGTCAAGAGGTCAATGACAGCTGCTTTACAAGCAGTTGTCCTGGGTTAGCGGGTTTCCTTCACAGCTGATGCCATGACACATGAGAAAAAAAAGTTATATAGATTCTAAAATTACATAATATTAACAGGCAGTAGATTGGAAGAGTTTGCAATAATTTATAGATAGAATAAAGTTAATATATGTAAAGTGATTAATGGAAATTTTTCACATTTTCATTTCAAGATGCTTTAGATTGGCTTATGTAAATGTATTTAGATATAAAGATAAGACAGCTTCTCTTATATTTCCAAGTCTCTATCTTGTGCTTTGGTTTGAGAGTATCTTTCATATTCAATAAAACATTGTTGAAGTATTAAAACAACATCACAGTGTATGTGTATAGAGTACAAATTTCTTCTGATGAAAGTCCAAATGTATAATAAACCAACAGCAACCATATAAATATAAGAAGTAAAATGAAAGCAAAGTCACATATTTCAATCATTTTTCATTTTATTTAAAAATATTTAAATAATTGCTATATGGTAAGTAAATTCAAAACTAATGTCCACTGGACACATTTTGGATCAACCATTCTTGTTCAACTATCCTAAAAGAAGATCAATCCAATATTAATAGGGTAATTTCAGTTCTTATTTAACTACTACTAATACTAAATGATGCTTATGTTTACTATATAAAATATAAGGATAGATTAAACCGACCATGCAAAAATCACCACTCACATCATGAAGATTGAATCTACCAACACAATCAAAAGCATATTATTGATTATAAGTTAATATGTTTGTGTAAAATTGTCATTTAAAATTATATTATTGACAATACTAATTTATATGAATATCCTTAAAATGCAAGCAAGTAAAAATCTCAAAAAACAAAGGAAAGAAATTATTAATGTTAAATTGTTTGTTATTATCAATTCAGAATAAAATTGTAAAAAGATCAAAATGTTGTTAACAATGTAAGCGAAGTGTGAACTTGAAACTGATGATCTAAAAATAAAACATAAGACACGATAGAACACTTTTGTTTTTTAAAAAAGGAAGGCAAATAAATTGTTCTCAAGAAAAAATACTTTATAAATTCTTAAAATCAATTTGTCATATCAACTAACCTTAATGATGAAATGCATAAACCCCTGTTATCGCATTTTGAGGAAGTTGATTAAAGGATCCACCTTAATTCTATATAGATTATATTTCTAACACAAGTTATAAGCTAGAAAAGAACAAAGCATGCATGGCTAAGAAGTGATAAAATGTCATGGGGATGGAGTTATTTGTCATACAACCAAGAGTTTCTGATATGATTATTTCAAACTAACATTGTGACAAACATGATAGTAAAAGATCTACAACATATCACAACCAAGCAAAGAAATGATCTCATCTTAGGATAGTATATAAAAGTGTCTGAGTCACCAACATGAAGACCCAGATTGTTTCTGAAGATTATCCAATGGTTTACCATTCAGTTCATGTAAAGGAACTTTCCTAAGAGCAAGGGTATTCAAATGTTTCACAATGTGGATTACAAGACTTTGAACTATGGCTAGACTACGCTGGATTAACATCCCAAATTATATATTTACATATTTTTTATTCTTATTTTGTTTGTTAAATTTGTTTCTTTCTTTTGAAACAGAGAGTCAATCCATTCAACCTCCGGTTATTCTAAAAGGGAGGGGAGCTTTCATTTCTATTTTTTTATTTTTCATTTAATAATAAAATTTAGGGGCAGACTTCTGGCTTGCTTTCCAATTGGTACATTAGTCTACTGACTTAAAAGGTGGGAATTTAATCTTATTCAATATTAAGCATTCACACTTTGACAGTTATAATATGTTTTTTGTTCAACGTTTGTGTTCAATTAACTTAATTATTAATTATTTGTTATTCGGAATGAATGACTAAACTCTTGGATGACTGGTCTGTCCTATCATATATTTGCATCACATCAGGAGGGGATTCAGAATATAAGATCAACCTTCAAAAAATTGTCAAATAAAGATTGGAAATTAATGAGCAACTGATATTAGAAATTTTAGTTAGCATAGTTAATTGTTAAAATATAGCTCTCTTTTGTTTACATTGTATTTTATGTAAAGTTGAAATTATTACATTAGAATGGGGGGTGACCACCTTTCATAGGGATAAAAGGGTGGGGGTTAATAAATAGTTGATGAATACAAATGAATGATGGTCATGCCCACATAATCATTAAATATTAGATACATACACTACTTTGTTATAAAAAATTGTGAACAGCAATCATCATCAAAATTAATTTGTTAAATATTAAATATATTTGTTGTTTGATTTTTCTATTTTCCAATTAATCACATGCATATCCAATGTACATATCAGATACAGAATAATCATACTTTGAAATAGAGTACATGTACAATCTTTCTGAGTTTGAACTCTGTGGCATAGTGTGGATCAATGAGAGGTGAAGTAAAGGAAGTTGTGCAAGTGTGAAACCCACCCCACTTAATCATTAATTATCATGGGATCACTTTCTAAAACTTAGATAAATCATAAAATAACTGACTTGCCTTATCATGTGTAATACCCTACCTGGGAGACCAAGTGGGTGACCATAGTTAAATAACCTCATGAGAAGTATAGTCCATCCCATTATAATATATATATATATATATATGTGTGTAATGAAACAAATATTTTCATGAATGAATGATATGAATACAGTAAAATCATGATGATAGCAAATTCTCTTGCATATATTGTATATCACATATAATAGCTGAGATTTTGTTAATAAGCTTTGATTAAAATACAATATTTTTACTGAACTGTAAGTATATAATATTTTTCAGTATGCTGAAAGGATTATATTAATAGAGAAATGAGGTGATATCCATGTAAACAGAGAAAATTTTCAGCTTTTGATGTTGTCAAGAAACTATCAAATACTACTAATTAATAATTTCTGCAGCTAAACAAGTTTTCTCATTAACTTATAGCAGTTCTTTTTAAACTTTTTACTTCAACAAAAAATTCCAACAAAAGAGCTATTACAGGTTAATAATAAAACTTGTTTAACCTCAAGGATTGCCAATTAGTAGTAATTGATAGTTTCTTGGCAACACCAAAAGCTAAAAGTTATCTCTGTTTACATGAGTATAATCTCATTTCTATTCTTTCTACCCACAATCTTGTTCAAAGAATTTAGTGTGTATAAGTTATTACCCTAAGCTTCGAGCACGTATATTTATGAGCAAAGGTCGAAGCCCCTCTCAAGCGCCAATCTTATCCATTAATAAGAATTATAGTCTCGAAAGTGCAAACAAAAGTTCCGATGGACACTCTTTGGGTATTTTATCCGAACTAGCTCAATCTTGAGGGTCTGGGAAAACAATGTTTATCGGGAGAACAAAGCTATGGGTGATCTCATTAAGAGACGCCTTCTATCTCTAAATATAATTTCTATCTAAATCCAATCCTATTACAATAGCCCATCAGTTAACAGAAACCCAGAATGTAAATAATATATATAAGTTGTAATTAATTCTAAGATTTATTAGCGCATGCACACATATATTAATATCTTAAACATACAATTCATTCATTCTGCTACATATATATATAATTAATACACATATTAATGAAAGCGTGCGATTACACGTCAGAGTTGTATTTTTTTTAAACAATTTAATAAATTATCAATTGCTTTATTTAAATTGAAATAACACATGTTTCTTTAGCCATTTCTAAATGTTCATTTAAGGCAGATTAAGAAAAGATCAAAGTTACCTCTTAAGAGTGAATGCTCACGTGGCTGAGGCTAATAATCTGTAAGCTTACAGCATAGAGAAGATGTTGGTTTAAACGAAAGTCGCTGATCCGAACAATGAAGCTCTGAAATATTCTGGCCAAAACAATCCCTACTAGAATTTAAGTAGATGTGTTTGACTTGATTGTGAGGGGTCCAGTTGTTAGAGTTCCGTGGCCATTACGCTTGGTTGACTAAATGGCAAATCCATAAATAAAGTTCAGGCAGGTCCCACAATAGCTGTCCATTGAGTGGTTTAATGAACCCACACGATTATATTTTTACCCCCTCATGTAGACGGAGTACATTATAACTAAAATTATTAATTAATAATTAGGTTGATCAGTCTATACATCTTTTTCTGCTTTCCTCTATCACTTCACTGCTTTTTCTCCTTTTCTAATCACCACTAAAATCATTGACAACAAATATAGTTCTATTCTTTAGTGCTCTCTTTAACCTCACTTTTCTTTTCTATTCCTAGGCCAATGACCTGATCTCAGGAATGCTTTTAACTTTCATTGTTCTAAAAATATTCTTGACCAGTTCTAAGAATTCCCGTGGACAGTCATTAACTGAAACCACCCGCGGCACAACTTTCCATTCCATTGATTATTTTCCAGCCTTATATGTTTAATGGGTTTTGCTTAAGAAACATGTGTTATCACTGGCATTTAAATCTATCTTACGATATTAATAAACGAAATATCTATTTAACACACAAATAAATAAATAAAATAACGCAACTCTACATATAATCGCTTCTCTACATTCTCACATATAAATATATTAGTAATTCTCACCTATTATATTAACACATACAGCAAACATATATATATTCATACCTTTAATTGATTAATGTACTCATTCATACTCTTTTGTAACAGGGTTCGAATGACTATTTGTAAATTTTACCGCATCGACCTATTTAATTTGCAACCACACTGGCAATTAAACCCGTATTCGAACCCAGCTACTGTTACAATATATGTATATATAATTAGAAGGGACTTGAACACAGACTTTCAATTTCCCCATTGGCATCCAGTCTATCATATAACCAATACACATGACCACATACATTTGGAAAAGATAAATGATCTCCGAGATATATATTTTGTGCTGAACTAGTACTCATCAGTTGGTCCAGATCATCATCTCACACACATATATAAAATAAGTGTTCAGTTTATATTGATAGCAAATCTTCAAAATTTAATGGACAAGCTTCAATCTTCTCCACCCTCCAAATCTTCAGCCATCCATATCATTAAAAATCCAATGATGAAACACTCAAATCCATTGTTAATGCCAATATTATTGTCATACCCATGTTGACTTTAAATCAGTCTGATCCCTCGCATATAAGAACTCAATATGTCCATTCAAATATACAGAAGAGGGATGGGCAGAATACAGGCTGAAGAGATAATATTCAAATACAAGTAACATGTATTCTGCCCATCCCTCTTCTGTGTATTTAAATGGACATATTGAATTTTTACATGTGAGACATCAGACTAACTTAAAATCAACATAGATGTGACAATAATATTGGCATCAACAAGGGATTTGAGTGTTCCATCATCGGATTGTCAATGAGATGGATGGCTAAGGGATGAAGATTGAAGCTTGACCATTAAAGTTTGAAGATTTGATACCTTAATATAAAGTGAACACTGATTGTATATATGTGTGGGAGATGGTGATTTGGACTAACTGATGGGTGTTGGTTCAGCACAAAATATAAATATTGGAGATAATTTATCTTTTTCACATGTATGTGGTCATGTGTATTGGTTGTATAGGATAAAGTGGATACCTGTGGGGAACTTGAAAGTCTGAGTTCAAGTCTCTTAATTGCATTAAGTTTAGTATAGACAATATACTTGTACTTGATATTATATACATATAAGCAGACACTTTGTTTTATATATATATATATATTATGCATATATAAATTAAGATTATAGTATAAATAAGATTTTTAAAGAAATCGAGGGAGCAAAATTTGCATGTATATTTATTAAATGTGTGTTCACTCATTCATATTCACTCAAAAAATAAAAATAATAAATAAATTTGTTTTTTTTTTTTAAAAGAAAGTGTATATCAAACTGTCAGACATTCATTTGATAGTCTTTTTTCAAAATTTTTTTTCTATAGCAATATCATAACAATCTTGGTATCAGAAGACAATGACCATTCTAGTCATTTTGATGTATTTAATTCTGTATCAGTTTTGGAATTTATGTAATCATCTCTACTTACTCCATTATCCATTTAAGATTCTTAATTAAATTTTTCAAACTTTAGGCTTTCTGGTATAATATAAAAACGTTTTACAGAATCTACTTTTTGCGATTACTACATTAATAACTTTTGTTTTATTGCAGGAAAAAAGGTATTTTATATATATTTTTAAATTTCATAAAACTTTTAGAAAAACATTTTATTCTGTGGAATACTAAATCACATCAAAGTGAAGAATAAAATGTATGTGCTTTCACTGAAACCCAATGAAAATTATTAATAAACATGATCATGTGCAGTGGACAAAGATAAAAAAAATTATCTGCTGCTATTTCATAAAATTTAATAAATTTACAAATTTTAATGTTTTTATTTTTGCTTATTTACATTTTTTAAATAGCATATAATTGATATGTATTGATACCATGCATATTGCAGTATCATTGTATAGTTTTTAAATTTGGCCATTGCTTATTATTACTATTATAGCACTAATGTTTTTGCTTATATCTTATCTATTTAATAAGATTAGCTTAGAAACTGTTGATGAAAATGTTTGATAATAGAAAATATATTAACGGTTATTTAGTACATAATTAACTATCAATGTTTTATCCTGTAAAAAATGTAAAAATTGAGTTCAAAGAAAGAAATCATTGGTGGTTGAGAGGTCAGCGTGACTGCCTTGCACTTGCAGGCAGTTGCCCGGGTTGTGGGTTTGCGTCCTGGCCGATGCTATGACACTTAAAAAAAGAAAGAAAGAATTAATTTGATGATTTTTGCTTTTGACTGACATGCATTATAAAAACAAAAGTCCGTAATTGGAAGCTTTCATGTTATATGTTCATTAGTGCAGTTGCATTTTTTAAAGAGTTAAATGACGTCTCTATATTGTTTCTCAACTGGATGTTTGCATCTTAATAAAATTTTAGTGTTGACAGCATTTATATCATAATAAGAATCCAAAACATATTGGGGATTGTTTCTGATGTGTTTAGCAACTATCACATTACAATAGAAAAAAATTAACATTTTAATGGAGTGAAATAACTTTTATTACCAATGGCATTCATTCTACATATTCTGGATTCTGACTTTGGTATACATTTTGTCAACTCTAAAATCTTAAATCCAGATGTGATATATAAAAATGCCAGAAAACTATTAAAGAGGCCACTAGAAAATCTATTGCATTAATAAATGTGATGAAATAGCAAAGCTTTTCTACATATAGATACATTTTATAAAATTTGTCAATTAGAAATCAATCATCAATTGACTCTCCCCCCCCTTTTCTCTTTTAATAACTTTTAAATTTCGTATTGAAATAAAATAATCATCAGCTAAATTATTTACAAGTAATACTCTATGTTCTGCTTTTAACAATGATTACGGTGGTTTCCTTTCCACCTGCAGACAATTACAGATATGATCCAGCTGAAATTCTAATCCTGTAATACAGATATAATATTATTAATCCAAACCATCTATTCAAAAATGTCTATTATTCCAAACACATTTCAATGAAGACTTTTAATAATCCTGTAATACAGGTGGAATATTATTAATCCAAACACCTATTCAAAAATGTCTACTATACCAAACAAATTTCAAAGATGATTTTTAACCTTTAACAACATATAATTTAAGGTGTACAAGTATTTTCAAACAAAATTAAAGGAGGAAATATTTAGCAAACATCTATAAATCAATACCTCTAAAAGCAATGAGCTGAAGGTTTCTGGTACAATTTGAGATTGAGGAACAAAATATATATTCTTAACTGAAAAAATTTGTAAAATTGAAAATATTTGAAACCAAGAGATTTCTTATTAATAATGATTTACCTGTCATAATAACAAGTAGTCTCAACCTAACAATCATATCCACATACTCAACACATATTTTTGTAAACAAATTTGATAAGAGAAGTGAACGCATTGATTTAAACTTCACTTAGAAAGTTTATCAGTACAGTAATTGTATATTATTAGCACTTTATTTACAATTTTAATATTTGATGTTTATTTACAAGGATATTAAAATAAATGAAATGAACTCTACCTTGTGAAGTTAAATTAACAGAACTGAAAGAAGCTGTGTTAATATCTGATTTGGTTTGAAAGATCACTTAATTTGATATCAGTTGCCAGATCTGCTATTTTTTTATGAACAGGAAAAAGCAAATGAAAGTGAATTCATTTCTTTTATTTGAAAAACTAATTTAGCAATAGAAGATAAGGCACCAATCTATGCAATGTGCTGACAGTTTATCATTTCAGTGATTATATATATATAATTGTGATTATGATGCTATTGCACTGACAATATATTTAGTTTCTTAAATTAATTTTATATTTTTCTCTCTGCTACAATGTCTTTATAATACTTATAATAATGGCAAATGTATAATCTATTATATATATAGATAGATATGTAAATCACATTATCCCAGTCAAAGCTTAAAATGAACCAATATCAACAACATGTCACAAAGCAACACTCAGTTAATAAATAGAAATCATATCTGAATGTTGCCTTGGTAACAGATTGTTGATATTCTATTGTTTTATTTTAAGTATTGACTGGGATCATGTGATTTATATATGATAACCAATTAGCTAAATGTCTTTATGGTTTAATGTATATGCAATAATATGAATGGCATATAAGAAGTAGCATAGAGGTATGGAAAAATATTATCATCCCCAAATAATAAATAAAATAAAGAGCAAGTATAAATGAATAAATATATAAAAGGAAGAGCATAAGATCAGCATGGACTAAAATATAAGAAGTCATACTAAAATTAAATTATAAATTAATAAAAATATCGCCAGCCCTTTATATAAATGATATTCATCAATAGTCAATCCATGTGATTGGATTTAAAAATGGTATACTATAAAACAGGCTAAAAATAATACTGGCATATTGATATAATCTGATTACTATCAATGGTCTGGCCATATGGTACCAATGGTGTACCAGCCAATTATAAACAATTTTTTTATAAAATGAACAAAATACAGTGAATAGACTTTAAAGATGATACCTTTGCATTATTGAGAGAACTTTCTGGATACCCAAACACAAACATAAGCCCCCACATATAAATAACTTAACCATTATTGCTCTCTAGAGTTAGCTCAAGATGTGACTGTGAACAAGAAAAATGTATATGTTTTCATATTTTTTTTAAAATGTATTTGTTTTAATTTATTTTTAATTTAAATAGTTTTACTGAAATAATTTAAAAATTTATAAAACACTATGCTATTATGAAATCAAGTCACACACATTGACAATTTATAGAATACACAGCTGGAAGAATAATAACGTTATCATTATTTTTTTTTTAAACAATTATTTAATGGACTAACTGATAATAATTATAAAAAAATTAATCTATACTTAAACGATTGCAGATTTTATTTTAAATAATTGTACATAAATTTTAAATGTGTTCATTTTTACTGTTCCTTACAAGCTTCATATATATATATATATGCACATGCACACACATCATGTGTGCAATGAGACCAAACCATCTTAATATATAAAATGCATCTTAACAATATAAATGGCTAAGTAAAGTTTTGGTAAAGCTTAAATATTGAATTCTAAATAAAATTATATTAATGTGATGATAAACAATGGCAAATTATTAGTACTGATGAATAACTATTAACACTTTATTTAACTTAATCTATTTTCAAATAGAAAACATAATATGTTGATGTGTGTATATATATATTATCTAAAGTATCTATTTAAGCTCTAAAGTATTTTTAAATTAATATACAATCGGCAAAAAATATTTAATAAATATTATAAAAAATTAATTATTGCCTACAACTATATTAGTAATTATAACTAAAATAGAAAATGATATAACATTACAATATTAGTCAAAGAAGAAATAAAATGTTACTAAAATTCTTCCCCAACCATGGTTTCATCTATTAATGAATAAACCTTTTCAAGTAAAATTCAACAAGATACATATAACATTTATATATATATATAGTACCTACTGAAGTTTGTGATGTCATTCGTAATTTTGATGGTGGATATTTTAAGCTACAAAGCATTGAACTGTGTTATTATGACAATGATAATATTGATATAAAAAATGCTTATTATTAATTGTATTGTATAAGATTGTGAATTGACTTTATTCATTTTGAAATGAATATTTGAATAATAAAGCATATAGTTTGAATAAAATTATTATTCTTTCTTTATTATGTGTACTTTTTGTTATTGCATTCACAATAATAAATTATAAACAATACAACTAAATGTCTGATGTCTCAAATATATTTGTTATTTTATTTATATAATATTATATTTGAAAAATATGTGCAAAAAGTATATATTCCATTATAGTGAGAAAGAATATAATCCTAGTTGTTTAATTTATGTTGGAGTGAAAGAATCTTAGATAGAGTGGAGAGAGGTGGGTGGTGTGAAAGTCTGTGCTCATATACCCTATATTACATATATATAGCCACAGGTATATAACAAGCCTGTGTTTCAGTTATTACATTATAGAGATGTCTGCCCATCCTTGCATATGTATTAAATGGATTATGTCCTGTACATGTGGGGTTCAGATTGACCTTGGGTCAACATGGGTGTGACAATAATCTCAGCCTCAGGGTGGCCTTTGAGCATTCCATCATCAGATTTTCAATTGGATGGGCAGTTGAAGAGTTGGAGTGTGGAGTGGATTGAAGCCTGTCCATTAAACTATGAGGATAGTCTATCTTAATATATATCTGAGCACTTATACTATATATGTGTGTAAAGATGATAGTCTGGACCAACTGATGATTGCTGGTTTAGCATGAAATACGTATATTGGTGATTATTTATCTTTTCAGCATATATGTGTTTAGGTGTATCAGGGTTATTAGATAGAGTGGAGAGAGGTGGGTGGTGTGAAAGTCTGTGCTCATATACCCTATATTACTTAATTGTATTAAAAATGTAAATGTTTCTTATATATAATAATTAAATTTTTTTTGTCATTATTGTGTAAGAAGATTTTTTTATTTATGGAATGCTAGCTAGAATTGAATAAAGAGTGAATATAAGATATTACTATAATTAGTATGATGTAAATGGGAAAAATTCTCTCTTGTTTTAGCTTCGACAGAAGCGTATCTAAATTTCTTTACATGATTTTCTTTTTATTTATTTTAAATTTTTATAGTTAATTGAGCAAAACGATGGAGTGAAAAGCAACAATATTCATCCAGTACTGTACAGTGGGTCACTGAATTTGTGAGATGACAATTTATTAAAATATAAAAATTAATTCTTAGTATTTCGAAACCATCAGAATATTTCTATGCTTTTAAAATGGATATAACCTGCTTTTCAATGATGATTTCTAAATGTTAACATCAGAAAAATATGTACAAATAGTATGGTCATCTACTAATACAATTTTATAAGTTTGATGTATAATTTATACACACTTTATTTTTAAAGAATCTTTATTATTGAAAATTTATTATTCTGAAGCAATTAACTTATTTAAAAGTTCTTTTAATATAAGGATGGATGGGAAGTAAATGGAATTGTGGGTAATGTTAAATATAAATATGGTGTTGTTTTGTAGTCCTTTACACTTGAGAAGTCTTGTTGTAGCAGTGAAGCCATTGGTTGTGATTTTGATTTTACTTTTTCTTGGCTAGTCTGTTTGAGTTTTGGATTTGTGGTAATTTTAATTAATTTATACACAGGTTTAAAATCAGTTTAATTTCCATAGCATCATAATAGATGAAACTTGCATCTGTTCCCTTATAATGTTTCATGAATTGGTTACTTGCTAAATAAAAGGATATCTATACTGCATCACTGTGGATATAAATTAATGTTTGCACACTTATAATCTTATATAGATCAAATATCTGCTGAATGAGAAGATAATCTGGATATTTGGAAAATATTGAAATTAGCAAAGCCTACTTTGAATCTTATAGTTTTTTGTAACATTTCTATTTTCTCTGGAATAACAAAACAGCGGATCATGATTAAAAATAAATAAATAAATATTAGAACTATGGTACTATTTTTGAAATGCTGTATTTAAAGACTATTATTCAGGTCATTTGCTTATATTTATAATTTTTATTCCTATTTTTTTCTCTTCATTTAAACTGTATAATGTTATTGATATGAATAGTCATATAATTATAATTTAAATAACAATCTATTTACATATCTAAATGTAAGAATTGTCTTTCTAAGTTTGAATTTATGTCTTGCAGCACAGTAATTATTATCTTAATTTAAAATTTTTATTTTTTTAATTTATTGATTATAAATAAACTTCAGATATATCACTTGTATTAGACGTTCAAAAAAGGAATATATTGTAATAAATATTTATTTAATTTTTTTTCTTAAATTTATATTAAAAATAAGTAGATTCATTTTTTCATATATATATATATGATAGTTTAACTATCATATGTATATATATATGTTAATTCTAATATTTTCATGAATAAATGATGATTTCATATTATTATTATTTTCGGGATATTCCGTCTGGTAAAATCGCTAAATAGCTGATGTTTCGGTACAATAACAAGTACCTTTTTCAAAGTGTTCTCTTTCTCAAATCATATAAATGCATGTGAGATTTTAAATCGTTTTTATCTTTTTGTTTCTAAGCTATTGGAGGACAAAATAAAATTTAAAACTTCTCAACCAATAGAATTTAAGTATGAGAAGAAACAAAAAGACAAAAAACATTTTAAATCCCACACACGTTCATATGATTTGAGAAAGAGAATGCTTTGAAAAAGGTATTTGTTATTGTACCGAAACTTCAGCTATTTAGCTATTTTACAACGCAGAATATCCCAATAATAATAATAATAATATGAAATCATATAAATATGATAGTTTAACTATTTCTTTTGTATGAAGTATAGAAAAGAGATATATTGTGAACTTTTGTATTTTGGAAAGTAAAAATGTACCACAGTTTTGTGTTCATCATTATCATCATCATCATCATCACCATTATCAATCCACTTCAGGATGAAGGTCGCTCCAAGTTCAATCCATCCTCTCCAATCTTTAGCTTCTCTTCTCCACATTACTCTTGCACATTTTTTAATTTTATCCATCCATTTCACATGTAGTCTCTTTCTGGGTCTTTTACAATCTCTTGGAAACCAGTTTAAGATTTCAATTGTTCATTTATTATCATCTCTTCTAGCAATATGTCCAGCCCAACTCCACTTCTGTCTTTTAATTTTTTCAATGAGATCAGTAACACCTGTTTGCAGAAAGGAGTTTGCTATTAACTGAAAGGAGACCCTTTGATTCTTCTTGGAGGCCAAACTGAGCAGGGCAAATTCCTAATGCCCATGCATACATTCTTGTCATTGCAGCTGTTATTACTATGTGAGTATTTATATAGTATACAAACATAAATGGGCTGATCACCATCATGCATTAGCCAGCATGGTGAGTTTATTGGCATTTTACCTCTGAGTTTAAGATCAAGAAACACTATGGTCTTTCTTCTCAATGCCTGATAAGGCAGAATGAATGTATATGTAAATGATAAATATTTTTCCAATTTTTGTGTTGCATAAACATATGTGTTCCTGTTTAATATCCAATAAATGGATATTAATGAGCAAACGCCTATTTAAATATGAAGTTAATATCAATTGAAAATCTATTGCTAAAGCATAATTGGATTATATGCATATATTTTAAATATTTATATGCCATATATATATATTGATTCTAATTTATATCAATGTAATAAATTTTGAATTAATTTAAAACAAATAAACTTGGTTGGTTGTCATTCAATTTTACAATGCAAATTTATTTTTTAATTGTATTTAGATGAGACAATATTTACTAATTGATTATACCACATAATTTATTAGAAGCAGTTATAAAAATAATTTGGACATCAAAAACAAAAAAGATGGGTAAGAAAGTGTAAATACATATCTTTTTTCTATCGAATTTAATGTTTATTATTTGATCTGGTATAGATTTTATACAACAATAAACTAACTGATTTAACATTCTTAAATATTTAATAAGTAATTGGAAACTTAATGTAATACTTTTGTTAGTGACAAATAATAGATATACTAAAGTAGAAATTCTATTTGAATTGATTTGACAATTGATAAAGGTGCAAATATGATAATTATTGAAAATAAGTCAAGGTACTTGCATTGAAGTATTCACGTATTTTATGTTAGGTCAATATTGACTAAAAATGAATGTTATATTAAATTAGTATATGGCCATAAAGAATATAATCACATTCAGTTATAGAGCTAGTAATAGTAATATATTTTATTCTGTTCAAATTAGAATGATTTGCTTTAATTATATTAAAAGTTCATTAGTGTTGATCATAAATTTGATTTAAATATTGAATTTTAATAATAATATTTGATTATAATAAATCTAATATTCTTTCATATGCTTTGAACATTATAATCTACAGTTTTAATAATTTAGCTTTAATAAACTGAAGAATAATTGGATGTGATTTGTCATTTACTGGAATAAGTCTCAAATAAAAATCTATTGTTTATTTTATATATCATTATGAGTGAATATTGAAAATCTTAAAGTTATCTAATAAAATGATTTTATTTTATAATATACTAAGTTGGTGAAAATAAAAAAATGTTTGGGTTAATTTATTTTGTACTATTGTTAAGTATTTAATCTTATTATAATTGACTTAGTTAATAAGAGTATATTGACGTTAGTGGAATAGCTAGATTGAGCTAGCAGTATTTTTTTTTATTTAGTTGTAATTAGAAATCAATTATTGAGATATATATTTTGTTAGATACCACTGATATGTAAACTTGTATGGCATATTAAAATTATTGTTTCATCCATCTATGAATCATTTCACTTAAATAGAAATAATGTTTGACTTTTGGTACAAGTTCATATTATTATAAACAGTTTATCAATTCATGAGGTATATTAAAGTATATCTGTGTAATTCTTTATCATTATTTTCATTCTATTATAAGGAATTTATATAATAGGCATATACTATTATTGTTAAGACAGTACTATTGCTTTATCTGTGGCCTATTGCAAATAATGATTATATTTTTAGTCAGTTTAAAGTTATGTTTTATTTGTTTTTTATTCATTCTAAATGCTATTGGAATTTATGAGGTTATGACAAAAATTATTCTCATTGCTTTGTTAACTTAAGTATTAGATTGTTATTCACTGATTGATATTTTAGTTTAGTTCATTATTTTCATACTGTTATAAGTGATTACAATTCTCGGGTATTATTAAATTACTACTGTTTTTTTTAATGTGTCAAAGCGTCGGCCAGGAAGTGAATCCAGGAACAACTGCTTGTAAGGCAGCTGTGTTAACTACTTGGCCACCAATTACTATTGTTCTTCCTTAGTTTATTACTTTTATTCTGTTGCAAATGGTGATCAATAATTAGACTATGATTCAGGATACAGCATGGCCCACATTTATTTTGTTACAAATGGCTCCAAAATCTGTGGTGTGTTAAAAGAAGAGCATACTCTCATATTTAATGTTACAGTATACAATACAAAATAACCTTCCCATCATTCACGTCAAAAACCAACTTCCTTTAATATCAAAGGATCATTAACATAAATAGATCTTTTCAAATGAAATTCAACAAGATACACACAACATATAGACACAAAACAAAATAGCCTTGCCAAGCATTGGTGGTCGAGAGGTTAGCAACAGCTGCTTTATGGGTGATTGTCCCATGTAGGTGGGTTCGCTTCCTGGCTGATGTTGTGATGCATGAGAAAAAAAATAGCCTTC
Source organism: Epiperipatus broadwayi (assembly GCA_028023455.1). Taxonomy (NCBI): domain Eukaryota; kingdom Metazoa; phylum Onychophora; class Udeonychophora; order Euonychophora; family Peripatidae; genus Epiperipatus; species Epiperipatus broadwayi. Next base: position 3,283,884 of record JAQFVV010006326.1, on the reverse strand, counting down.
CCATAATTTACTTCAAAAATCAACTTTCTTTAACATCAAAAGATGTCTCCATGAGATTGATAAACTCAGATTCAAGAAAATGTATCACTGAGTTTCTTTTAATCTTGTTTTTAATACACTTCTTTCATAAAAAAAAATAACCTCTGCATCATCAAATAATAATTTACGACCTGTATTCAGTTCATGAATATATAAGGCTGAATAATAATATCTATTTTTAATTCTATTCTTATGAACCTTAATTCTTTTATTTATTTTCAAAGGTCAAAAGTAACTTTATTGCCTATGAATACAAGGAGTACATAGACCAGTAAATATAAAGTAAAAAAACAAATAAATTGTCATGAGTCATAATGAGCAGTTGGGCAGTTTGAGCAACACACACTCTTTTTAGCAGTCTTCTCCTTTTTCTAAAATTGAGAGTTCGGCATCTTTACTTGACAAAACATGAACAGGGAACCAATACATATTCTTCAGCCTTCCAGCCATTATAGAAGGGCTAATCTTTTGATTCTCAATTGCCCGACATGGGCACACCTAACCATGGCCAGAGGCTTAATTATCAAGGCTTAATTTACTTTGACTTATATAAATCTTATGATGACTGTAAGTAATCTTATATTACACCAAGAATATATTTGATATCAACTGACTGTTTTGCATTGAATTTAAATCAAGGCCTTTCTTCCACGTGACTCTCATGCCAATCAGTAAAAAATTATTCTTATAAATCAATTTATAAATTGAGACTTAAATAGTAAAAAAAAATAAACTCTTTATTTTCACTAACAATTAAATTTGTATTATTAACAGTCTTAAGATATTTTTATCAAATATAATATTTCTGATAAATTCATGATTATAACCTAAATCAATGTAGTTAGTCAAGCATTGGTAGTCGAGAGGTCAGCGCAGCTGACTTGCAAGCAGTTGTCCCGGGTTAGCGGCTTCGCTTCCTGGCCGATGCTATGACACATGAAAAAAATCAATGTAGTTAGAAGCAAATTAATTCCTCTGAATATAATTATTATTTTCAAAATTATTAAGCTTTCTATTCCTATAACAAAAATTCAATAAAGACATTTTTTTATGAATAGAAAATTTGATAACTGTCTGGCTTTGTAATATTTCTTACTTTTTTTGTTTAATAAAATGACGGCAAAAATAAAACATCAACTTTATCAACACTTACATCTAAAAATTTTAACTTAACAAATTCAAAATCCCCCCCCCCTTTAATAGTAAATTTAATATTAGAATCAAAACATTGAATTTATCAAAAAAAAAAATCCTTCAATTTATCTTCATTAATAACAAACAAACAATCATCAACAAATAATTTTAAGGAAACAGAAAAACTATTAATAACACTACTCCAAAAAAGTTAATATAGGCAGAGCACATTTAAGGAGAAATAACATAACCAATAACCCACAGCTCTTCAATCTTTTAAGACATATTATACATATACAATACATAGAATTCTCTAGTAACAATAGCAAATCATGAATAACCTTAATTTTATCTGCAGAAAAATATTTATGTTTGTTGTAAAATTTATATAGGTCAAAGTAAATTAAATCTTAATGGAATAGAATTAAAAATAGATATTATAACTCAGCTATGTAAATTCATAAACTGAATACGTATCATAAAATATTTGACAATGCGTGAAGGGTATCTTATAAGAAAGAAGTGAATTAAAAAAGAAATCCCGATGATTAATTTTCTTGAATCAGAGGCTATCAATCTCATGAAGACTTTCTTGGACGTTAAAGGAAGTTGGTGTTTGAGGTGAATGACTGAAAGGTTATTTTGATTTATATATATATACATTATATGTTAACATTAACCTAATGTTAAAAGTTGGTTTTTGAAGTGAATGATTGGAAGACTATTTTGATTTATATATATGTTGTAAGTTTTATTGAATTTCACTTGGAAAGGTCTATTTGTTAATAGGTGAAACCATAATTGTGGAAGAATTTTAGTATTTTTTTTGCTAGCAGAACCTTTCAACATCACTACTTATATAGGAAAGCACTAAACAACACTGAAAGTAAGACTATATTCTTCAAACACCAAAGAACCACGGGCCATATATTTGAACCCACCGTAGCAAAGGCACTGTGCACAGAGCGCACGATACTAAACGCAAAATAAAAGGAGCGTGCTTCATCGCAAATGATGACGATGCAATAAACCGGAAGGAATCGTGCTTTTCCATCTCTAGAAAATGGACTATATGAAGACATGGAATAAATTTGAATAGATTTGCATAAATTACTACCCAGTTTTTTAAAAATCACAATCAAACCAACACTCGTAAGATAGACTATGAATATGGGATCTAAAGGTTCCCGAAAGCGCTCAGCCGTATAATTCTCTTGAAATTGAGGTTCACTTGTTTGCGTAACGCCCAATTTGTAACTTACTACTCGAAGGTGAAGTATAAACTAGAATTTTATTTTAATAAATATTGGGTATATATGTTTTGTTACTTCTGATACAAAAATTTCACTTTGCAGGTGGCAAAGGATATATTTTCAATTATATTTCTATTTAAACATAGTCTTAATATTTATCGCTAAGATTCATTTAGAAATCAATTATGTTTTAAATTTAAAAAGTTTTAACTTTAAGCATATATTCATAGAAAGATAATTATTATTATATTTTTATGTCCCGAAGACATAGAAAATAAAAAAGATATGAAAGCAAATTTAATTATCTAGCTTAAAGTCACATAATAAACTTTTACGTAATTCTCCATGCCCACTACAAGTATTATTAATTAATTTTACAAGAACATATTTACAATTATAATAAGATAAAAATAATTTTTTAATTTGCATGTTTTAATGTTAACATAATTGACAAAGTAAATTTCGACAATATATTATTAACATGCAATATTAAATCTCATGAAAAGTGATTAGAGATTTTATTTAACTTTAATAAAGTCAGTATTAGGGGACAAAAATAACAAAATATTGTAGAACACGCAGTAGAAATTGCTTTAAGCATTGCACATTTTAGAGCTGGTTCGTAAATCAATTATATATATATAAGCAAGAACCCATAAGTCTGTCACTATAAAAAAAACTCGCACTATAGCATCATATTACGCCTCTATTTTTTTTAAATCAGTACAGTGTATATTAATGTGTATTATGTTAACTAACTAATAGCAGATAGTCTATAGATTAAGGGCAGTTTCTTCTCTAAATAGAATAATGGACAAAAATTAGACATTCCAAAAATAGAATCATGCAGCCCATTTGCAATAATCTATAACATATAGGAATGATCTTTATTAACTTTTCTAAGAGCTAAAGTTATATGCATACAATTTGTAAACCTTAAGAAATAATATAAATGTAAGTGCTACTGTCACTTCTGTTAGCCATGTGAAGAAACATTTGTTTTGAATCCTCTGAACTGATTTTCCTAAAAGTAGATTTGTAATGTGCAATATTTTTTTAAACATTGCAACAACATTCCTAATTCAACTATAATTGACAGTGAATATAGAAAAATCTAATAGTCTATTTACCAAATTTCTTCAATTTTGCCATCTAGTATAAGCTTTACAGCCAATAGATGTCATATGGCAATGCTTAATAAACCCTTGTCTAGTGCTGTCCTGTTCAAATATCTTCAGAATAGTTCTAGCTTATGGCTTTCATCAGTGAAGAGCTTTTGGATTTTAGAGGTATTGCACTTTTCCTCTAGCACACACTTTTTATCTTTTTGTTATACCATCAAGCTACGAGTCCAAATCAAAAAATCTGTTTCTTTCTGATTCAAGCCATTTTACTTGCATAGTTATATTGATCTAAAACCAGTGCAGATTCTATACATTATGGTCTCTTCAGTTTTTTTAATAACTTTAGGCATCTTTACACTTTGTCCAGAATTGGTGGTAAACCAATAAGGTGTCATATGACCTGTTTATGCTGTATTGTAGGTCATATGATATAGAATATCTATAAAATTTCTAGAATGTACTTCACATCTTTTCTAGTTCCTGAAGTTAATAGAATCAGATTTCTTAAACAGTAGATCTATTTCAGATTCTAGGAAGTTTCGTTTAGCATAACAACAAAGTTACAGATGTAAAAGAGTTTTAAAACATGAAAATTTTATTGGATGATATTCTGGATTCAATCATCTTTGACTTTAATATTCTATGTGTATAACCATTTGGATTTTTGTCTTATTTCATAGGTGTTTACAGGTGCAAATAATAATAATGATTTTCAGATATGAATATAAACTATGAATAAACAATAAACAATGCTTACTGAACAATATATCTTAGTGGTTTGTGGAATAAGATATAGATTCATCAAAATCTAAATACTATTTACAATGATCTTTCCAGTCTTCATCTTTGATTACTGACTTCATTCATTTAAATTAATGCGAAATCTGATCATCATCATCAGCAATTTATATCATTGGCATGTCCTTCTACTAATTGTGATAGTGGCATTGTATGTTCGTGCAACCACAATTTCATCCTTAAATAAATTGGATGGCTTTATTTCTCAGGAATTCATAAGATGCTTGAATGTCAGAACTGGAATCAGTTTAGGGGATTTATGCTCCAGAGTCTGATAGCATACCACAACACTAACCATGCAGGGAATTTTCATCCTTTAACTACATGCATGGCAATTATGAATCCAATTCCTTTTTTGGAGAGACCTTGATGATTAAAAAAACAATAATAAAGACAGATTTAATATGGTGAGTCCTGTGATTTTTGTTTGAGGAAATAACTGAATATGGGACAGGATTTGAGTTCAACCAACATTGATATGCCTGCTTTGCAAAGAAATGGAATGGATCTAGAAAATATGGTCGAAAATGATTTGTCCCACATAACCTGGATAGGCCATCATAGCTGGCACATTATACATTAAGATAGTAATAATTGTAATAATAGTAATAATGGTAAAGCATACTTAACAGGTTAATCATTAAAATTAGAATATTTGAAATAATAATAATGCCAGGAGTAATGGAAAGCAAGAGGTGGTGGTAGAACTAGATAAGTGTCATGTGTTGAGTCTTTTTTTCCTAAATATAGGTACTGTATATGGAATGTGAAAACTTTACTTGAGACAAAGACTTCAATATCTGGAAAAATAGCACTAATGGTTAAAAAGCTCTCAGGCTTCAAGATTAATATAATTGCTTTTTTGAAACTCATCTTCTAAATAAAGGAATTTTTAAAAAGCATTTGACTACACATTTTTTGGAAAGACAGAACAACCAGTACAAAAAGTCTGTATGCTATTGGATTTCCTGCAATGTCTAATTTCCTATTTTTTATTAGTGGAATTTCTAGATGTATCAAAGAAAGGCTAAAGGTATTAAAATTTGCTTTGTGCCATATACCTAGGTTTATCTTATTTTACTTTAATATTAGATTGAGAGAATTTAAAGTAAGAAACCCTTTTGTTTTTTTTGCTGAATATCATTATTAAATCAATCATCATCAACCATTATCAATCCACTGCAGGATGAAGATCTCTCCAAGTTCAATCCGTCTTCTCTGACCTTTAGCTTCTCTTCTCCACATCACCCCTGCACACTTTCTTATTTTATCCATCCATCTCACATGTGGTCTCTTTCTGGATCTTTTACAATCTCTTGGAATCCAGTTTAATATCCCAATTGTCCATATATTATCATCTCTTCTAACAATATGTCCAGCCCAACTCCACTTCAGTCTTTTAATTTTTTCATTGAGCTTAGTAACACCTGTTTGTTCTCCTACCCATATATTGTGTTTTCAATCTCTTCTTTTTACTCCCAAAATGCATCTCTCCATACTTCTTTGAGTGGTCTGAAGTTTCTGTATTTCTCTTCTACTAAATGTCCAAGTCTCACATCCATAAGTAAGAACTGGTAAAACACATTTATTTAAAACCTTTCTTTTCAAACACATAGGCATATTTCCTTTTAGTATCAAGTTATTTCTACCAAAAGCACTCCAATCAAGCTTAATTCTATGATTAATTTCATCCATTATGTTTTCATCTGTATTAATAATCTGACCAAGGTATTTTTAACTGTTAACTTCTTCTAACTCATCATAATCAATCTTTATTTTCATATTTTGAAAAAATCGATTAAACATTACTTTAGTCTTTTTAACATTTATCTTTAGTCCTACTTTCCTACTTCCATCTGATAACTCCTGCAACATTTCCTGCAACTCTTAAGCATTATTTGCAAAAACAACTACATCATCTGCAAAATCTAAATGACTTAAATAATCTCCATTTACTTTCACTCCTTTAGCTTCTATATAATACAATACCATTAATCAAAAGATCAACATTTTTACTGGAGACTTTAGTGCATGCATTGGTACAAACAGTAAGCAGTGTCCAACATATAGTGATGTTGGCATTGAAACTTTGCTATTATCACATATACTTTGTTTATAAAGGAATTACTATAAAAAAACTTGGATGAACCTAAGCTCAAAACAATAATATTTAATCAGTTAGAAATCAGAATATAAAAAAGTTCATATTGCATAAGCTCTTATAATTATAGTTTATGGATTTCCAAGATTAAAAGAAATCTTATTCCAATCAAATTTGTAAGAAACTTGATATTGTTTTTTAAAAGCATCTACTATTAATGTTAAATTCTTAACAGCTATTGAGAGCTGAAATTTCTAATTTGTTCTTTCACGATTTTCATGCTACTGAGGCACTGAATTCTTTTAAGAAGCATGTCATGGATACAAATAAATCTTGGATTTACTGCAAAAGGAATCATGATTATTTTTCTGACAATAATCATATTATTACTAATAGTTGTGTTATTGGAATATTAAATGGCTTTTAAGAGTGTGTTATGGGTACAAATAAAGATATTCTTGCATTCACTAAAAAGAAAAATCATGACTCTTTTTCTAACTATAATCCTATTATTACTGTTTTGATTATATAAGTAATATAACCTAAAGCATGTGTGGCTGGAAATGCAAAGGTAGGGACCTCTACAGGTCTTAACCACAAGCTTACGCATTGGAAGAAAGAAGGGAAATCTGGGGAACCCTTCTTTACTTCAACCTACTTTCTATATAGATAGGTGAAGCTGAAGCAGTTAGATCTGAGAGCATGAAGCTATTCAATACTTCACTGATTAAGTCCACAATTCCTATAATAAAACATGTTTTTTGCTTATCAAAGTAATAAACTGAATATGGAGCTTCATTAATCAATATGAGTTTTCAATGGTTGTCAATAGATCTTTAAAATGATTGGTGGATTAAGTCCTCAATTGATCCTAACTTCAGCTGTCCATCAGCACTGAGACCAAAAATGTATGCACTTAATCTTAAGAACTCATAAATTTTTTATATAGAAATTTTAATTTGTTTTTATGATTTATTAGTTTTAACTAAAATTGGTAGATGTCAGCAGCTACTATGGATAAAAAGTAATGCAAAGCAATAAGACATGGTCTACTTATATATCTTGTAAAGGTGAGGGAATGCCAGTTTAGTTGGGTTTCATTTGTGTTTGGTTTGCATTATGAAAATAAAATAATAAGTTTATATATAATCCATTTATCCTTTTATTATTTATTCAAATGTCAAATTATTGAATATTCACTTTTAAATGAATATATGATGTGTATATTAATATTTTTTATTAATCATTCATTAGACTAGAGATTGTCCAATAATGAATTACATTTCTGTAGTGTAAATTTCACTATACCACTCTCAGGTAGGTATTGGTTTCTATCTGTTTTTAACACTTTGTGGAGGGATGTAATCATAAATATATCTCAAGATGCACATTTCATGCTGAACCAGCACTCATCAGTAGACCCAAACCATAATCTCTTACACATATTTTTATCATTGTTCAATATATATATATAGATAGCAAATTACTACAGTTTGGGATTGATAAGTATCAAATGTGTTGCCCTCACAACTTTGACACAAATCACTTAATAAAAGTATATTAATAATTTTTATTAGTCATTCATTAGACTAGAGATTATCCACTTCATGAGTAATATTTCTGTAGTGTAATTAAACTGTAGTAATTTGCTATCTATATTTATAATGGACAATGATAAGGATATCTGTAAGATATTGGGGTCTGGACCAACTGATGAGTGCTGGTTCAGCATGGAATGTGCATCTTGGGGATTATAGATCTTTTTTTTCACATGTTTTTGGGCATATATTTCTGATTACATCCCAACACAAGGTGTTAAAAGTGGATAGAAACCAGTTCCTACCTTGTGTGAAGGTAGAGTAATGAAATTTATTCTATACAAATATTATTAATTATATGACATGTATATTTAGATTAGTTGGGTGAAACTTTATTGATGTCAGAGAGGAATCAAAATGAGAGCATCTCCTGCTAATTATCATTCTTACAATACTTTGTTGAATTTTTAATATTATAAGTTATTATTTGAAGTTATACTTTATCAAGATATATATATAAAATATTAATTTCGCAAAGAATCATTATTAACCTAATTTTTTTATTTATAAAGTTGATATTTTTTTTTGATTAATATCATTTATTGAATTCATGTCTTCAATGAAATGTGTAAAAAAAAAAATTAAATGATGTGTTTGTGACTTATGCTTATTTAAATTTTCTTATATAGATATGAAGCTTTAAATAAATGAAATTTCTTCTAGACAACTCTCCATAAATAATGAGATACGCTAAGAAAGTAGATTTAATTACCATATTAATTAGCTGCTAGGAGTTTTGTGTTTTCCTCTTTTTTATTTCTCTTCCAACTAACAATAGCTAGATACTTATTTTCTGACCAATATTGTTTGACCAGCTATATTTAGTGCTAATCCCCGGTCTAATCTACAATTCCCATGAGTTGTCTTGAGTTGTTTGACAAATTGTCAGATAAATGAAAAAATTTTTAAAAAAAATAATCTTTTCTTTTTTCAAAAATTAGCCTATAGCCAATCTGAATATCTATCTGATATCTAAGTTATGTATCTAGCCATTTTTAGGTGGAAAAAAGATATCTCACCGACAATAAAAGTGATTAATCTCGAAGACAGTATTTATATTTTTAGATTGGTGTTTGTAATTCAATTTGCTGATTAAGGCTGTGAATCAAAATATATTAATAATAATTTACTTCAATGAGTTTACAAACCGCATAATTGACACTATCCCTGCAAGTGTGGAATTCGGTTCTTCAAGACATGAATGCGGAAACTGTAAATAATAGTGAATAAGGTTATGCATTTTCAATACATGTATATCAATAGATGGAGCTTTACCAAAACAAGCGTATTCTGTTTACATAAACGTCAGAGTCAATATTCACTGTCTCTTTCATTTTGCTCCATCCTCAGATCAGCTGATTTCAAGCTGATTTGCTCTCATCAGTGAAGAACAGGAGTTAGAAACTAGACCTAAACATTAACTCCAAGTGTTTATACAAAGCGTTTCTATCAGTTTGCAATAATTTTTTAGACATGTTAATGTCTTCAAACTCAGCCTACCAAACCAGATAGCTATATGGGTCTGATATCAGTTCAGTTTCTCCACATAATCAAAGCTTCTGCAATCTATATCATTGCAAGAAAACTTTAAAAGTACATTTATGAAAGAAACAGTGAATATTGACTTTGATGTTTATGTAAACAGAATACGCTTGTTTTGGAGGTTTTGGTAAAGCTCCATCTATTGATCATTAATACAAGCGATAGCAAGTTTTTACGTATATAAAACTTGTGTTTGTTTTTCATAAATGTACCTTTAAAGTTTTCTTGCAATGATATAGATTGCAGAAGTTTTGACTATGTGGAGAAACTGAACTGATATCAGACCCATATAGCTATCTGGTTTGGTAGGCTGAGTTTTAAGACATTAACGTGTCTAAAAAATTCATGCTTGCAAACTGATAGAAACGTTTTGCATAAACGCTTGGAGTTAATGTTTAGGTCTAGTTTCTAACTCCTGTCCTTCACTGATGAGAGCAAATCAGCTGATCTGAGGGTGGAGCAAAATGAAAGAGACATTGAATATTGACTGACATTTATGTAAACAGAATACGCTTGTTTTGGAGGTTTTGGTAAAGCTCCATCTATTGATTATTAATACAAGCGATAGCAAGTTTTTACGTATACAAAACTTGTGTTTGTTTTTAATACATGTATATGTATAGAAACGTATTTTAGAGAGATTCCATGTTGAAAACATGTAGGCATATGTACACACTATATATGTATTATGAAAATATTTGAAAACCAGGCACTCTTCACAAACCTGGGAGCTTAATTATAAGTATAGGGGATTTGAACTCAGATTTTTGAGCACCCTTCAACTATCCACACTATCTCATACAACTGATATACATGACCACACACATGTATAAAAGATAAATAATCACCAATATCGTATTTCATGCTAAACCAGCACTCATCAGTTGGTCCAGATTATCATTTCCCACCCCTATATATAATCAGTGCTCAGTTTATATAAAGATAGCAAATCTTCATACTTTAATGGACAGGCTTCAATCTACTCCAACCTCCAACTTTTCAGCCATCCATATCGTTGAAAATCTGGATAATGAAAACCCAAATCCCATGCTGATGCCAATATTATTCAATGATATGGATGGCTGAAAAGTTGGAGGTTGGAGTAGATTGAAGCCTGTCCATTAAAGTATAAGATTTATATAAACTGAGCACTGATTATATATATATGTGTGTGGAAGATGATAATCTGGACCAACTAATGAGTGCTGGTTTAGCATGAAATACGGATATTGGTGATTATTTATCTTTTCTACATGTGTGTGGTCATGTGTATCAGTTGTATGAGATAGTATGGATAGTTGAAGGGTGCTCGAAAATCTGAGTTCAAACATCCCCTATACTTATATGTATTAGGAGCAAAAAAAATTAAAATGTAAATTAAATATATATATTAATTTCTAATTTCTTTATATATATATATTTTTTACAATCTCGTAATGTATTTACATTACGATAATGTAAATATTAAATAATAAAGAATGTAAATATTCCGATAATGCGGAATTATTATAGGTAAAAATATGATTGATTTACGTCTAACATTAGTAATTTAGTTTAGTCATGTTTACTTGGGCAGTTTCAGGGTCTGGGGGGGGTCCCCCCCCCGGGCGATTCAAATACAATTAAAAAAAAAAAAACCATTTATAATTCTTGAAATTGAGATAACTTGGAATAAAATTAGCTCAAAATGTCATTGGCATTTAAATATGAATTTTTGGCATTAAAACTAATTTGCAATAAGTTACTCATTTATATGAGCAAATATTTATTGGCTGCACGCTTAATTTAAAATTTCACACTTATCATAGTATATACTTGAAAAGAAGGTGTGTTTGTCTGTTGTGTGCATATTTGTTTAAACACATATTCTTCTAACATTATAAGTGCGCGTACTCGTAAATAGAGAATATAACATAAATTCATTTAAAAATTATTAATCTAATTTTTAAAAAATATATATCAGTATATGTATAAGCATGCATGTTTGCACTTATTTTTAAATATGTATATGTTTATATCTTCTGTATAAATACGCCTTTAAAATAATATATTGTTAGAAGAAATGATAATAGATAGACAGTTGAAATCTTAAACGGGATTCTAAGAGATTGTAAAAGACCTAGAAAGAGATCACATGTGAGATGGATGAAATAAGAAAGTGTGCTGGCATGATGTGGAGAAGAGAGGCTAGAGATTCGATAAGACGAATTGAACTTGGAGAAATCTTTATCCCGCAGTGGATCGACAGTACTAACTATATAATAATCTACTCAACATCTAATTTTAAAATGAAAATGTAATAAGAAAAATAACAATTAAAATATTCTATTTCTCAAAATATGGATTACTATTCCAACATCTAGTCTCTTTATATACTGTGCACAAACTTATTTACAGAACAAACAATTTTAAATACATCAAAACATCACATGATCACCACTTCATATGCTTACAGGTGCTGTTAATAAGGGTACTAAACTCTCCATACAGTATTGCCACCAAGTGCAAGCCTTTGTAATCATTGTATGCAGAAAGGTTTGTGCATAAAATCCATATCTAATGCCTACTCACCCAAGGTCCCCAAATTAGTTTCTAGTATTGGTGACAATACTGTATGGGGAGTTTCGTACTCTTATTAACAGCATGTGTAAGCATATAAAATCTTAATCAAGTATATTTTGATAGTTTTATACCTATTTTGCCCGAAGGATAATGGTGACTGTGGTTTTTGAAAAACCAAAGACCAAAATCTATGGATGCTGAAGTGAGTTCAAATCTATATGACTATACAACTAAATGAGCTTCAGCTGGAAACACTGTGGTATTTTCATCTTGGCTCCTAGGTTTATAGTTAACCAAATCTGCTGTGAAAGAAATGACATTAAATGCAAAATCAGGGAGGCTTACTACATAGTGGGTGACCCTGCTGCAATCAATAGAAGAGAGGCCTGATTTTCTCTATCTCAAAAATAGTCTATGTAGCATCTTCACATAAATTTGCATAAATTTGCATTAACACCATTATAGATCTCAAATAAATTTCAGTAGCCATGAATATGGAACTATGAAATATCCCGAAAGTGTGCTCGGCAGCAACATTTAATTTTAAATAGCTTCATTATCTGTGCGCAAAGCACAAATATATATTTATTAACCAAATAGGTAAAAGGTGGCTGTTGGAGGGTTGCATTATATCCTAGGTCTAGGTGCAGCGCTCTCAAATCCAAGGCCCCTCACTGATGAAAACCACAAATTAGAAATTAGTTTGGAGATGTTGGATGAGTAGGTACTAGATAGGGATTTTATGTACAAACCTTCCTGCATCCATTGATTACAAAGGTTTGCACTTGGTGGCACTACTGTATGGAGAGTTTGGTACTCATTAATTTTAAATACAATTTACAAGCTAAATTCTCTAAAAATTATTTAAATGAGATCATAAAAAAGCTCATCTTTTGTTATATAAATGCCAATCTACATTTGTCAGATAAAGTTAATTTTTTATCTGACAAGGTAGTTTGGCATTAATATAATAAATGATTAGTTTATTTGCAAATACATTTAATTAAATGCTTCTTTGGGAATTTATAAATTATCTTAGTATGATATTCAGACTTCTGAGAATAACTTTATATTCTCAGTATTACCTATTTGATAATTATTTACATTCTCATTAAAAATCATTATACTGCTCATAATTTCAATCAGCGCTTTGAGTTTATGGTACTTTGAATTTTGCTTTTTGTTTATTTATTTTTGATATGAATTTATATGCATGTGCTTTACATGTTCCAGAGAGAGAGAACAAATCACAAGTCAACATTTCTATTCTAGTTAACTAGTAAAAACTTACACAAGTTAGAATCATAATTTGGTTTTGAAGAAATCTCTTGTTGCTAGTTAGACTAGGACCAAAAATTCACCGTTATTAATAATTCAATAACAAGCAAATTTATATTTATATCAAATATTTAAAGAATTCTTTGTTTATTTTATAATTATTTATGGCGTTGTTTCATAGACACTCTTAGTAATATAGTAATCTTTGTATGAATTATGATTCTATTTAAAATTGACATTCTATCAGATATAACAATATTTTAATTCAGTATATTTATCAACAATAAACTGTATGCCAACAATGCATATGTGTATACACCTGGGTCTCATTTTATGCGATAGATAGGTTCCTCAGAAAACACGCGCAAACGAAATCACGAAAAAATAGACATAACTTACATTGAAAAAGAGGGCATGTGGTCTGTGATTTTTCAAAATTCGCATAAAACCAAAGCACCAATGTAAAATTACTTTAAAATTCATGCAAAAAAAAAAATAAGGAAATAAAATATGGCTAATAAAAAATTTCAAATTTGAAAAAAATTGATATAAGACAAACTTTTTTTAACTATAATATTTAATTTTATTCAAAATAATATATTTTTATGCATAATTTACAGTACAGTAATTTACATTTTTTTATACATGTTTTAATTATTATCGCTATTTGCCGAAAAACGTTCATTTGCAAACTGGTAAAAAATCAGATTCTCACAAGAGGAAATACAACTAGCGCCAAGTTCACTCTCATGTTGTGTTAATGGTTTTCTGTTGACAACATAATTAGTAATTAATCCTTGAGACGATGATTTTATTAATTGTTTATGAACTTAGACTTATGATAATAAAAAGATATTTATTCACCACTGCTGGGAAAAATTTAACTAAAACTAGCAACTAAAAATTAAATTCTTATTTTTGTCTTTAATTTTCAGTCCCATTTAAAAATCAAATTTTGTTTTACATCACATTAATTTCATGTTGCGCCGCTGTAAGTAATTTTTAAATTGTTAATTACAATTAAAAATCAGATTTTAATTTTTAATTGTCAAATTTAATTGTGTTCACTGCTATTACTCACCTTTTAAAAATAAACTTGCGGACACTAAATGATTAATAATTGATTACGTTCTTTTTTAAAAAGCAAAAACAGAATGTGATTTAAAATGCAAAATTAACAAGCACAATGTTTGAACAAATTTACATTATAATCTTGTAAAATTTAATGTGTGTATACATAAAATGTGAAAATCATGATTTTAATTTCATTATTGCATAAAATCTTACTATTATAAAACACTGAAAATATTGAAATTACTAAGATGAAAGTCGAATTTCAATAATGTGCTATTACTTTCAATATAACATAAGTGCACGAAATTTATTATTTAAAGTAATAGTGCATTATCAGAGTTCGACTTCCGGTGAAACATGAATCGCTTAACTTCAAAATTGTGTTAAATAAGTCCACATAAAAAGAGACCCAGGTGTATATATATATATATAACATTTTAAATAATTATTTATCTATTTAGGATAAACATCTCTTCTAGATTGCTTTAATTGTTCTGATTTATTGACTTTCTTCTCACAGCAGTTCATCAAATTTCTTTTTTTCATGCATCTTTAAATTTGTGTTGCAACTAAAATTTTTTATCAATATTAATTTTAATCAATATATGTTTCATCCCTCACTATAATTCTATCATATCACATTCATCCATCAATGCAGAAAGTTAGATGACTCTTGTTTATTATACGTGCATTTTTTAAGTAATTTTAGGTGAGATAGATATAAATACATGGAATAACTTCATATTTATATATATTTGAATTAAATATTTTTATGGATTGTTATTATAATAAAGAATAGAAATAAGGAGATTATATCTATATAAAAAGAGATAATTTTTGCTTTTGTTGTTGTCAGAAAACTATCAATTGACAATCCTCCTGAAGCTAAACAAATTTCTCCATTAACCTATAATAGCTCTATTGTTGGAGTTTTTTAGTGAAGTAATATATATATATATATGTTGCACTAAATATTTCCAGGGATTGTTATTATAATAAAGGATAAAAATGAGATCACATCCATGTAAAACAGAGATAACTTCTAACCTTTTATTGTTGCCAAGAATGTATCAATTATTACTAATTGACAATTCCTGAGACTTAAAAAGTTTTCTCATTAACCTATAATAGCTCTTTTGTTGAAGTTTTTTGTTGAAGTAAAAGGAGTCCTCTTTTACTTCAAACCCAAGTTCTTGTATGGATTTAAGCCCAGAAAGCTATTTTTATAGTGAGAATGTGAAAGAGTAACATCTACCATGACATTCTGCTAATAAAATTTTTAACTTCTCCAGAAAGTTGCATGTGGGGATTAAATATTTTTATGGATTGTTATTATAAAAAAGAATAGAAATGAGATCATATCAATATAAACAGAGATAACTTTTAACCTTTAATGTTGCCAAGAATCTATCAATTACTACTAATTAGCAATCCCTGAGACTAAACAAGTTTTTTCATTACCTATAGCTTTTTGTTGGGTTTTTTTAAGTAAAAGAGGTTTTCTTTTATTCTTACATGGATTTAAACCCAGAAAGCTATTTTTATAGGTATGACAATATGAAAGAATAATATCTTAAATATATTTTTTAAATAAGTATAATATTTTAAAACTTCTCCAGAGAATTATTATACTTATTTAAAAAATATATTTAACTCTTCCATTCACCATGCATTTGTAAAACATGTAACACAGACATCTGAAAAAACAAATGATATATATATAGATGTGTGGTCAGAGGTGATGGAAATAATATTGGGTGGTGGAAATTATCATTATTCAAGCTCCCTCAAAACATCTTTACTTTACTGAGCATGAACAAAGATCATGTTAGAATGCATTATAAGTAATTATAAGTTATAATAAACATGATAACTTATAATATTTTAGCTATATACAAAATTGACAATCATTTCTGGTGATTAGATTTAAAAGAGGCTAGCCATTGCCAAATTTAGGGCATATCAGAGAAATCATCAATATTTAATCTGCACTTATATGTTTAAGTTCTAAAATATCTATAATAATAAACATACTGAGATGCTTATATCAATGCCAATCATCAATGTTCTAGACCATCTGATATCTTGAGTGTGTTGACCATCATTAAATTAATTATCATATTAAAATTCATAAAGTGAAACATGTGCACTTTAAAAATGATAAATACTTTTGCACCATCCAAATAATTCTACAGAGAATAATTTGGTTGTCCACACAAATGTATATGCATACACATATATAATACATATCATTATGAGTGAAAACTAACTTGAGTCATATGACCATAGGGACTGTGAATAAAAAAATTCAAATACTTAAAACTTAATCTATTTTACATTAAATAATTTCACAAATCCCTTAAAGCATAAATCAGTCATGTATATTGCTACTTGACAGAACAAATTGATAAAAGAATAAAGACATCAGTATTGTTTTTAAACAATTATTTAATAAAGTCAACTAGCCAAAAAAAGCAAAAAAATTTAGAAATAATATTGTGTCAACTCCAAAATTTTACATATTAAATACCTTTATATTTAATTTTCATATAATATCTACAATTATTTTATGTTTCTTTTAAATAATAACTCATTTAATCTATATGAATTTTTCCCTTACAATAATCAAATCCCAGAAATAATATTTCACAAAACTGAAACAAATAACTTTAACCTTAACTTTTCTTCCCTTTTTCTATTGAAGATGAGAAAATTCTCCACATTCAATCTAATGAAAAAAAAAAATTTCAACAAAACAAATAATAATTACTCACTATTGCCTAGTAATAATTATATTACAAAATAATATTTATAAATGAATATATGCACACATTAGCAATATCTTATTTTGCCATGGATTTTCTTCCTTTTAGTTCTTTTTTGCATTTTTAATTGAAAGTTTTTTTATAATTTTAACTGCTGACAGTTTAATAATTTTCATTAAAAGTTAGTTTTTTTATGGCCCCAGGATTCAGTTTAATAATTAATTTCATTTCAGAATAACATTTTTTTATAACTCAAGTTTCAGTTTTATAATTTCCATGTCAAGTTAACACAAGCTGAGACAGTTATAATTAGGGATAGATTAATGTATAAAGCTTGTTGATAGTATCCTGCCAGGAATATTTTCTTTTTCCTACAGTTCTTTTTGTATAATTGATTACGTAGTTGGTTTGATATTGCTCAGTTTTTAATTAAAGCTTAGAACATAGTTCTACTAATATCTATACTAATATTGCTTCTCAAAAATTATTTTTAACTAGTAGTGAGATTACATTTATTCCAGATTATCAGGTTTAATTTTTCAGTGTTTCTCTCACCATAGCTGAATTGCTTGCTATTCAAACTACCTTTTTAAAAAACATCCTGGATATCATTCTTTTATTCAATCACATGACTACCTCAGAAATTACTGCATTAAGCCTTGACTAATTGATTTTTTTTTTAGAAAAGGTGTATGTTTTTTTCAATTACTTGGAAAATAAAATATTATTTATACAGTAAATTGGAAAACCCATTTGATTTATTTAGGGGTAAAGATTCTAATTTTTTTTAATTAATTGAAAAAAAACTTAAAAAATACTACTACTTTGCTTTTTAATTAACTAATAAACATCCTTTTAAAGATTTTATTTATTTCTTCCTTTTTTCAAACAAATAAATGAAATTATATAAGAGGAAAAGACAAAATATATCCTTTTTTCATTCACAGTGGTATCCAATAAAAAGTAAACATATTAAAATATTTTGGATTTATCACATGATCACTTCATGTATGTAAATTTAATTTAACCAGCTAAATTCCTATTTAAAACTAAGTAACTGAAGTTAACATGAGCAAGAAATATTCTTTTCAATATATATATATATATATGTGTGTGTGTGTATGTGTGTGTATGCTTACTTCAATTCTTATGTACATAAGTTATATATACTGTACTGGACATTCAATCCATCCTGACACAGAGGGCTCCACCAGATAACTATATATATCTGGAAAATTTATTTACTGTGATTAAATGATGATGATGGTTTGTGCTGACTAAACTCAGGGAGAAACAAGAGATCTTAAAATTGTTTAGACAATTGAGAAATAAAAGTACCAAGACAAACATCAGCCAAATTAAGTTTAAACATATTTTTAAAAAAATTTATTTAAAAGAAATAAATTGTGAAGTATAAGTTTATGTCACAAGAAATAGTGTTAGCTCAGGCATGTACCAGAAAGTCTAAATGCAATGCTCTGGCAGACCGACTGATCTTCTAATAGCGAATTATAAAAGGAGGGAGCAAATTTCTTTCAGCAGAGGATTCACCTAAACATTGGTTTTCCCATTCACAGATATGAAAGCAATACATTCTTGAAATAAATCACCGAAACCAGTGCCAGCGAGCTTTTCTAGGCTCGAAAAATGTATCAGGACCCAGAATGTCCTATGCCGGTAGAAGCTGCATCTAAAAACTATGTTTAAAGTAAAGATGATTGATTTATCTCAAGAACAAATGAAAAATATGATCCAGAATGTGGAAAACAATTAACTAATGAATCCCCAACCAAACGATGGGCCAAAACTAATACTAATTAAAAGTCTTAATAGGAGACAAGTAAATCATTAAAAAATCAGTTACATCTGCCAAGCATTTCAAGAAAATAAATTACAAATAAATTGACAAACTAAGTTCTGAGTACCCGCACTGATAAATTTAAAGCCACACGAAAATACAAAAATAAATCTAGAAAGCTAAATGTAAACATTCCTAGATTTTTATAAGTTAGTTTATCAGAGAGTGCTTATGAGCAAAAAAAAAAAACATTAAGGCATTAAATATTTTAGCAGAACGAAACTCTCATTCACCTGTAATTTACAAAAGGGATGAATATTATCTTCCAGCTGTAGACTAAAAATTACAAAAAACAACAATTCCAGTTTCCCATTTCAGGAACATGAGAAAAGAATAAATGAAATCTCTAAATGTGGAAAGTAGAACAATAAATACGATGTATCACCAGCTAAAAGATTTTGCAGTTTGCAAAAGCACAAACATAGTATTAAAAAAAATAAATGATTGAATAATAAAATAAATGCAGGTGAGCATTTAAAAATATACAAGAATGCTAAAGCATTTGTAAAAGTTAGGCATATAATAATACAAACTCACACGTCACTCTCCGATAAACAAAAATTGAAGCAAACTTGGAATCCTAAAACTAAGATTCCAAGACACACTACAAATACAATAAAAAAAACAACAATTATTAAATATGAGATTAAATGTTGATTAAAAATACAGGTTTATTAAGATTGAGGGGAGATTTATTTAAAAGAATTTACCCTGGGAAGAGTACAAGAAAAGATTTACCTTACGGTAAAGCAATGTTCACATAGAGTGCACACTATTATTTCAGTTCATTTTTCAGGTCGTTTGATAATGGCAAGGTAGAAACAATGTATATTTTAGATGTTCATGGTAGAATTGAAAGAGAGCTGGCAGGTATGGGTCCATCTTTTGAGTTAAGCTAGCAAGACATATTGTTGGTTATAAAATGTATAGTAGTATATTTTGGCATCCCGGAAAAAGCAAAATTGTTTTGATCACTGCAAATTTTACTTTTAATAAAATTAAAGGTCCAAACTGCTAATGGTACAAACATTGAAGAGGTTAATCTGAATGAATATTGGAAATAAGAAGCTGAACGAATCATCTTGACGGACTGTTGGTGGGGTCAAAGCTCTCTAGAATAGCATAGAATAAACCCATGAAATTTTTGGTGTTATTTATACCTCCACTCGATTCCCCATGTAAACAAGCCTTGTTGTTTTTTTATGCCTCAGGACAGGGGCAAATCTTAATCTCCTGCTCAATCTAATGAAAAATTCTATCCAGGGATTATTTTGAACAAAACAACAACATAAAATTAAATCTCTGCTTTTAGAATGAGTAGAAATGATAAAAGAAAAGCAACAAAAATGTAATTAGCAAGCTTTCTTGTTTTTAATCAAATTGATTATAAAAAAATGAAAACAAGTGGTATCAGAAAACTATTTTAAAATCAATTTTCTATAAGGAATAAAAAAACATTTTAAACACAAACGAGTATGTGTCTTAATACTCGTATTCATTTTAAATAATTAAAACCTTTTTTTAACTTTAGAAACTTAACGAAATTTAATTTTGGCAGTAAAACCCTTGAATCAGATATCAGTCTGGTTCAATACATATATATGTATTGTTTAGATTGTTTGAAAGCAGCCAATACTTGTCAACACCATGAATCTTCAATCTGCTATCAAGGCAATTTTTTATTTTTAAGAGAAAAGGTTGTCCATATTGAATATTTTTGATGTTGATAAGTTCTGACTGCTTTCATATGATTTATATTTACAAATCAATCTAGCTTTGAGAAAAATCATCTTTAGCACATATTATTATATATCTTTGTTATAGTTTATAATATATATATATACTTTTATTATAAAAATAATTGTGAGACATAAATGCATGAAGGTTTGTAGTCAATATGTGAACCTTACATTCCATAAACTGACCCTCTACCATTACACTATAAAATTCTGAGACACCTTCAAGCCCCCGAGAACCTTAAAGAGCACATTAGTTTTATTCAGTTGATTCAAAATTGTTTGATTTTCTTCAGCTACAGACTGATCCAATAACTTCTAATTAATGAAATGGTTGAAAAGGACATGGACAGGTGGTGAGAAGACTAAGGAAAGGATTCCATGTTTTTGAAATGAGAGATTAATGAAACAGTGATGATAATAACGTTTAATGCTTATTTGTGAGCTCTTTATAAAATGATAATAATGTTCGTATTGAGAAATAATTGTTACTTTTAAGTTGATATCTTTTTTTTTTTAAATAATTTGAAGATTATTGATTAATATCTCTGAGTATGTGATTATATATATATGAAATATTATCCAGATTCATCTATGTATAATTCGTTTTAATAAAAATATATATCAATGTTTCATCTGGGTCATATCAGCCATCATCTAGGTAATAAATTGTTATCATTTATTATATGTTAAGTAGATGGTTTTTCTGCTCACCTTTCATTCTATTATATTTTTATTACACATACAATTTTACAATTGAAAATTTTTTGAATGTAGTTAATATCATACATAGAATCTCACAGCATCAAGATATCCACTACAAATGCAAATGGTCAATGATAAATATTAACAAATCTTTAATATTAATTAATATATTGATTCATACTGCCAAAATATTTTGTATGGAAATGGCACTGGTTTATCCTCAGCATTCCTTCATTCTGCTTCATGTATATGCAGCACTATTCTGACAATTTTGTGTTATTTGACAATAGAAACTGAAATTAAAATAAATTTTAAAAAAATCTGAAAATGTCAGTATTCTATAGATACTATTCTCCAAATAAATCACACACCAATGATTAGTTGATTCAAGGAGAACAGAAGGCAAGATTACTTGTAAATGCTTCTTCTTTTGTTAGAAATGAGAAACAAGATTATATATTTTACCAAAGAAAAATATAAACAAACAAAAATGTAAATAAAACAACAAAAAACTATTAAAATTCAGACAATTTAGATATTCAAAGGCTATTTTTCCTTCTCTGAGTATTGTATGAGATTATTTATATATATTATTTCTAATATTTTCATAGATGATGACTTCATGTTATAATTATTTGGGGGATATTTTGTGTAGTAAAATAGCTAAATATCCTGAAAATAATTATAATATGAAATTATATATATATATATTAATAAAATTTCTTTAACATATATTGAAATCACATACAGTTTATTCTTCCTTTATTATCTTTTCAGAATTTGATGTGCTGTATTTTGCTTAATAAAATATTTTCTGAGCATAATGCTTAAAATTTTACAAAATTATAGAGCATTCTAAAACTTGATATTGATTTTATGATGTCAAAATAATTAGAGCAATACTAAATATTTGATAACCACACCATTATTATGTTTCTATAAGAAAAAGATATTAGGAAAAAAATCAAACCAGATCATATTTAATAGGCTAAAAGTCAGACTTCCATTATTTACTTTATTTTAAAAATAAAAATAGCATAGGTTTCCTTTTCATTCTTATTGTTTGAGTGAGTGCATGAGTGAATGCACACTCAGCAGAATATATGTAAATATGTCCCCTCAATTTATTACTAAAACTATTATTATCTTTAATATTTTGTTTATATTATAATCTTGATTTATATGCAAATTATACATATAAAATCATCCATGGTGTGTGTATATATATATTTATCAATAATTTCATTCTTTGGGGTCAAATTGAACTCTTTAGTATCTATATAAACATATCAGACCATAAATAGTTGGACTTTCATCTTTATTGTTAAAAGATGGTTGTCTTGACAACAGATTGAAATTTTTGATTGTTATTGATTTTGGTCTGATTTAAGTGTTGACTGATTTCAATGAATTCACATGTGTGCGTGCATGTCAAAAATTACCATACATTTAGAGTTCAATAAATAATATGTATTCTGTTCTAATCAATGTTCACCAAACATCATACATGTTGAACATATAACTTTGTTTACAGCTTCACTATATTTTTTATGACTATGCTTAGACTTTAGATGAATTTGTTCTATTTTTTAAAACACACATTAAGAAATTCATAGTAGTAGTAAAAACGAAACTGTGATCAATAAAGCTTTGTCAAGTACTATTGTATGATACTTTTGTGATAGTTTGATAATTAACAATGCAATTTAAAATGTTAGACTGGAATTTCATTAATTTATAGTGACTTAACAATAATTCATTCAGATGTTAGAAATCAACTTTATGCAATAAAGATTTTTTTAACAGTTTTGCTGAAATCATCTAATAAAAAAAATATTATTCTCATTAAGTATTTCACTTCATTATTTTTTTCCACCAAAAATGGAAACTCATTACACTGTTTTTTTTATATAAATTATAATAAATAATAAAAGTAACATACAACAGCAATTATATATCACATGATCACTATCTCCTATACTAGCACATAATTGTTATTAAACAAGGCAAAACTCTCTCCATACAGTAGTGCCACTCTGTGCCAACCAGAGTAATAAAATCCCTATCTAGTACTCTCAGATCCAAGGCTCCTCACTGACAAAGGCCACAAGCCAGAAACTAGTCTGGTGATATTGGATGAGTAGGCACTAGATAGGGATTTTATGCACAAGCCTTCTGGCATCCATTGATTACTCTGGTTGGCACAGGTTGGCACTACTGTATGGAGATAGTTTTGCCTTGTTCAATAGCAATTATATATATATTAGTAAGAATTACACTTAAAAAGGCTTTTTTGGCTCAAGGTTTAACACCTTTTTCAAATGTTAATCATCTATTTTAACATTGATCAATAATTGCAGATGGAACACCATCTAGTGTTTTACAATGGAAGTAAAATAACAACAATAACAAAATAAAACATCAGTAAAATAGAATAAAACCTCCATATAAAAAGTCAATGTATTGATTATTTAACATAACAATATGCATAATAAATAACATATACATTACACAACTTTATATATAATATCATCATTAATATCATATATAATTTTTCATTCATTTTTAATTGACCAGTTGTTTTCTAAATGTATTTGAAGTTTTATAAATATTCATACAATTAATGCTGTTAAATTACATATATGAAACATATTACATTAAGCATAACTTAGATAATTGTATGAATATTTATAAATCTTCAATAAATTTAATTAACAACTGATCAGTTAAAAATTCATAGAAAATTATGTTAGTACATATAAAATTGTATTATGTATGTATTTTACTATGTATATTGTTATCTTATATAGTTAGTTCTTTGAAGTTGTATTTGATCTCTATATGAAAATTTTATTCTGTTTTACTGATGTTTTATTTTGTTATTAGTTATTTTATTTCTATTATAGGATACTAGATGGCATTCTGTCTGCAATTTTTTTTTATTATTTTTTTTAATTATATGTCAAAGCATTGACCAGAAATAACCCCAGGCCAGCTATGCTAACTGCTAGGCCACCAATGCTTGACTATCTGCAATTATGGTTTAATGTCAAAATAGATTATTAACATATGATCAGAGGATAAAACCATCTGCCAAAAAGGCTTTTTATTTGTAATTGTTAATATATATATATATATATATATATGGCTGTTGTATATAATTTATATATATATACATATATATATATATTTTCAAAGTTCAAATATGAGTTTAAAAGATGATTTTCTTTCTTTGTAAACTTATATTTTTAACAAATTAAGTCTAATTTATTGGGTTAAAAGGTAATTAAATGGCTTTGTTGGTTGGAAGTTCATAAGAAATTTGAGCATTGCAAGTACAAACATTGGAGTTGATCCAAGAATCTTAGTTCCAGAATCTGGTATCCTATCGCTGCACTAAAGTATAATTTACTGAATTCTAATAATAATAAAGGTTTAACCCTAAAATCAAATGTTGAATAATTATTGATACTAACACTAAGGGAAAACAAAGGAGATATCAACCAGTTAAGGTGTTATAGTAGATATTCAAATTCCAATCTTTTTCCTACTTTACAGTCATATATTTAAAGCTAGTGTAAGCATAAGCAATAATGACCATGTGATGTTTTGTTAGTTTAAACCATTCCTGCCTATGAGATGATGGTGACTGGTTTTTGATAAACCAAGGACACCAAAATGTATAGATACTGAACTGGGTTCAGATCCATATGACTACACAAGTGATTGAACTTTGGTTTAAAACATTAAAGTGCTTTCATTTTGAACTCATAACTTTATAGTTAACTAAATAGATAAAAGATAGCTGCTGGAGGTTGTATTAGATCCTTAGATCTAGGAGCTGTGCTCTCAAAACCAAAGCTTACTGATGAAAGCTGCAATCTAGAAACTTGTCTGGGAATGTTAGATGAGTAGACACTAGATGGGGAATTTATGCACAAACCTTTCTGCATCCATTGATTACTAAGGCATGCACTGGGTAGCACTGCTGTATGAAGAGTTTTCTACTGCTAATATTCTGTTTATCTTTAGAGCAGTGATAATATATTCAAATGATTTTATTTATTGACTCATTTATATTTGAAAAACGATATCAATCTTAATGAAATTAAAATAGCACTTTGTAACTTTAAAACCTAAAGAGTTATTGCCTTTAGTAGTCCCACTGAAAAAAATTTGAAATATGATAATGGTATGGGTAGCGCCACCTGGTTTTAAAAATATTTATTTTGTCCCCATTTATAAAAATTAAGAGAATAGAAAAGATCGCAGTAATTATCCTCTTCAGCAAAAGTACTTTCTAAAAAATTTGCTGGTATGCATAAATAAGTTATTATCAGAAATTTAATAGGATTTTAAAGGATCAAAAACTCTTATACATTTTTTCCCTCCAGACAATTCCAAAAAGAAAAGTATTATGAAGATTTTGGTCAAGTCATTTGATTCAATTAATAATGAAGGCTTACAATTTAATATTTAAAAATATCTGTTTATCCATTGAACTTTATTCATATCATTCCGTTAGTACTAGACAGTTTAAGAGAAAGTGTTGTAAAATCTAAGACATTTAAAATGAAAGTTGCTAATACATTAGTTTCAATTGTCTCTCATTTTTAATATGATGATCTTAAGAACAGTTTTATAATCAGGCATCAAGATTAGATATATAGATTTTAATTATGAAAATTTTAATAGAAACTAATTAAAATAATAAGCATAATTTTAATTTTGGTTTTTACAATTACTATATTCAGTGATTAAACTAGTCTTTCTAATTCAAAAAGATAACATTCAGAATATTCTGAATGCAATCCATAAAAAAACGTTTAGTAATTAATGCTCAAAGCACTCCCGCTCTTCATCAGCTACTGATGGGGGAAAAAATTCTTATTTTGCCTTAAATAGCTATTAGCTTGAAAATATAAAGATTTTAGGTAGTATAGCAAACTTGGATATTGATGAGCAACACGAATTCCAATGTGCTACTAAATTTAGCAAGTTAAAAGATTGAATATTTCATTATATGATATAATTACTTCTACGAAATTAGTTATAACTGAAACACAAGCTTATTATATACCTATGTCTATATATGTAATATATAGGGTATATGAGTACAACTTTTACATGACCCACCACTCTCCACTCTATCTAATAATACTGATACACTTAAACACATATATGTTGAAAAGTTAAATAATCACCAATATATGTATTTCATGCTAAACCAGAAATCATCAGTTGGTCCAGATTACCATCTTCACACATATATGCTATAAGTGCTCACAGATATATATTAAGATAACCAATCTTCATACTTTAATGGACAGGCTTCAATCTACTCCACATTCCAACTCTTCAACTGTCCATCCAATTGAAAATTCTGATGATGGAATATTCAAAGGCTACCCTGAGGTCAAGATTCTTGTCACACCCATGTTGACCTAAGGTCAATCTAACCTCTCATGTACAGGACATAATCCATTTAATACATATACAAGGGATGAGCAGACATCTCTACTATGTAATAACTGAAACACAGGCTTATTAGATACCTGTGTCTATATATGTAATGTGTAGGGTATATGAGGGCTGATATTTCGTCCAAACAATTATATGGAACAGAGATTTAGACACTCTTTTTTCAGATCATAAAAGTATTTAAAACAGGCAAAACTCTCTATATGTATTGCCACTCAGTCCAAGCCAGAGTAATCAATGGATACTATAAGGCTTGTGCATAAAATCCCCATCTAATGCCTACTCATCCAATATCCTCAGACTAGTTTCTGGCTTGTGGCCTTCGTATAGAGAATTTTTCCTGTTTTAATAACAGTTAAGAGCAAGCATAAGAAATGGTGATCATGTGATGTTTATTATCATAAAAGTAACTGAAATTTTTTATTTAATGGTGCTAGTAACCTACTGAAAATAATAAAGTAAGATAAGGAAAAGGAATCGATATGTTCTTCAGTTTGCAAGATATTTTTCAGTTTGTAGGAAGTGATGCTATTGAATCTATAGTAGTAAATGCATTGGCATCTTTTTTGGGGGATGGACAGGCAATACTGATTATCGTAAGTAGTCGGCTGATTATCAGAAGAAGTCTTTTCTAAGAGTATTTTATGATGAACTTGAAAATAGGCCGCTTTGCTTTATAAAGATTATTCCACTGCCATTCTTAAAAGTGCAATATTGATAGCTTTAATTGAAAAGTAATGGCTGAAGATAGAATAACAATGGCGAGCTATAATTAGGCAAGATATTTTGAAGCTTTTCCATAAGAAAAGTGGCTGGAAATAGTTAAAAGACTGCACTAGCATGCGAGTTTCAAATAGAGACTATAAAAATCAGATACAATTTACATAAATACATTTGTAATTCAATGATTAATTTTTAAAACTGCCCAAAATTCATTTTTTAACTTTGTATGTGTATTATTGGGTTTTTTCCCCATCTACATACTCCTTTACAAGTGCCTGCTAATGAATAAAAATAAATAAAGGAATGACTTTATTATTCAAGAGTTTAAGAAATTTGAATGCCGGAAGTACTAGAACTGGAATCGATCCGAGAACTTTACACTAATAAATAAATGATTCTTAAATCCGAAAACGTTATATTAATAAATGAGTGATTCTTAATAAATGAAGTGAGGAATCTATCTGACGATTGCTATATTTAATATATGCTGATGACGCAGCAAGCGATAGCAAACCACCCACTGACGATGATCAAATAGTTTACCCTTGAGCGAAGTTTCCGCTTGCCTAGTTATCGTAATAAGCCTTTAGGTAAAACCTCAAAATACATGCACATATAAATTTTCTAACTTATGAAAGGAAAACCTGTAATTATATATTATTCTTAAATCAACTATAATATATTTGCAAATAAATAAATTACTTTTGGAATACAATTCTGGCTTACGAATATCTCGAAAAATATAAAAATGCACAGCTACAACATTCTATCATTATTAAAATATACAAATTCATAAAATGACTTACCGGATTAAATCTTAATCTAAATTGGCTATTTTAAAAACCTACTACTTCCAAAATAATGATAATTACCTTCCTTTCCAAGCCGGGTTAGTTGATTACGCAATCAAGTTAATTTAACGTCATTAATATCTTCCTGTGTATCTAATTATTCTTTCAATATTTCTTTTCCTTAAAAGAAAAAGGCAAAAAAAATCTGTTTAGTCCGGAGATTCTTTACAGCGTTTTAATTCTCTTAATTTTTCCTTTCTGACAAGGAAAGAAATATAATTGTTTAGATGCCTAATATTTGACATTTTACTTGGAATATAATGAAACATTTACAGAGAACGTAAAAAACTAATACAAATAAAATATTTTTTTAAAAAAATGTAATTAGTTTTCTATTTGATATTTAAAAAAAAATTAATAATCTTACGCCCAACAACATCTAAAAGGAAACGGTTACTTTGACTTCGCAGGCAAAATGGCTTTACGTCAATATATACTCTTAGTGCCTTGCGTGATTATAATTGTCGGATCTTCGCTATCGCACGACCAATCGATTGCCGATATTTGTAAAATGAAAGATAAATGTGATAACGGGGTTGACAATAATGAATCTTTTACGTATCGCAACTGTAGATGCGATTCTGATTGCTATCTATACGGCGATTGTTGTAAAGGAATATCTAGTAATCATCGGAAAAATTGGAACTTTGTTCGCCAATATCATTGCGTGAAAATTAAGAGTATGTATAAAAATCAAGCTTATTTTATGATTACAAAATGTACTTCTTCATGGCCCGAAGGCGAAATAAGGCAGCGGTGTCAAAAACCCCATCCAAATGCCGCTTTTTTCTCATCTGTTCCGGTTACTGCTAAACAAGATATGAAAACATTTCGGAATATTTACTGCGCTATTTGTAATGGATTAAGTGTTGATGATATTGTGTTTTGGCAGCTGAAAATACTTTGTGTTACTCATGACTATAATAACGCTTCTGAGATACAGAAAGATATTCGTTATAATTCAAACAATCACCAATGGGAGATTAAAATCAATCGAGATCAATCGGAATTAATCGATTTGTGTCAGGTACAAATTTTACCTCCGGATCATTTACACACCCTCAGGGAATGTCATTACGATCTTATAACGACCTGTCCGAGTACGTGGAAAAAGAAATTAATAAAGCGTGCGTGTCACAAACATACAGCTGTGCGATATTTTGGATCATTGAGTTTCAAGAATAGATATTGTGCGAGATGTCACGGTATTGAAGAATCCGATTTAACGTGCCCACATTTATTTGAATTAGTGACCGATGATTACCAAGTGCAATCTAAATTATGGGGATTATCGTCGCCGAAATTCTTATCATATACTATATTTATGCATAGCCTTATTAATAATGGACATTTAAAGGTTCTTTGTCCAGAAGGTCAGATTCAAACCCCCTCTGGACAATGTGAGGAATTTAGCTGTAGCCAGGATAGTATTTGGAAAAATGGAGAATGTGTTGAGTTTTAAATAAAAAAAAGTATGTACATGAAAATAAAATAAAAAGATGAGTAAGTTATTAATTAGATCGGGAATGCAATCTTTAATTTAAAACTTATATATATGATTTCTAGTATCATTAATTTAAGTAAAATAAGCACTACATATGTCAGTCCAAAATAGTCTCTTTTTTAATTAACTGAAAGTTCATTATAGGTTCGTAGTTTATACAGAAGCTTTATATATGTAAGTTAAATTCTCTGCCTGCAGGCAGATTAGATAATCAACTAATATGAATAATAAGCGTAATATTTGACAATTGCTTAACATCCCTTAATTAATCCAATTTATTCTAGCAATCCATTATAATTTACATCTCAAAAAAGGGGTTAATTAGCATTAATAATGTGGCTCTAAATTAAGATGCTAAAATGTATTATGATTGTAGGGTGTCAAGCAATAATAAATTATCAGTGACTTCTATCTACTATTTAATTCGATCTTCGTTCAACTAAACGAATTTGATATATAACTATACTGTATATCTCACTACAATATTTACTGATAATAAATTTTGATAAGCTATTTACGTTATCAATATATGCATTTAGAAAACAATGTATTGTGGTTACAGCATCTGCCTGCCACACTTATATAAATCTCCAGAATGTGGAAAACTTTTAGGTAGTTTAGATCTTAGAATCTTTTTTGAAGCTGATCCTTATCGATTTCTGATTATTAAATAGGTATCTAATTACTTTTAGCTTAAAAACTAACAAGAAAGAATAACTGCAAAACTATCACCGATGCCTTTTTCTGTTCTATTTAAAATTTAGTTTTACTATACAAATGTGTGCGTGCGCGTATCAACATATGTTTCCGATTCCTCCAAGTAATTGGCAATCCCTGAATGGCTGAGATTATTTAAGGATATTGTAGATAACTGGAAAAACTATATCCTTTAATGATTTTATTATTTGGTATATATATTCACATCTTTTATTTGAGGGTTTTTTTAACTAATATATATATATATTAATCAAATAAAGTCCTACATCACGTGACTTATTTAGCTTGTATTTATAATTGTAATAGCTCTAAACAAGCATATTTTATTTATTTATTTTTTTTTACCGATAAATGCAGCAAGTGAACACCAAAATCACACTTTTATATATATGTATGTGCACGAGTATATATAAAGTTACCATTTATCACAAGGCAGTATAGTTTCTTGATCAACAGAATTTTCTGTTTTTTATTCCTGTCTGGATTCTGTAGTAACAAAATCATGAAGGTTTTTTTATGTAACTTGATTAATAAAATTTTAAATCATTATAGTACTCAGTAACACGATTATTTATCAATTGAGTTTGTAAAAGACAAGGACTGATTTAAAAATAACATGGATAGAATGCCTCTGATGTGGAAACATAAAGAAAAAACTGAAGATGACTGACATCATTAATTATGATGTTAAAACAAAAATGGCATCCTTTAAATTAAATGTTTATATAAATGTGCTGTAATATGACAAAGTGTAAAATGGCTTCTTATTAAACAAAATCAGGTGTTTTTAAGCATTGGTGATATGACCAAAAACTAACCACTTTACTAAGCAGAAGTAGAAAGCTTTTCCCTAGAGTTAAAACTCCTGAAATAAAATTTGAAATGTTTAGAGTGAAGTAGACTATTATTGAGAGTTACATAGAAGAAAAAAGAGTTTAATATATGTTATGGATTCTTGATATGACTTTTGTCAGAGTAATTTGGTTCATCATCATCTTTTCAACCATTACTAATCCATTGCATAATGAAGATCTCCAAGATTAATCCAGTTTCTGTGATCTCTAACCTCTCCTCCATATTATCCCAGCGAACTTCTTTATTTCATGTATCTGTTTCATATGCTGATCTCTTTATAGATCCTTTACAATCTCTTGCTATTCATTGAAAACTCTAACTGTCCATTGATTATCATTTCTAGATCAGCTCCACTTCAGTCTCTTAATTCTTTCAATGATGTAAGTAACACCTGTTTGTTTCCTCCCCAATGCATTACAAGGAAATATGTTGTGTGCTTGAAAATGAATTAAATAGTTGTGTTTTACCAGTTCTTACTTATGGATCCAAGACTTGGGCACTAAACAGAAGAACATTAACAGGAAATATGTTGTGTGCTTGAAAAGGAATGATTTTAATAAATGTGTTTTACCAGTTCTTACTTATTTATCTGAAACTTGCACAGGTAAACAGAAGAGCATTTAAAGACAATATGCTGTGTGCATGAAAATGAATAATTGTGATAGATGTGTTTTATCAGTTCTTACTTATGGATCTGAGACTTGGGTACTAACAGAAGAGCATTAAAAGGAAATATGTTATGTGCTTGAACAGAAATGATTTTAATAGGTGTGTTTTACCAATTCTTACTTATGGATCCGAGATTTGGGCCATAAACAAAAGAGCACTTAAGAAAACGTTAAGTATTAGGAGTAAGACGGAGGAATTGTAAATGAAATGCATTGTATATACCAAAATATATATATATATAAGTCTGAAGAAAGCTAGTTCCCAATAAATTGTGCTATAAATGAGTTAGAAGATATTTGTAAAAAATAGTCTTTTTATAGTTGTAAAAAAAGATATACAGCAGCGGTGTTATTTACTATTTTAGGCTCTATGTTTAGTAATTTAATATATGAAAATGAGTTGTTAAATGATTATTGGTTTGATAAATATCAAGTGAGCATTTGAGGCAAGAGATTTATTATATCAAATAATTGATGAGATAGTAAAAAAGTAATAGAAAATTTGAGATGAAAATAAATGCGAAAAAAAAAACTACTTGGAAATAAAATTAAAGCCTTGAAATTACTGTGAGTATAAAAATAAAAATTTAGCGCTGAAGGGGAGTTGATTGAAGATGGCGGAAATAATAATAAAGAAATTACAGTCAAAAATATTATGATTAAACTGATATTATTGGAAGGACATTTAGTAGTGTATTTAAATTGGATTTGTGTTAAATGTTTCGAGAAACTTTAAATAAAAAATAGCGGAAATAAGAAAAAATTGTTTGAAGATGTGGATTCTGAGAAGAATGAATATATAAGTTAAATGGATAAGATTGCAAGACAGAAATATTGGAAAAATTAAGCGAAAAATATTACTTTTTAAGAAAATTGTCATATACGCAAAGAATAAGAAAGTTAAAAGTTATTTTGGAAAGATCTGTAGAGAGTATGAGAGAAGAAATGGGAGAAAAAAAGAATTTGTTTGATAGTTTAAGGAAAAAAATAATATTTTTTAGATTTTGAAATGAGCAACAGATCCAATAGTTAGAAGAAAGACTTAGGATTAAGAAATAGCAGCTTTTTGTCAGATTAATAATAATAACAGTTACCTTAACTGGGTGAAAAACAACAATAATCACTTGGTTATAGCAGAGACAATGACGTGGTTAAATAATATTAAAATAGTTAAGGCTTTACTTCATTAGCGTTTGAAATCAATTAATATATATATATATGTGCTCCGCGCACAGATAATGAAGCTATTCAATGTACGTAAAATTATCAAAAGTTACCGCCAAGCGCGTTCGGGACAGTTTATATTAAAATAAATGTGAGGACGTTTCAACAAAGTAACACGCCTTCAACTGGATATGCAAATCATCACGTAGCTGTTACACGTATTGTCTCTACTACAACTACATGATTATTACTGGTTTTTTTTTACCCAGTTGAAGACAAGTATTATCTGGTAGAAACGTCCACGTTGCTCCTGAAACATGTTTTATAATATATATAATATTATAATTCTAAAAATACCAATGTAAAGTGATCTTCAGCAAAATAAATTTATGATTTCACAAAGTGTTTTGGAAAAAAATCACTGCAGTCAGTCCACCCCACCCCCACCCTATCGTCATCATAAAAAATATTTTCCCCATTGCTTTTCATTTAACTTTCATATGACTGGCAAGTTATCTGCTTAAAAGCAGATTTCTTGATTTTTATGTGTCTTGATTTAGATCCTTGCTTAGTTGATTGAGCGAAGATTAAAATTTTAAAAAAAATGGCAAAGGAAGCATTCATTAAGAGACAAAATATTTTGTGGCCCTCTGAAGAAAGAATTAAGGAAAATATTAATTATGTGCAAAGTGAATTAGTATATGGTTGTAGAACATGGACAATATGTAAAACAATTAAGACCCTACATTCTGAAATAAGGATGTAGAGAAAAATGAAAAAAGTTTTGATGATTAAAATGACAAATGAGGAAGTTTTGGCAAGAGTGAAAGAAAAAAGAAGATTGACTGAGGAAATTAAAGAAAGAGAAATTGGTTTATACTACATCAAGAAAAAACAAATATTTTAATTAAGGGTGTTTTAGAGGAAATGATGAATGGAAATAAGAAGAATGAACAAAAAAGATTGAAATTATTGGATGATATAAAAGATGGAAAGAGATATATAGAATTGAAGATCTAAGCAATATACAGAATAGAGTGGAGAAATTGGAAAAGTTGTTTGTGTGATTGCTCTCTGGACTATCTATAGTATAGATTACTATGGATGAGTCTTTGCTACTGTGATTAAGAATTAAAAATAGTACTGAATATCAATTAGTCACTGTTTTCCATAGGAAGGATAAAGGATATAATGGAAGTAGTTTCACATTTTTGATAATTTCCTGATTTTTATATAACACAAAGGACTTGTAAATATGTGCATATCTTTATAAATCAGATATGCAAATAAAATAAATATAAAATGGCTAGATAATTTGGTGTTACCTTATTCATGTGCAACATTTACATGTAATTTGATTAATATAATAAATTAATATCATTATCATCATTTCCAACCATTATTGATCTACTGCACAATGAAGTTCAATTCATCATCTCTGATCTCCAGCCGCTTTTCTCCATATCTCAGCACACTTCCTTATTTCATTCATTCATCTCACATGTTGCTTCTTTTTGGGTCTTTTACAGTCTCTTGGAATCCAGTGTAAGATTTCAACTATCTATCTATTATCCACTTCAGTCTCTTAATTCTTTTAATGACATCAGTAACACCTGTTTTAGCTCTCATTTATGCATTTCATTTTTCGATTTCTTCTTGTTACTCCTAATGTGCATCTCTGTGATGCTCTTCTGTTAGCATTCAAGTCTCAGATCCATAAGTAAAAACTGGTTAAACACATCTATTAAAAACTTTCGTTTTCAAAAACATAATTTTCATTCAATATTAAGTTATTTCTACCAAAATAACTCCAACCAAGTTTAATTCTATGATTAATTTCATCCATTATGTTTCCATCCGTAATAATAATCTGAGCAAGGTATTTGTAGTCATTAACTTGTTTAAACTCATCATTATCAATCTTTATATTAATATTTATATCAATCTTTATACATTAATTTATAAATTAATAAAATTGAAACTTTGATTTTAGCCATTAAATTTGTATAAAATAGAGATAATTACACATATTCTAAAAGCTGGTAGACTTTCTTATGTTAAGTGCTTTCAATTTTTATATCCATACTAGAAAAAATGTGTTTATGCTCTAGTATTTTAGTAATTCAATATATATATATACTTTAAACCCTCCATTCCACTATAACTGCTTGAAACATATGAATGAAGAAATCTGAAAAAAATGCAAACGACCCCCATGATGCATTTCTGTCTGACCTAACATCCTTTTATAAATCCAGATCACACCCTCATTTCATTACTTGTTTAAAATTTATCAATATCAAATTACTACAATTTATTCTACAAATGCAAATCTTTCCACACTCTTATTTTTAACACCATTCATTTTTGCTAAATATATTTATAAGCATTATTAGTCTATATATTGTCTTACTATTTTTAGTTCAGATATAATTTTTAAATCTTACTTATTCAAGCAAAAATTCAGGACACAATAAAATGCAAACAATGTCCATATATCTGTTATTAAAACAGGCAAAACTCTCCATACAGTAGTGCCACTCAGTGCCAGCCAGAGTAATCAATGGATGCCAGAAAATCCCCATCTAGTGCCTACTCATCCAATATCCCCAGACTATATGTCCACATATATTTTGATTGAACCAATCTTGTTAATTGATCCAAAACTATTATTCATTCCAATGTCACTTACAATTGCTTTTCTAAGTCCAAAAAAAGGATAATGAGCAAACGTTAAACTAATATTTTGTGATGAATATACAAATCAATTTTGAACAATAAGTCCAGTCTTTAATCAATTGAAATCAATCTTTAAATAATATGTCCATTTTTTAATCAATTAAAACCAATCCCTGAATAATATGTCTGTTCTTTAATCAGCTGAAACCATTCTTTAACAATTCAACCTTTCTTTTAATTGAGATCAATCTCTGAACTTTAATCAATTAAAATCAATCTCTGAACAATATATTCATTCTTAATCAATTTATTTTATATCTTGTGGCTAACTTTGTCATATTAAACATTTTTTTTGAAAACCTACAACACCTTAATTACATATAATCTCCATTAAATTGTAATCAAACAAGTCCTCCTAATATCAACAATCATGTTTGCATCTTTTTAGAATGTGATTAAGGTTAGCATGTGCCTCCCATAGAAACCACAATCAGATGATCGATAAATTGCTTTTTAGGAAACATGTTGTCTTTTATCTACTTCCTATATGTGATTTTAATGAATAGATTAATATAATATTCATAAGGCTAAAGACAATATCTGATTAGCCTACATCATATTTTCAGAATCTTACAAAGCTTTTTACATGTTTAATTCCTTTATTATTAAACCAATGCTCATACAATCATTTCTTGACAGTTAACAGTTTCGATTGCCCCTGCAATTTCCCTCAGAACTACAAAATATATACATACAAATCACATATATATATATGGAAAACAAAAAAACAAGTTAAACTTGCTAACGCTTGTATTTATGATCAATAGATGGCATTTTACCAAAAACACCGTCAAAGTGTATGTTTGTTTACATAAACGTCAGAGTAAGCATTCACTATCTCTATCGTTAGTTCCACCTTCAGATCATGATTTCAAGCTGATTTGCTATCATCAGGTGAAGGACAGGAATAAGAAACTAGATCTAAACACTAACTCTGAGCGTTTATGAAACAATTTCTATTCAGCTTGCAAGCGTGAATTTTTTAGACACGTAATGTCTTCAAACTCAGCATAGCAAGCCAGATAGCTATATATATATATATATATTGCATACATATATACAAATTATACATATATATACACAAAGATACATACATATACCAACATATTTCTAAATACATGAATACTTATAAATAAATAAATAAAAAAGCATTTGTAAATGAAATGTTTTCAATGTCTTTATGTTAAGAAGATGTAATATATATATTTGGCATACTAACTGCTGTCTTTATAATTAATTAATGTAGTTAAAACAATTGCATGACTATGGTGAAATATACTTTTTTAAGTTGTTAAATGTAATAAAAATAGGTTAAAGTCTATCCTGTATTTTATCATCCAATTTTATCTTTATATCATAAAAAGTTTGTAATATATTTAAGTTGATCCCTAATTTCAACCCCTTATGTGTTCAAGTCACCATATGTAATGTTTGAGTATTTATTTACTAAATCAATTCTTTTTTGTGGATTGTACTGAAATTATTAACAACGCTGTGGAGATCATCTTTTGTTTTGGTAAGAACACTACCATCAACTTATCGTAATTCTAGAAACCAAAAAGAGAAATACCTTATTTTTAATTGATTCGAAACTATATCAAACTTATGTCTGCTTGAGGAAGCTACTTATAAACTATTCCAAAGATCATTTTTCTAAAAATAGAATCGCAAACAGTTCTGTACACTACTAATTTTAATTTTACTTCAGATTTTTCATGACAATAATATTTTTTTCCACTTGTATCATTTCAGTCAACATCGATAAAATAACCAGAGAAATTTATTTGCATTTTTTTACAATAAAATCCATGGCTATAATAATTCTTTATTCTCTAAAATTTCCATACAAAATATCTATGACCTGACATAATAATCTATTCCATAAAATTTTTAAAGTAATTTCATCGTCTTGGACAACAATGATAACAATAATTAATTTTTATCGTAGAAAATGATAATAATAATTACTACAGATGCTTTTGTGTTCATCTTTTATTGCTATAAATCGTTCTAATAATAGTACTCTTAATATCTTCATACATCAATATATTTATAAAAAAAGTCCTAATAATTTTAAACTAATCTATCGCTACTATATTTTAAAACTTCAACAGGTATTCCAACAATTGATGCAGCTTTTTCATTTTTAAGATTACAAAAACCTGTTTTACCTAATCAAAAATATATTTCTTCATATCTAAATGAATTTATGCGGTAGATATATCATTTTAAAAAAGTCTGAATTCTTGTAATCATTGATAATTAAAACATATTGTCTATCTACTCTGAATTTCACCATTGGCTTATAAAAGACTACCTTCTAGCGATTTTAGCCAATAAACATCACATGATCACCATTTCTTATGCTTGCTTATAACTGTTATTAAAACAGGCAAAACTTTCTATACTGTTTTGCCACTCAATGCAAGCCAGAGTAATCAATGGATACCAGAAGGCTTGTGCATAAAATCCCCATCTAGTGCCTACTCATCCAATATCCACAAGCCAGAAACTAGTCTGGGGATATTGGATAAGTAGGTACTAGATGGGAATTTTATGCACAAGCCTTCTGGCATCCATTGATTACTCTGGTTTGCATTGAGTGGCAATGCGTATAGAGAGTTTTGCTGTTTTAATTCTAACAATTTAATAGGAGGAATATTACATCATTTTTTAGATTCAAACATTAATTTCTATGTGTCAAAAAAGTATCTAAAATGGCTATGATTTTGCCTAGAGAGTGTAATAAAATCCAGTAGCTATTAGGATATTTATTGTCAAAAACTATTTAGAATTAGTTTTCAATGAATCCAAGAATGACTTACTCTATTCTTTTTTGAGGTAAATCACACATCCCAATAACATGATAAGCTTGAAGTCTGCATTAATAATTTCAATGTTTAATATATATATATATGTTCAATAAAAATTAAAATCCCAAAGGAAATTGAAATTTTCCACGATTTACTATTCGTTTTAAAGAAGAACACTAATTTTTTTACTAATATGTTTTCTTTAAGACCTGTTTCTTTAATATCTGTACATGTATTATATGCTTTTTATTTCTGATGTAAAATTACAGTTTTACTATTAACAATTATTGCAGAAATGTGTTATGCATTCACGGAAAGTTATACCACAATAACTGAACATTGAATTACTAATATAAATTTGTCTTCAAACTTATGATTTTTTTTTTTTAATATGTTAGCCGGGAAGCGAACTCATACAACTGCTTGTAAGGCAGCTGTGCTAACCATGCTTCAAACTTATGATTTTTAATCAGGTTTAGTGAATGTTGTACAGTTGATTATTGATGCCGATGGATATAATTACTATCTTAATAATAATTCATAATCAACCATCTTTCCATGTACTGTTTAATACATATTACTAGCTTTACAATTACCTTCTGAGTAAATTATTAATAAAAACTGCTCTAGTAAATAATGTCGGCAATTACATTTTATCTTAATAGTAAGTATTATCATATTAAATGTTCAGAGTAGTTTAGCATTCACTTTTAACATAGCCCGTCCTATCTTTTAAATTTTTTTAGAGATTTCCCACTTGTGTGATAGCAAACTCTCCATACAGTAGAGTTACCCACTGCAAGCCTTAGTAATCAATGGATGCAAGAAGGTTTGCACATTTAATCCCTATCTAATGCCACTCTCATACAATATCACCAGACTAGTGTCTACCTTGTGACTTTGGTCAGTGAGGAATCTTAGATCTGAGAGCACAGCACCTAGATTTTAGGATCCAATACAACATCTGATAGCTTTTCAGTTAATTATATAGGAATTTAATGCACAAATTTTCTTGCATTCATTGATTACTAAGGCTTGCACTGGGTGGCACTACTGTATGGAGTTTGCTATTGTATTAACAGCATGCATAGGAAATGGTGATTATATGATAAAATATTCCACTAGCGAGCTACTTTAATTAAATGAGTGAATTATAAAATGTACTTTTTCTCTTTAATGAAGATCAGTATCTTAGCCATACACATTGAGACTGTAAAAACAGAATTTCAAATCTTTGATAATATAAATTTTTTTGCTATACATTCATGCATGCGTGTTAGGCTCTCTGTCCAAAAATAAGTTAAGTAATTAGATAATATAAAACATTTTATCTTCACTGATAAAAAAAAAATGCCATTGCTACAAATTGTTTATAAATGCAAATGTTATTTTAAAGGTGCCCAGAATATTATCAAATAAATCCTATGGGAATATAAAAGGTTTGATATAGTAATTTATAAATCACACAATAAAAAAAAATAATAATAATGCAAGAAAAGTCTCAGACGTATATAGATATTGAAGAAAATCTAAAATTATTTTGAGATGAACTGGAGATGAAAACATAATGAATTGAAAATCAATTAAAATCTACTCAAATTTATTTTTTTAGTTCACAACGCGTTTGAATCCTTTAGTGAAAATGGTTTTTATAAAACCAGTAAAACATCTCATGGGACTGCTTGCACAATACTGTTCAGAAGAAATTTTTTTTTCTTTCTTGATAGTAAAACAAAGAATTAAAAGTTGGCTGCTAGACAAAAGGAGCATTAGATGCAAAGATCCAGGCACACTTATTCAACATCCAAAGTTCATCACTGATGACAGTCTTAAGCTAGAAACTTGTCTGGAGATATTATATAGAACAGCACTGGATAGTGATTTATTAAGCACTACCAGATGGCATTTATTGAATACTAAATTTTACACTAAGTGGCAGAACTGTGGTGAGAAAAAAAGAATTTGATCCTGAATTATAAATAATATTTTCTAACTTTCAAAATATTTTATCTTCATCCGTAATCCTTCACTAAGATTTTCTAAATATCTTTCCACATCTACATGAGACTCTTTATTGAATCTTTTCATAATATTTCTATTTTAAAAGTTTGTTACTGTGACCCATTTGTCACATATCCAGTTGAATATGCTTTTGCATGATTTTTTTTTATATTTAAGTCAACTTTTGAGTTACCCAATTTTCTAAAAGAATAATACATTTTGCATTCAAAGACCTGTAATTTTGTTTTTATTTTCAATTCTGATTAGTTTTTCTTACATGTTATAACTAATAAATAAAAATACTTTTTATAATATTATCTTTTATGTCATATCTGTCCTTGCCTTCAGAAGTAGACTAGTCTATATTCCTTCCTTATCTAATTGGATTGAGCACTCATTTCCGCTTACCAATGTATAAATATAGCCAAAGGGTAAAATATAAGTCTAGCCAATGTGTAAACGTATATAAAATCCTGCCATTGGTTAGTATGGGCCAATGGGCAATGATGTTCTCTGAATATGATTACTGGCAATAATGTAGGGGATCTAGCAATAAATAGTCAGCTTTTTTGGAAGAATGGTATATATA
The DNA here is from genome assembly GCA_028023455.1 of Epiperipatus broadwayi. Classification (NCBI taxonomy): domain Eukaryota; kingdom Metazoa; phylum Onychophora; class Udeonychophora; order Euonychophora; family Peripatidae; genus Epiperipatus; species Epiperipatus broadwayi. The sequence goes on along the minus strand of JAQFVV010006326.1, from coordinate 3,242,212 downwards.
TATATATATGTCTGTCTAACTTGAATGACTGAACATGCTCCAATTGAAATCACTTTCAACTGCAACGATGTTTCTACTACAGACATTACCGAAATGTCTCTGCAGTGGGGCAAGTCCATGATAAGACTGGAAGCTGCTACGACTATGGCCAACTCGAGGCAAGCTGTCCAGTACAGCCAGAAGAGTCTTGACTAAAATTCATGGGGCAAGCTACAATATACAGCTGAAAGTGAGTTGCCATTCAGACATGAACAACTCATTATTGATTAAGTTATATGTAAAATTGTACTTGTTAGTCATATAACATGTATGTATATTTGTTCTAATAAATTACACATATTAACTTCATGAGTGTTCATATTTTTTTGATATTATTGTTGGTTTGTGTCTGAAATCTCAAACACAACATTTTGAATAATGCAGCTTCCTAAATAACAGAACTTATGATCTGTTGAATGTTTTGAGCATCAAATGCATGGCATAAAAACGATAAAATATCATATAATTCTATCACATGACTCGAGCTTGCACATTGCTGTTTCAGCAACAAAATTTTTCTTTCATCACAGCTTTTACCATAATTAAAAAATATGATGCCGAAATACAATGCTTAAACTGGATTCGTGATATTTTAGTGATTTTATACTAATCCTGGCTCAAGATACAAGTGACTGTAGTTTTTAAAAAACTAAAGCATCATAATGTATAAATATAGAACCAATTTTAGATCTATATGATTAACAGACAAGTTGGTTTAGATTGAAAACACTTTTTTTTTTAAATTTGGGCTTTATAGCTTGGTAGCAAATTAGATTGATGAATGATGCCTGCTAGAGAGAATGTGCATTAGATTCTAAAAGCTCAGGCACACTGTTTCAAGATCTAAAACTGCTCACTGACGAAAGCCATAAGCTAGAAACTAGTTTGGAAATATTCGATAGAATAACATTATAGGGATTTATTAAGCATTCTTATTTGGCATATCATCATTGCTATTGTCTTCTTAGTGTGTGTGTGTTTTTAAAGACCATTTTGTCAGGAAGCAGAGCCGATCATTAGCATACTTTTCTTTCAATGAAATAAATATATTTCTATGTATTTTTTTAAATTTTCTTTAAATATTTTTTATTGGTTATTAAAATTTAAAATATAGTTTAATCTTTATTTTCTAATCGTAGTTACTAGATTTTTTTTTTTTTCTAACAACTTTCAGTTTACCATTTGTTCGCTTTTTTTTATACAGGCCACTTAAGTTTTTAAAATAAATATTGCGTAATCTGACTGAATTGGAAATAATTCTCTTCTTCCATTTACTGTTCAGGATATCGTGAGCTTAACTGTGTGTGTGTAAAAAAAAATTATAAATAATAAAACAATTATTAAATAAATAAAAAACAATATATCTTTCAATTTTTTTATTTATTTAATAACCGACTCGCGTAGGTTTTACTTGATAAGATTTCATTTGCCACTGAACGCTTTATTGAGTTTCTTCGCGTTGTCTTTTTTTTAATTTCATATTTGTGTGTGTGTACACATATGAGCATGCACGCTCTTATGGAATTTAAGAAGACATTGCGAAGAAACCTCATTATATGTGCATGGAATTTTGTCTTTGAAAGTGAAATATTAAAAAAATAATTTTCCAGGGTCGATGAAACTTTATATTACAACTCTTTAATACATTGGACAGAACAATTATAATTTGAAACATTTAAAAAACGAATTCGTTTTGGTTAAGATTATATTATTTATATTTTAAAATACATATTATTATTATTATTACTATCAATCATTAACACTTTAATCTGAAAACAAAATCTTTCTGAGTTTATTTAAATATTTTCAATTAATATATCTTGTCCACCGATCTTGCATATCATTTATCCATTTCGCGCGTGATCTTTTTCTAGGTCTTTTAAAATATTTTAAGATCAAGTTTAGATTTCATATATCCATCAATGGTCGTCTTTTCTGACTATTTGCCCATATCATCTCCACTTTAACTCTTAATCCATTCAATGTCCAGAGTAATTTGGTGCAATAGTAGGTTTATGGACTAAGTGAGCTAAAGATAATAAAATCATAACCAACCTCTACCATTTTCGGTGCTCACACATTACTTCATCATCATAGCAAACAACTATTTGATTAATTCACTCAATAATGTTACTGTCACTAATTTCTTTTTTCAGTTCTTGTATTTTGTTTTCTATTCTATCAAACAACAATGTATATCAATCTATATTTCATTACTTAATTTGCAATTTCTGTATTGCTTTTTTAAATGCTCAAATCTGATTCATTAATTCATACTTTTTTCTTTTTAATATTAAATTATTTTAACTAAAAGCACCATCTAAATTTAATTCTATAATCTTCTATGATTCTGTCAATATTAATAACTTTGGATAAACTATATATGCTGCTGAATTAAATGTTTTTCTGGATTGTTATTGTAATAAAGAATAGACATAAGGAGATTATCTCCATGTAAACAGAAATAAGTTAGCCTTTAGTGTTGCCAGGAAACTATCAATTACTATTAATTGATTATTCTCCTGAGACTAAATAACTTTTCTCCATTAATCTATAATAGCTCTTTTGCAGTGCTTTATTGAAGAAAAAGTCCTCTTTTACTTCAAACCTATTTGCAGAATGTCAAAAAAGAAGTTATTTGTTCACAGTCTCATCTATAAAAAAATAGCTTTCTGGATTAACAATTTGGGTTTGAAATAAAAGACCCCTTTTTACTTCAATAAACCCTAATAAAAGAACTATTATAGATTAATTGGAGAAAAGTTGTTTAGTATCATGAGATTTATCAATTAGTAACTGATAGTTTCCTGGCAACATCAAAGGCTAAGGATTATCTCTGCTTACATGGATATAATTTTATGTTATTGAAAGATATTTTCTAATCACTCAAACATAATCTGACATCTGTCTGAGACATGAATTCTTGACTTATCTGTACTTTTTTTAAATTTTATTTAATTAGTTTTTATTCCTTAATTACATTGTTAATTATGTTTCATGTACTTAATAATCTTATGCAAAAATTGTTTCTATAATTAGTTATGTGTTTGTGGTAATTCCCCCCCTTTTATGGCAAAAATATATCAGTGCACACACACACGTTCTTTTTTCTTTTAGGTTTGTGCAAAAGATTTTTCTGCCTTTTGATTAAATATTTTTATGGATTTATTATGTTGTAGTAAAGAAAAGTAAAGTTTAGAGCTACTTTCATATAATAACTAGTGATATCTTTAGTGGTGGTTTTGATATGAAACCATCAATTGCTATTGACAAAGAGCTAACGCTAATATTATTTTGTTCAAGTATACCATAATAGTTTTTTTATCTTAAGTTTAATTAGAAGCTAAATAAAGTACTTCTTTTATTTTTAACTCAAGCTATTATGTGGATTTACCAGAAAGCTATTTTTATAAGCATAAAGAAATAGATGAATCATATTTTTTCTTGATATTCTGTAAATTATTCTCTCCCAAAAATTTCTATATAGTTAGATATTTAACAGAATATTAGATTAATTTTTATATTGAGTGGCCAAATTATGCAAGTAATAAGATATCAGTGATTTCTAAATAAGACAAAAATTTGTTTTGTATAATTTAAATAATGGTAGCTAATTCTATATATTATTTTATACATTATATAAATGAGAAAATTATATCAAAAAAATATTTAAATATAATATAAAAAAGTGGTTTCTAATGGTTACTTATAACCCCACTTATCCTTGAGCATTATTACACTTATTATTCAAGTAATACTTTGGGTGTAATTTAAAAATTATGACTGAAAATTGTAATATTATAAATGACTATTGATTAGTCTGAATTCAGAACAGGTTATAGTCATCTGTTTAAGGTAGCTAAATGGAACTTCTTTGTATCAATAATTTCAATCTCTGTGGTCAAGTTGCAATCTTTAGTGTCTATATAAATATATAGAACCATAAATAAAGGTGGGATTCCACTTTTATTGTTAAAAGGAGGTTGCCTTTATAAGATTTTTGATTACTATCTATAATGGGATTGTCTAAATGTTTACTGATTTCTAATATATATATATATATGTGTGTGTGTGTGTGTGTGTGTTGATTCATTGGATGCCACCAAACAGACTCATCTGAAATTTTAAAAAATAATCTAAAACTAGGCATCATTAAAACTCGTCTTCAACACCCTCTGGCTTCAAACTTAACTTTTTTTAACATACAAAATGTTAAATATTATTATGACCCTTAACTTCCATTAATCACAAGTACTTTCCATACAGAAGTGTCACCCAGTGCATGCTAGGTTTGTGTATAAAATCCTGTGCACAAACCTTCCAGCATTTATCAATTATTATGTTTTGCATTTGTTGGCATTACTATATGGAAAGTTTGTTACTGTTTTATAGCTCTTATAAGCATAGAAAATGATGATTTTGTGATGTTTCACTTCTTGGGCTTTAACATAAGAAGAGGCATTTACTCTTATACATTGCAATGGATATAACATTTGTGAATAATGGGTCATCTATACTAATGATCATATAATGATTGAATTACTCAATAGCCATGCATGGTGCCCTATTTTAGATTTAACTGAAAGTACTAATTGATAAGTTGGTAACAAATTTGTAACTGAACTATTAGTGCTACTACCATTAATGATGATCATTTGAAGGCCAAATATATATGCTGTTAATAATTAGAATAGCAAAGCGAAAGATACCCTAGCTATCCACTTAAATTACTATGAGTCAATGCTAGATGAGATATGGACTGCTTTGTATGTTATAAGAGAGTCAGCTATCAATTAAAATAATCGAATGACTTTACTGCTGAGAGTTCGGTTCATAAGAAGTGTAATCGATCTGATGATGTCATACACCAGAGTATGACATTCTATCTCAACCATAAATCATGCAGGAAGCTATCCATTTATAATTTCGTGACCAACCAACAGAAGGTATCAGTTTACTGAAATCCTAAACATTGCTTATTCTCTACCAAACATTTATTATCATAAATAGCTTGGGCATAACAAAAAATTGGTATTAAGATGTGTTTACTAAAATCCTAAATATTGTTTATTCCATTCGAAATATACGTAACTTGAGCAAAACAAAAGATTCTGATACTAAGATATGTCTAATGAATTAATAAGCACACACACAAATAATACTATAATTAATGCAATGATGTATTTATAAAAGGATACTAGCAATAATTATATTCTAAATTAAATAAATAATTCTGAAGTTTAAAACAAGTTGAGAGGTTTCTTTATTTAAATATTTTCCCTTTCTTTTATATCTATGTTGTTTTTTATCTGTTTTTTTATTTAATAACTGGAATTAAAGTTGTTTTAAAATCTTTTTTTTATATAATGATGTTCTATTTGTGTTACGTGGACGCAATTAATTCGTTGACATACATAAATGAGACATAAGCCAAATAAATCTTAAAATGACAGTTAATAAATGTATTTCCATCCCCAGACATTTTAATGAATTGGGCTGTATGTGTTTATAAGTAACTCAGTGCAAATATTCTACATATCAAAGATTTTTTAGGGAAAATTACTAAAGTGATAATATATTTAGGAAAATCAATATTCCTCATTTTAAATATTCAAATTGGCAGATTCAATGAACTTATAAATATTATTAGTATCCAACCTACAGGCTATATATCTACCTGTATAATCAATGTAATATATATAGTTCCTTGAGCTTAGACGTTCACACGACCCGCACCTCTCCACATTATCTCATACCACTGATACACTTGACCGCATACATGTCTAAAAGATAAATAATCACCAATATACATATTTCGTGCTAAACCAGCATTCGTCAGTTGGCCCGGATTATTATTTCTACACATATATACAATAAGTGCTCAGAATTATATTAAGATAGCCAATCTTCATACTTTAATGGACAGGCTACAATCCACTCCACCCTCGAACTCTTCAGCCATTCATCCTATTAAAAATCTGATGATGGAGTGCTGAAATGGGTCAGGGTGACTTATGGTCAACCCAGGTGTGACAAAAATGTTGGCATCAGTGTGGGCTTTGAACGTTCCTCATCAGACTTTCAATAGAATGGATGGCTGAAGAGGGTGGGGTAGAGTGGATTGAATCATGTCCATTAAAGTATCAGTGGTATGAGATAGTGTGGAGAGTTGAGGGTCATGTGAAAGTCTGAGCTCAAGGAACCCTAAAATATTATTAGATAAATTTTGTTGAATAAATTCAAATCTCCTACTAACAATGTTCATCCAAAATTATAGATTTTACTAGCATCAAATGTCTTTTTTTTTCATTGTGTGATTGCATGATTTTGATAATTTTCCAATATAAGTAATAGTTTTAATTAATGAAGATCCAAGGTCTTTCTCTGATATGGCAATTTAATCCTTGATAAAAAGAAGATGATGGGGGTTAATAGTGATGGTTAATGCATAGCTGTCTTAGAGATGTATAGGCAGCTAGCCCCAATCTTTTGGCTTTTCTAGCTGACAGGGTTTCAAACTAATGATCCATTCAGAATGTAGCTTTTTACTGAGAAAGTCTCTAATTGACTTTGCGATTTTCTACAACTTTCTGAAATCTCTAACTAAATTATGATTGTTCCAGCGTTTTTATAAGTTCTTTTTAGAAACAGATTTGTTTTTTTTGTAAATGTTTTCCCTTAGTTTTTCATAGTCATTTTTATATTGTTCAAATCCTTGTAACTTTATTTTACCTGCTTTATCTTTTATTTTTTTAAATTTTTCATTTTAATTAAGCTAAGAGAGTTATACATGTCTATCCCAAAAAATATAAATCTCATGTTGAAACCAAAATAAAGTACTGTATACTTTTATTTTACGATCTCTTGATCTTGCCTTAAGCAAAACTCTTTTAACTATTTTCTTTTCCGTTTTAAAATTATATACACAACATGATCGCAATGTTTTCTGATAAATAAATATTTACATCAACGTTAAAGTTTTTTATATTATCTCTATTACACTCATTGCAGTTTGGTAATTATTTAAATCAGAAATGCATTATCATATACCTATCAAAATAATACATTGATAACAAACTAAGAAAAGTATTTGTGATTAATATATTGAAATATTTCCATCATCTATCATTAAATTTTTTGAATGTCTAGAAAGTTTTCAACTTTATTTAATTTTTTTCCAAATACAAACAATTTTTAATAGTAACACATAAATAGACAATGCAGATAACCCTTAGAATGGGATTATTCTCCACTCTTCTTCGGATGTTGCTGGCCTGACCAATGTCAATACTAACATAGGAACCAAACTTACACCTTTAGAGTCTTGAATCAATATTCAAGAATCTAAATGTGTAAGTTGGACTCCTAATCTAATATTGCCACTGGCCAAATCGGCAACACCTGATGAAGAATACAGAATAGTATCATTCAAAACATTTTGTCCATCTGTATGTCATTGCTAACAGTTGCTTGAATTTGGAAAAGTTTGAACCTTTTTGCATCCATTGGTTAATATGGCTTGCACTTGATGGCGCTACTGTATGGAGAGTTTGCCACTGTTGACAGATGATGGAAGCAATCCAACATATTATCACATCTAAAATGCCATCAACTCAAACCTTCAGCATAAGAACTATTGGTTTTTAAAATGATTATTCTGATTGATTAAAATCTTATTCTTTAATTTTTAATGTGAGTGTGAGCTATTTGATTTTAAAAGAAATTATTCCATTTCAGTGAACAGGTAAAAAGTGGCGAGAACTCTTTCTTCAAAATACCACTGAACATCACATGATTACCATTTCTTATGCTTTCTCATAGCTGTTATTAAACAGGCAAAACTTTCCATACAGTATTGCCACTGAGTACAAGCCAGAGTAATCAATAGATGTCAGAAGGCTTGTGCATAAAATCCTTATCTAGTACCTACTCATCCAATATCCCCAGACTAGTTTCTGGCTATTGGCCTTCATCAGTGACTTTGTTTAGCCATTCACCACAAAACTTTCAAGGCACCAGCATCTCTGGATCTTGAATTGTGATATGAAATGTGATAGTGTGTCGTATACTTTAACTCATGATGGAACAATGTACCAACATTAAATTTTGTGTTAAATTCCATGAAGGCAGGGAAAGCACTGAAGATTATTGATAAAGATACGAAACATGTTTTCACATTTCATGGTATAATTTATGATTCCAAGCAAGCCAGGATCTTAAATGCATTGTGATAAATAATTAAATTATGTCCTTACATAATACATGATTGTTCAGATAAAGAGTGCTGCAGGCAGTTTTGGGAAAGAACCAATCATCTTTCTACTAGGACATTATTATTTTAAAAACACATTTTACTATTCACATAGTCATCTTTTCCTATGCATACACAAGCTGTTAAAAGAGTAACAACCTCTCCAAGCAGTAGTGCCATCCAGTGCTACCTTTAGTAGTCAATGGATGCAAAAAAATCAATGGATACAAGTAATCAATGGATGCTAGAAGATCTGTGCATAAAATTTATATGAATAGGCACCAGATAGTGATTTTGTGCATAAACCTTCTTGCATTCATTGATTTCTAAGGCTTGCATTGGATGGCACTACTGTATGGTTTGTTAAATAATTTATATCAGTATACTTATACAAAAGATGGAATGATTGTGTTAGGAGAATTGTTGAATGTTATAGTAGCATGAAATGAGATAGAAAAATAGATGCATTAATAAAAAATAGGAAGTCGGAGAGATGGAGAACTACTATGGAGAGTAAAGCATTTAAATATATATAAAAATAAACCAAATATTGGGTGTGAGTTAATTATGATAATACTAAGGAAAGTAGCTTACTATTTAAGACTCGAACAGAATCTTAAGCAATAAGGAAATATACACATAAATGGGAAAATGGATGATTTAGTCTACAAGTTATGAAAGGAAGGCATAGAAAATATTAATCATCTGTTAACTGAATGTAAATGCATGCAAGCAGAAAGAGTACAAATAATGAAGTTGTGGAAGAATAAGTGGGTTCTTAGTTTTTATGCTGGGTTTGGGAAAAGATAAGGGGTATTTAGATATAAAGACCATGGAGTTGATAAAGATTATGTTGTGGAAATAGGATTGAGCAGGATAGAAAAGAATATGGGAAAAACAAGGTGAGGAATGGAAAGGGAAGATAAGGTGGCTAACAGGCTTTTCTGGGCATAGTGGCTGAGAGATTCCTGACTCCAAAAAAGGAGAAGCTACAGTCCATCACATTACATAGATTTTATCTTATGTTTAGAAGTGAGAGTATTCATTTATAGTTAAAAATCCACAAAGCACATGTGCTTAATGGCTGATTATTAATATTACAGTTTATATAAACATAGTGCTATATAAAATAAATATTTCATTCACATTACATAATGTTTTACTATTCTTTCCAAATTACAATAGTATAATTTTTAAATGAAAATAATTTTTGATGATTTATGTATTTTTAACTGCACTCTTCATCTTTAAAAAACAAGAAACATATATGTATATAGTACATAGAGAAATTCCATGTCTCTATCATATGATAAATAAAAGTAACATCTTAATAGATGAATAAGTGTGTCATCATATAGAAAAAATCTATGCTTTGACTTTATTTTATTTTTTAATCCAATAACATATATATACCACCATCATCAGCATAATAATAATTATCATCGTAAATTGTTGAAAATGATGATGATATACTATTCACTAATTATTCAGGCTAGCGATAATATCTAGCTTAATAAATGACCATTAAAAGTTATTAACATATTTTCATAAAATGGTTTGTATCAAAGTTGTGAGTGCAAAAATTTGGAACCTGTCAAATAAACTATAGTAATTTGCTATCTATCTATCTATCTATCTATCTATCTATCTATCTATCTATCTATCTATCTATCTATCTATCTATCTATCTATCTATCTATCTATCTATCTATCTATCTACATATATATATATTGTACCAGTTGAAAAACCCACCAAAAGAACTGCAAGTTGGATTCAAATTCAGCTGGTTCAAACTGAATTCAAACCCAACTCACCAGCTCAGATTAGTAGAAATCTAAATCCATGGCACAGTGCTATGTGCCAAGAAACTAGCTCAATGGTTGGTGAGGACTAGAGACCCCTGAACTGACACTAATATCGGATAATAAATTAACTAAGATAATTTTAAGTCGAATCATATGTATATGTTCGGGTTGCCAACACAGACAGCGAATATTCACATTAAAATAATTATAAAAGAATTAAGAACTAAGAAACCAAGTGTGTTTAGAAAATATTTAATAATAATAATTTGTTTGGTTTGAATTTTAAATAAAGGTTAAATTAATTAATTCTAGTCCTTAAGCAAAGTTTATAATTATAATACGAGTGGCGGTCCTTATTATATGCCAATGAATATTACGCAATATTTGAAAGTCTATGTCTATGCCCCCAACAAGAAATAAAAGGCAGATAAAGGTATTCATTAGTAAAGGAAATTATTACTCTAATTTTTTACGAAAGAATGTGATATTTATTTCACATTCGCAAATCCATTCGTGAAGAGCAAGATACGTATTTTAGGGCATAACTTTAATCTTGATTGGAAAACTTATTTAATTAAATATAACTGAGAATTTGTTCAACTTTAATTGAAATCACTTCATCATGAATTACGAGCATCGGAGCAGGCTTTACTGGAACAGAGAGGTAATGGTGCTGATGAATTATGAGCTAGAAAATGAAAGATAATCGCTGGTCGGTAGTTTAAGTCTCATGGCGGCTTGTCTTTCACAAGTCTTACTGCCCTTTTGAGATGTGGAACATGAGGGAAACCAGGCCGAGTCATAACTACGAGCCCTTGGTGTTCCAATTATAACATGAACAGGGGAGGAGGTGCTTTCTTCCTCGATTATTTGAAATAACAGAGATATTACTACCGACAAGCATGCGAAATGAACGATAGCCTTACGCCAGCAACGTTGAAGATGATGACTGGACAGTCATCGCTTGAAAAATAAAACCCATGTAGAATGCTCTACATGATGACTTGATCAAATTAATTAAAGTCAAATGAGCTTTTAACGAAAACTATTTTAAAGTATTTGTAAATCATATTAATTATGTCCCAATCATCGTCCCCTTCCTGAATCTTAATAGTGAGTAACAGAAATATGAATTAGAATATATTTGATTCCTTTATCGGCCCTTTTGCAATAAAAACATTTTAAGATTATATTTGAATAAATAAATATTAGGGGAATGAGAAAATAGCGGTAGCATAGATTAAAAATGGAGCTAATAATTTATTATTAGCCAATTATAAAAATAACACACATTTAATAATTTTTTTCAACTCGATGATTGATAGAACTGTATAAATCTAATTCTAATGGGTGAGAATTATTATCAGATTTAATATTATATTTTCTACGTAAGGCAAATAGAACAAAGGAGTTTATCGAATCGAAAGATTATTGGCATATAATTAAAGTAACAACATTAATAAATTACACAAATATATATATATATATAATATAATAAATGAACCGCCATCATAAGAAAGGAAAGTTAAAGACTAGAGGTTAAGAGAATTACTATGAAAGTTAAAATAGCATAAATAAAAGGTTTTATACAGAGTATTATTACATTATAAATGAGAAGAGCTCTTAAAGGGAGTATAAAGTAAAGTTCGGAAACTGGCCAGATAGTTTAAGGTTCATTATGGAAATATATTACCCATTTCTTCCAGGGCTGGTTTCCTTAGGTTACACGTCCGAGTTTTTAAAATGTAGGCACCATTTGATTGATTACTTGAACAGTATTTTAATGAATTTTCATGAACTTAGCAGCATGATTGGTCCGAAAAAGATTCAGCAGCTTCATTGAAGATTTCAGGGGACTTCAGGAACCACAGCCAGATTCCTGATGTTTTAGTCCTTCACCATGATCGAAGCACTATTTAAATTTATGATTTTGAAACACACAGAATTCACTGCACTTCTCTACAACAAAGATGGCTTTTTTTCCCCAAACTTTTCAGAGCTATATATCTGTCCTCTGATGCCTTCAGGCTAGTGCTTCTTTCATTATCAATGTTTTTAGATTTACTGGTTGTTTTTAGATACATTCCTTCGATAAGGCTTTCAAACTCATTAACTTGAATTCATTTTCTAATTAGAAAATGAATTCTTAAAATCAGAAAATGATTTTAATTAGGAAATCCTTATCTTTTTTCTAATTAATAAAACTTTAACTGTTGTTTTTGGAAAGGGAAAATCTGAAAGCTTATCGAAAGAATGTAGCTTTTAATCAATAAAACTTTAACAAATTATTTAAAAATAAAATCAAACATTCCCGACGCAATGTAACTTTTAAACAATTGTATATATTTAAATATTTACAAATATATACGCACAATCCATGCAGTTATAATATATAAATTCATGAATAATTCTATCATGAATTTATTAATAGAATTGGTCAGTTTAAATCTGAAACTAATTAATTTTAATACGCATTTATGAAATAAGTTATTCTTTATGGAAATTAGCGTGGATTGAACGTATAAAGCCCCATTGCAACAGAAATTTAAGGTTAGTACTATGGTTTGAAGTGGGATTATGGCTAGATGTCATGAAGCTAGGATCGAACTCAGATCCGACTGCTTCAATATATATATATATATTGAACAAATGATGAAGATATATATATATGAGATTATAATCTGAGCTAACTGATAAATGCGGTTTAGTGCAAAATGTCCATCTTATGGATCGCTTATCTTTTTCACATGTCTTTGATTATATGTTTCAGTAATATGTGATGGAGTAGAAGTTTAAAAAATGTTTAAATATGTATTACGTAAAGATAAGCTTAAGTATCTCTCTCAAAAAAAATAATAATGTGCTGTATGGAATCCTTGAAAAAGTATATATTTCTAATGTATCTATAGTTGTGAGAGATTGGTCTGACTTCTTGATGAATAGATAGTTGTGATAGGATTGAGCTAAGGTGGAAAATGCACTGAGATGAGAATATAAATTTGATATATATATATATATGTGTGTGTGTGTGTGTGCACGTGTGATCAACGTAATGTAGTCAGATCTTCAAGTTCTATTCAAATATTGTAATATTTATCATACTTATGATATTTTCTTAATAAATAATATACTCATATTAAGAAGAATACAAAAAATTATTTGAGCAAAAATGCCTGTGCTATTATAAGAATCCTTCAATTATAACTACAAACTGTTTGTTAAAATAATATTTCTTAACACAATATGAAATAAACATTCATAAAATTGCTCAAGCATACATTTTATATTCAATTTTTACAAACATATATATAATCATATGTTTTTATATGTTTATAATTGTCTAATTAAACATTATTATTTAATACTTAACAATTTAATGATGTGATGTGATGTATTGTGGCTTCTCCTTAAACAGAGTCATGAATTTCTCAACAACTACGCCCAGAGAAACCTGTTGATGTGATGTACTGTGGCATCTCCTTAAACGAAGTCAAGAATATCTCAGCAACTATGCCAGATAAACCTGTTAGCCACTTTAATTTCCATTCCCCACTTTAAGTTTTCCCATATTCTGCTCCATCCCATTTCCACAACATAATCTTTGTCAACTCTATAGCCTTTATATCTAAATCCCCCTTATCTTTTCGCAAACCCAGCATAAAAACCAATAACTCATTTTCTGTGTAATCCCTTTGTTCATATTTATTCTCCCATAACTTCATTATTTGTACCCTTTCTGCTTTCAAGCATTTACATACGATACACTGTGACTTCTCATTGTGCCATCTATATTAAATTTTAAGTAATTATCTTGAATTACAGCATTATCCAATAGAAAAATTCAAGAAAAACTAAATGATTAACATAATAGATTGCAAAATTTTACAGAATGGTCTGTCAAGGGATTCGTTTCTCTCATTTACTTTATTTGATATATTCACCAGAGATCTTCCAGTTATAAAAAGCAGGAAATTTCATAGGTGTTGATGATATTGATTTGATTTCACAAAAATGTTTTGTTTTTGTTTTTTTCAGAAATAGAAAAGTCTCTCAATAAGGATATAGAAAGTTGGAAAATCTTAATTAAAGATTGGGTGTCTAATCTTAATTCAATAAAGAGAGTAAGCTTAATTTTTCATGTAAAGAATAGATAAATACCCTGTAATCTGAATATAAACTTTGGCAATAAAAGACTGAAACACAATTCTATTCCATGCTATTTAGGAATAACGGTTGGATCACAGATTAATTTATTTTACTCATTTATGTAAGAATAAAAGAAATGTAGATTTCCGAATTAAGTGTTTTAGTGCACTTAGACATTTTACTCATTTATCTAAAGTAAGATCTAAATAATTTATGGGAATGACAGTTGTTTAATCTAAATTGTGGTGGCAAAACAAACACTTTACCAACAATTTCCTTAGCAATATGATATTCTAGTGTTAAGAGCTGTATCTCTGGAGGAGGGGGACTATTCTAAACTTTTGGACACTCAAATATTTTCATGAATAGTATTAACAGTTTACTCCAGTCTATTTTATTTGTATTGACTTTCTGTATCTTCACATACTTTCTCTGAAGACAGAAAATTTATAAAAAGCTTTTTAAGTTGATTGAATTTGTCAGTAACTTAAAATATAGTTTTACTAAAACTTAGCTCATATCAATATCCCCTTTATGGGTGTTCAACCTAAAATCTGCTATCAATGAACTATGGCATAAAAATGGCCTTCTTATGAAATTTTAAATTTATTTTTCCAGTTACAGAAGAAATGGCAGCTAAATTTACTGAATTTGATCTTACTAAAGCATATTGGCATCTCTTCAACAGATTCAGGACAATTCATGATCCTTGCACTCATCTGCTTCATAAGTAGAATCTAATGGGTGCTGATCTGTCTGGATGTGGACATGCAAACCATGAACAAATAGTAAATGACTGACAAATTGATGGCACGGTGGTAAAATTGAAGACTTAATAAAGGTACTAGTAATTCTATCATCTGATAGTAATCTCTGGAGGATCCTTTATGGAAAAAAAAGACCATACACCAAATAAATAAATAACCCACCATTTTAAAGTACATGAAACCACTTATCTCCTTCTTGAGTTATTATTAAAATAAATGCTTTAAGATTTTAACTTGTGAATATTACTAAAGATTAAACCGATCAAATCGTAATACCATCTACACGAATTTGATATTGAATTTCAGCAAATGCCAGTACCCATATTTGGGTTTGTAGGTTTGTGTATCCATATTTGGCATCTTAATAAACTCAAAAAGAAGTGGGATATGGTCCCATTACATCTATTAAAGAATAGTACCATAATACAAGATATTAATTAAAGTTAATATAGATAGTGATAGGAGACTTTTATAAACATCTAAAATTATCACGTGTATGTGTGTGGATTACATTTGAAACTCTACATTTTCCTATTTATTCACAGAATAAACAAAGTTATTGTTTTGGAACTCATTCTGTAAATTGTAGAAATTTAAACTTCCATATTTTCTTAAATAAAAAAGAAAATATATGTATCAGTGTATAAAATAAATATTACATATGTATTGTAATAAAATAAATGAAAAGGAAAAGAGTCAAAATATCTAAGTCATATACTGGAACAAATAATAGTCACAGTTAGATATGCTATTTATTGATGTAGTAATAATAGAAATATAACTGTAATTAACTGAAGACTGTAGTATCAATTGGATTGATGATGAGTTATTGTTCAAAATGCCAACAAAAATATTTATTTTAATAATCCAACTAAACTCAAACTGCTCAGGTTGTAATTAAAACTTTAATTTAAGCCATGGGGTATTTTTTACAATAACATTAAATATATTAGATTATAAATTGTAATTATGATTGGAAATAGATCCATTAGACAAATAACACTATTTTTTTGACAAAACAATTTCACTAAAATTTTTCTAACACTCAAATTAATAGACGATATTTACAAAATAAAAGTCCCCTGCGTTGTTTGTAGTTAGTTAAAAAATGTTGTTAAATATCTATTTATAAAAATACAAAATAAATTTTTGAATATTTACATATATAGTATAATAACAAATATTTTAATTTCTTAGTTTAATAATTCCCAGATTAGTTTTTTGCTTTTGCATTTTTTAATAAGTGTTGAGACTCAAAGCTGGAAGGTGGAGTAGTTGTGCACTTAATAAAATTTCATTTACTATTCAATTTCATTTACTATTCAAGCAAAAAGCCTAAAATTGAAAATGCTCTAATGTTTTGAATCCAAGCTTAACCTTCTTGAACAGTCGTACGGATCTGATTCCAGGTCACTAACTATATATTTTAGTACTGTCAGTTCTTTTTTTTTCTGGTTAGAATAATTTATAATTACAAATGTACTACTGTTTGGTAATCACTTATGCAAATTTACTGTAGATGGCACTAGAGTAGAAATTACCTATGTTTTGTCATTTATTATAATAAACGTTTATTTTACTTTGTTTATTAATAAAAAAAATTAAAAAAATAAATTAAAGATAAATTTAATTTTAATGCAATTATTATTAATTTAATTATACTTGTTAATTCAAAGCATTAAAAGTTTTGATGAATAATTGAATGTCTTGGAAGTTATTAAAATGGTTGAATACCAGAAGTGATAGAGTTGGGCTGCAATCCATAGGCCTTTACTTTCAGGATCTGCCATCTTTGCCATTACATTAAAAAATTCAGGGAAAATGTTTCTATAGTTTTCATTTTTTACTTTATTCTTTAAGTAAACATGACTAAATAGCAATTTGTCAACTACATTAAATGAGTCATCATTCTGGATAGCTGGGGGGGGGGGCTTGAACTTGCTTAAATTTTTTTTTACATACTTAAAAACTTTTAGCTTCATTCTTTACTTGAATTGGAATTCATAAAGACATCTGGGCTAATTTACTAACCAATATATCATATGAGCTTTGTATATGTTGTAAGAGATGACTTACAACTAACCATCACACCTATCCCAGTTTTTTCACAATGTTTGAATTCAGACCAAGTGGTAGGCAAATAATTTATTCTACATACCTGCTTATACACATGAAGTATATATGTATATAAACATACATATAAACTAATATGTTTTTGTAGAAATTAACTTTTTCTTTCTTGATTTAATATCATAAACTAAAATAATAATTGACTTATAAGACAGATATAATCAAATGTCAAAATATATGAGGTCAAAATAGTTGCTAGGTGATCAAATTTCAATACTGAAGACTAAATAAAAAATAAAAATAGTAATAATAACATTTTATAATTTTTTTTTGGTTAGTTTGTAACAATAGGTTTTAGCTAGCATGAGAAAATAATCTAGCATTTCTTGACTTGCTGGCTAAAAAACAAAACCGACAGCACATGAAGTAAAGTCTTTTATTTTTATTTTATTTTTTTTTAAAAAAAAAACTGTTCAGCATTTAAAAACAGTAAGGATATGAAATTTAAATCTTAATGTCTATATTTTAAAGTTAATATAAAATCTTTATAACTTGGATACAAGGAAACTGGAAATTTAATCTTAGCTGGTGAAGTGACAAACTTCAATTTATAATTAACAGGAATGAACTAATGATTTTATTTATTCTGCAAGATTAAGCCATTTTCTTATAGATATTGAAGCCACAATATAAATAATAATTTATAGTAAAGTAATCATTGCAATGTATTTGGGATAAAGGCAATACTGTGGGCATTCTAAAGCTATCTTCGATGTCATTATAAAATTATCCATCAAAATGTCTATTTTACAAAACACTGGGAAACATCAATCTTCAATGGATTTATATACGTTCAGAAGAGATAATTGGTATGTGTTTGTTTTAACCAAGTAGTATGAAATGTACAAATATCAATAGAGTTGGTGAACAAGAACATTATTTATGGAGATTGACATTTAAGTTTATAAACTCTTATCTGTGGACAAAATGTTTGCTTTCCTCTGGATATATATAGATATTTTCTTTTTTGGTTCATGTGATTTTTTATTTTTTTGTTTTTTATTATGTCTATTTAAAATTTCATGTATTGAGATTTTTTTTTATTTGTGTATTCAAGTTTCATTTTCAAATTCGATCACCTGCATTTTAAAAGTGGGAGCAGTGAATGTATATGTATCATATGTTGATATATATATAAAAGGGAAAGGGATCATGGTCAATAAATATGTATAATTATTAATAAAAGTAAGTTTACAGATCCCTCTGAAA
Organism: Epiperipatus broadwayi; assembly: GCA_028023455.1. Classification (NCBI taxonomy): domain Eukaryota; kingdom Metazoa; phylum Onychophora; class Udeonychophora; order Euonychophora; family Peripatidae; genus Epiperipatus; species Epiperipatus broadwayi. Next base: position 3,223,864 of record JAQFVV010006326.1, on the reverse strand, counting down.
ATTCAACACTAATCCATCAAGGTGACCTCAAGTAAGGTTTTTATATAATTAACATTAAGTGCAAAGTCTAGGGCAAGCAAAACTATATTATTTACTAATAAGTTTTAATAATATTTACTTGTAATTGTTTATTTCTGAGTGCACAATTAATCCACTTGAGTAAATGGTCTTTTTCTTATCTTTCATTAATTTTTACTATGACTTACATACACATATAGATGGAAGTGGGACTATATATTTTTTTCTTTAAAAAAATAGTTATAAATATATTTACCCTAACTTATAAACATCATTCTAGTAATTATATTAATGGGGTAGATTTAAAATTACCGCATTCTCATTTTGCTTTTCCTTTTTGTTTTACATATATATTCAGTGAATTATTTAATTTAATTTTATAAATTATTTAATATCATTTTATAAATTCCCCTCTTTTCTTCCAAAGAGTAAGCTTGTGGTTAAGACCTGTGGAAGTCCCTACCTTTGTATTTTCAAGCGCATATGTTTAAAGGTTTAACGCCTTAGTAAATATTAATATCATTTTGTATATACTGTACTTTGAATTATATTGTTTCTCTAGTGTAAATAAAGATTGATTGAGAACAGACTTCTTTCATGAAATCTGAATCAAAGAAATTTATTGTGATAAGCCATCCAATGATAGAAGACCATTCTTGTTAACTGAATATTTATTTATTTTTTATTTGTAAATATTTATTATTATATGTTATAAATTATTAATAAACATATTGAGTTGTTTAAACCAATCTGATCTTTGTTTGATCATCACCATCATCATTATGCATTTATACCATTAAAAGTTTCATCATCACTATCATTATGAAGTTATACCATTAAAGGTTTGGTGATGATCATCATCACTATGCATTGTTCTCCTAAATGATTGATCATCATTAATATTTTTTATATCTATGCTTATACATAGGCATATTTGTCAATAATTAAGTAAGTCCATCCCTGAAGAGAGCTGAATGCAAGAACTCCCTGAGTTTGAATTCTGTTGTGTAATGGGACCCAAAACAGAGATGTAATGTATATGCACTAGTCTAAATTATATTGAAATGTTGTAAGTAAATTATAAGTTAGCATACTAAATGTAGATGTGATTTGGAACTAGGCATTTCATTGTGACATCTTTAGCATCCTATTTGAAGGCCTAGGTCTGACAGTAGTGAGTTGTACTCCCTTTGTTATATGCCATTTTTGATTCGGTAATATCTGGCACACCCAAATGGGATGTCGAATCATGAATTTAGGATATGACTTGTTGTAGGTTGTTTGATACATTATATTCAAATTATCCAACTACTTAGTCTTATTCATGTCATCTTATGGTATACCCCGCAGTTCCATTATAATATTTTGAATTTCTTTGTCCAAAAATCAGAAGGATTAACCTGGTAACAAACTAATCAAATGATAACTTTGGATCCTCAATGTTTATAATTACATGTCACTATTATATAGTTTATTCTAACCTTTTAATCGTTGATTAGCCCCCACATGCTGCTTGATGGTTCTGTTGCTATTCAAAAACCAATAGATGTAACATTACCAGGCTGATTTATAATTTACTTTTTTACACTACTCTGATACAACACTATACATGTCAGTGCATAGTGCTGGAATTCGTAGGGATGGGGATCTCATGGTTTTGATGATCCAAACGTCCATCACAACATACACAACATTTTGAAAACCAAAATTATTTAATAAAATCGAATTTTCCCTTTTTTCAATTAGCGTCTGATCAAAAAAAAAAATTTAAACACTATTTTAAAACTATTTATGAAACACAATTCGATTTTAAAATTCCTCTCTGATCAAGCCAAGCTTATGCTTTGAAAGTCTCGTAGGTGTCCCTGCGCAAAATACGTTTTATGTGTGATTTCTGTATAATGCTGTAATGTACATTTTTGAAATTCGTTTAACCTTAAAAATGTGTATACGGAAGCACGTCTTTTGTCTTACAATTAATACTATCTAAAACTATGTCAGGTCAGCTAAAAAATAAGTACTTCGAATGCACATGCAAAGACTTAGGACAACTTGAATTCTACACACCCTCACATCATACTGTAGCGATATGTGAAGTGTGTGATAGTACCACGAAGCACAAAAGCAGCTAATATGAACAGAACTGTTCTATAGGCCACGTGAGCAGTATATTTCTGTGCTTTTGCATGTAAACAGTGACATCAGGTGGTGTGCGGGGGCTAATCATTGACAACCTGTATAAATCAATTGTCCCAAATTCAAAATTAAATAAGTCTAGCCAAAATTTTAAAAACAAAGTTTTTTAACACAACCAATTTGTTTGCTTGCCAAAGCTGAGGAAAACAATTGATTTAATGAATAATATTTCTCTAGTCTAATTTTCATTACACCACTCTCATGCAAGGTAGGGATTGGTTTCTATCCACTTTTAACACCTTATGGAGGATGTAATCATAAATGCATGACCAAAGACATGTGAAAAGGATATAAGATTCCCAAGATGCACATTTTATAGTGATCCATCACTCTTCAATTGGTTCAGCATGAAATGTAAACCTTTTTCACACATCTTTAGACATATGTTTATGACTAAGCCTATGCACAAGGCATTAAAACTGGATAGAAACCAGTTTCTACCTTGTGTGAGAATGGTATAGTGAAAATTACACTACAGAAATATTATTCATTAAATGGATAATCTGTAGTCTAATGAATGATTAATAAAATTATTAAACCAATTGATTGTTTAAAAAAGTTTTATTTTTGTTTTGGTGAAGGGATTTATTTTATTGACTGGTTTAGCTTTAGGCTTTTCATATTTATAAATATATATATATGATGAAAATTCTAAATTTAATACTCTTATGGATAAGGATTTATTTGTATGTTTAAAAAAGTGTGCTGAATTCACAAGTTTTATTATCTATTGTAAATAATATACATGATCAGAAAAAAGTGGGAGGGGAAGTGCTTATTCATGCTGGAATTAATAAATAGTATATTAATTTTAGTAAAAAATTAAATAATTTATAGTCTAATACAAAATAATAACCACTATATCGTATAAGCTTTGTATATATTTTGAATTTTTTGTCCAAAAATCAGAAGAATTAACCTGGTAGCAAACTAATCAAATGATAACTTTGGATCCTCAATGTTTATAATTACATGTCACTATTATATAATTTATTTTAATATTTGGAACTGCATCATAAACATTAATAAGCTCATTACATCACAATAATGCAAGCTTCATATATATATATAAATCAATCGTCACAAATTCAAAATTAAATAAGTCTAACCAAAATTTTAAAAACTAAAAGTTTTTTTATCACAACCAATTGGTTAGCTTGCCAAAGCTGAGGAAAACAATTGGCTTAATGAATAATATTTTTCTAGTCTAATTTTCACTACACCACTCTCATGCAAGGTAGGGATTGGTTTCTATCCACTTTTAACATCTTGTAAAGGATGTAATCATAAATGCATGACCAAAGACGTGAAAAAGATGATTCCCAAGATGCACATTTTGTGGTGATCCATCACTCTTCAATTGATTTCAGCATAAATGCACACCTTTTTCACATGTCTTTAGTCATATGTTTATGATTACGCCCATACACAAGATATTAAAAATGGATAGAAACCAGTTTCTACCTTGTGTGAGAGTGGTATAGTAAAAATTACACTACAGAAATATTCATTAAATCGATAATCTGTAGTCTAAAGAATAATTAATAAAATTATTAAACCAATTGGTTGTTTTAAAAAAGCTTTGTTTTTATTTTGGCTAGCCTGTTTAATTTTGATTTTGAGTTGATTTATTTTATTTATATGTTTAAAGAACTGTGCTGAATTCACAAGTGTTGATATCTATTGTAAATAATATGCATGATCAGAAAAAAGTGGGAGGGGGTGCTTATTCATGCTGGAATTTAATAAATATTAATTTTAGTAAAAAAAATTAATAATTTATAGCCTAATAAAAAATAATTAGAAAATAATCATTAATATTTGTTCTAGACAATATCATCAAAATGAGTGCATTTAAGTGGAGTTTCACTTGTAAATTAAATTATAGATATATGAGGGGTGACCCAAAAATAACCAGAATTGTTCTCAGCTTTGCACACCTGCTGTAGTATATACTTCTACTGTTGCATACGTTTTACAGGAACCTTTCTGTGTCAATCTGAGAAATGACATCACCATGGGTCCACGTAACACATTGTTTTATAAATGCATTTTTTCATTTCTGTCAATTTTTTTATAATGGCTAAAAAGTTAGATGATGTAAAATTCTGTTTTCATTTACAGAAAATGACTAGGAAAAAAGTTGTAATACTTGAAACAGTTTAAATAAAAGCTGATCTCATAAAAACATAAGTCTATGAGTGGTTTAATTGAAATGTTAAATTTACCACATCCCTAAAAAGCATTGTAAATGAAATCCAAAGTCAAAACAATGCTGTTTTTTTTTTTTTTATGCGAACGGGATTTTTCTCTCAAATTTAGTTTGTAACATCCAGACATTTCATCTGTAAGTTCTGAAACATTTATGTGATGCGGTAAAACATAAACGTCCTCTTTTATAACAAAGAAAAGAATGCAAGTTCCACCCCCAAAAAGTGTCATTTCTCAAACCTTGAGTTTTTTAATTAAATTCAGCATAATCCAGATTATCTATCAGTCATATTTCCTCGATCTTGCTTCGTATGATTTTTTTTTTTTTTTTACAACTTAAAAATGGTTGGGAAAAAATGACAGAGACATTAAAAGGCATCACTTTGCAAGTATTTCTGGACTACTTTGAAAAATGAAAGTCATATTTAGACCAGTATATTGCATCAAATGGATAGTAATTTGAAAGAGATTAAATTTATAACACTTAAAAATAAAGTTTTTTATTATAAAATTCCGGTTATTTGGGGGTGCATCTGTATACATGTTATAAATTCCACAGTATGATATATAATACATTAAAAGCTATCATTTTTTTCATGTTTGACAAATAATGTGTTAAATTTCATACTGTCAACACTCATATTGTTAAACAAACAAAAATGAATCCACTTTTGATTTCATTCTTTTCCTAAGTTATTAAAAATGATTGCTTAGTAACTCTGCCTTAGAAAAATTATGTAAAGACAAATTTATTTGAGTATTGTTTATATCTGCAACAAATACAATTTCAGCTCACAGTTGTTATTATCTAAATTTACTTACAGATGAAAGCAGATTTCTTACTTAATAATTGGTTGAGCTTGAGATAAATTTATGACCCAAAATGTGATTGTGTATTCTGTACCTTAACACATGACAGAAGAATAGTGTGCTAATGTTAAATTTTGTTTTAAATTGAGCAAAATTACACTGGAAGGTTTAAAATGATTCAAACTGTGAATGGAGTGAAGGTATAAGTCACAAAAATGTTTTTAAATAGTTTGCAATATTTTGTGCTGGCAAGAAGAGTATTAAAGGTAAGTCAATTTCATATTGTAAGTGATAATCCAGATGTGCTTTAAAATTGTTGTGTTTGAGATGGCACTGCTGGAACTTAGAGAGAGAAGCAGTCATTTGGGACACATGCTTGTTCTAATGTACGACAGAATTTTAAACATTTTATTTTTATATTAACATTTTACAACAAATAATCCATTTCCATCACTTATTATAATTTATATTTGTTTGTATATTAAACTATAAGTCTACATAGATAATTGGTGATCATATGTAAATCACATCACCATAGCCATTGCTTTAAATCAGCCAATAGAATATCAATAATCTTTTGTTAAAACAACACTCAGATAATGAATGGAAATTCCACTTATTATCTTAAATATTTGACTTAAACAGCTTAAGATTAAAACTGCCTTGAAGTTTTAAATAAACTTCATTAAACAGATCACTTTTAATCTCAATCAATTTTACTCAACTGCTGTCAGTTATGATCTATTTGAGATTTTAGATCCTGGTAATATGTGGGATTTTCATTTACAGTATTATTTGTGGGTTGCCTTGACAACAGATTGTTAATTTTCTATCGGTTGACTTTAAGCATTGACTGTGATGTTGTGATTTATCTGTAGACATATATTTATGTAAATTGTATTATTTATGACCATTATCGTTAAAGGATGAGTCTCTTAGAAGATTTTTTTAAAGTTCATTTTGATCTAGCTTCTCCACATTATTTCAACAATCTTTTTGTCTCATCCATTTTCTAAGTTTCTTATTTTTATTTTATTTTTTAAATTCATTTAAAAATTTCAGCTGTCCATCTAATGTCATGTCTTTTTGCAACATGACCAGTCTAGTTCTGCATTCACCTTTTTTATTTTTTTACAGATCAATTAAATAAACCTTGTTTCTTTCATGAATAATATTTTACACCAATATATTTTTTAAATAATCACAATCTTCTTACACCTTTTAAGCAAAAAATATTTATTTTAATTACAGTTTCGACTGTTCCTAGCAGCCTTCTTCAGATCAATCGAAACTGTAATTAAAATAATACATATTTTTTGCTTAAAAGGTGTAAGAAGATTGTGATTATTTAAAAGATATATTGTTGTATATGAAGAAGCAAAATTAAGGAAGAGGAAGAAGTGTTTATAGAATTATATAAGAATAATATTTTTATAGTGTAATTTTCACTACACCACTTTTATGCATGATAGGGACTGTTTTCTATCTGCTTTTAACATCTTGTGGAAGGATGTAATCATAAATTTATGACCCGTTTTCCACTTTCACGCAAGGTGTTAAACTCAGATATAAACCAGTCTCTCTCTATCTTGCATGAAAGTGATGCAGTGAAAATTACTCTATAAAAATATTATTCATTAAGTGGATAATTTCTAGTCTAATGAATGACTAAAAAAAAAAATATTAATAAACCTTGTTTCTTGTTCATTTTTTATCCACAAGCTTTAATATTTAAAAAAAATAGATTTTCGATGTTTGTTATTGATAACTAATTAATAGAATATAATACATTAAATCTAGTTTGAAAATATTTTAATAGACTGAATAAAATAACATCGAGTTATAGCAATCACTGTAATGTAGACACTAGCTCATCTTTTACCTTTTACTCAATCAAGTTAAGTCATACGTCGATAATTTTTAGGCACTTTTTCCTTCTCATGTTAATCTCTTCACATTTACCGTGCGGGCTACAATCCCTGTATTGTTCTTCTATTACATATAAATAGATAAGTAGATAGACAAATAAATGCACAAGGAAAAAAAAAATTAATCGCAGGCCAAAATGTATTTTAATTGATAAATAGAAAGTACGTTACATTATATAGATACACACATATATATATCACAAAATTGATATCGGTTTACTGTAACAAAATCTCGAATCATCTGTGAAAAAAGCTAGCTGTAATACTGCAGTTAGTAACTGCTTGTTTTCTAAACAGTAATTACTGATAGGAGGTCAGACCCTTCGGCTGTACAAGTTCCCTGATGATGAAATTCTTGCTAATTTTATACTTGATGTAACTTGAATTAGATATTTTAAACAAACTGTCAGAACATCATTTCCGGCTCGCTACGTTCAAACGACTCGTTTTTTTTAAACTGCTATAAGAACGGCAGTAAAATCTGATAATTAACAGTAAATCGGAAGATAAGTCCCTCCCACTTTTCATTTTACCCTCAAAAAATAAGCGCGGTTGAAATAATAATCGTTAACTATTATTATTCCAATAATTGCCGTAATAATTTTAATTAATGATTCTTAATTACTCTTAATTACAAATGTTTTAATACATAATATTAAAAATATTCGCTGATTTCAAGTTGATATTTATGAATCAACGTCATTTTAATTTAATGCTAACGCATGCTAATGTATACAGTATAGTATAAATATTTGTAATTAAATATTTATTTATTTATTTTACAATTGGAAAGTAAAAAAAGTGTTTTGAATATGTATCACGTGATAACGCAAATACATGAATTGTTTTTTAAATATTTACCAAATGAATAGATAACAAAAAGAAAAAAAAACATTAATAAAATCTGACATGCTTTTTTTTTTTTTGTCTGATTTATGTAAAAAATATTGTAAGTGTCCTAAGCTTATGAAAATAAACACTTTATAAAAAGGTTTTCTATTCGTCAAAAGACGCTGAGATCGTTTTTATGTACACTTTTGGATTATAAAGTTCAGATCTCAGTCAAGCGTTGTTAGCCGAGAGGTCAGCGCAGCCGCCTTGCAAGCAAGCAGTTGGTTGCAGACGGTTGTTGCGGGTTCGCCTCCCGACCGATGCTATGACATATGGAAAAAAAAAAGTTCAGATCTGTGTACTATAAGTAAAATAGCCATAAGTATACTTTAGATACAGTCTTCTTTATAAATATTAAATATTGTAATCTTCCTAGTCACAAAAAAAGATAGAAAACACATGTTGGTTCTAATTTAGTTAACTGATACATCTATTTTACCATGCGATTCTCAAGTACTGTATGTGTAATAATCAGAGAGTTTCACTTGATCTAACAGGCTAGTCAATTGCTAGATGATGAGAGATTTATAAAGCACCCCCCCCCCATCATTGTTTTACTCTCTAGATACATAAATATATTCAAATGGACCAGCAATGTAAAAAAATCATAACTAACTTGGAAACCCTCAAATATCTTTAAATAAAAAAAATTTAATTCAGATTATGAATATGGTAGGCATCTTTACTAACTATATCATCAGAAGTATATTAATACATTTTTATTAATCATTCATTAGATTAGAGATTATCCACTTTAAAAATAATATTTCTGTAGTGTAATTTCACTACACCACTTTCATGCAAGATGCACATTTCATGCAGATCCAACACTCATCAATTGGCCCAGACCATCATCTCTTACACATATCTTTCATGCAGAACCAGCACTCATCAGTTGGCCCAGACCATAATCTCTTACACATATCTTTATCATTGTTCAGGATATATATATATAGCAAATTTCTACAGTTTGGTTGATGTGTCAAATTTATTGTCCTCACAACTTTGACACAAACCACTTGATGAAAATATATTAATAATTTTTATTAGCCTAGAGATTATCCACTTAAAGAATATTTCTATAGTGAAATTTTCACTACACATTTTTCACACAAGATAGAGACTGGTTTTTATTTGCTTTTAATACCTTGTGGAAGAATGTAATCATAAATATATGATCAAAGACATGGAAAAGATTACCCCTCCACAAGGTCTTAAAAGTAGATAGAAACCAGTGGATGGGTATAATCTTTTCCACATTTCTTTGGTCATATGTTTATGATTAAATCTCTCCATAAGGTGTTAAAAGTGAATAGAAACAAGTCTCTACCTAGTGGTGAAAATTACACTACCCAAATAATGAATGTCTAATAATAATAATTATTAATATACTTCCATCAACTGGATTGTGTCAAAGTTGTGAGGACAGAAAGTTTGATACTTATCAATTATACTGTAGTAACACCCTATCTATGTACACTGAACAACAATAGAGATATGTGTAAGAGAATGCAATTTGAGCCAACTGATGAGTTCTGTTTCACCATGAAATGTCTAGTGTGGGGATCATACATCTTTTTCACATATCTTTGGCCATATGTTTAAGATTATACCCCTCCACAAGATGTAAAAAGTAGATAAAAACCAATCCTTACCTTGCATGAAAGTGGTGTAGTAAAAATTACACTGGAATTATTATTATTCTTTAAATATCATCAGAAAGTTATTTTAATATGGTTTGTTTGAAAGTGTAAATGATGTGAATATCATTTTCTAACCAAAAGGAAGCACCTAAGTATATATTTAACTGGTTGCTAAAACAAAGCAATAATATTCTAATACTATTTGTGATAGTATGACAATACTTTTTGCCATCTTAACTAACATATATATATAAACACATTTTAGCATGATTTTTCAGTCTATATTCATCCTCCACTCTGTGATCATGTGTAACAGTTGCTTGAGATAGAGTAGAGGATGAATATAGATTGAAAAATCCTAAGTTCAAAGCCCTCTATTTACGTATATAAAAAATGAATTTACAGTACGTTCAATATAAGCAAAACACACACACACACATGTATATTTCAATTTTTTATACAATTTTTCTTATAATAAAATATTGTATATTATGAATTCTTTCTCTGAGAAAAATACTTTAAAAAATGTGGACAAGAAAATATCCACTTATATATATTGTAACCTCTCCCAACACCTCTTCTACCTTTCCTACCAACAAACTGCTAGTCTGATCTTGCTTTAAAATTATTAATGAGACTCTTAAAATGCTATCCTACCTTAGCTTAGCTCATTTGGAGTTACAGAGATCTATAGGGTGTAAAATGTATATTATATATGGGAGGAAACATTATGATTAATAGGAACAAAACATCTATTAAGTTTCAAAATAACTAAGGAATTAGAATTGGTAAAGTTCTACCATTTAAATCGACAAGTTATAATCTATATCTCATCTCCTCCCATGATCCACATGCATTGAACAACCTCTACTGAGTGATAAAATTAAATTAATAAAATGAAGATGTAATGATGATTAACTATATTGCATGGTAAGTTAGAGTTAACTACAAAATAAAATATAATATTACTTAATCTTTAATTATACAGTAATTTAAACTAAGTGAGTGAATTAATGTCTAATCTAAACAATCAGGGAATATCTCAGGGAATTAATTTATTGCATGGCTTAATTTTAAATCTATACTTTCCAACAACTACTAATTACTATATAAAAGTAACGATACAAATTAAGCATTATTCTAATAAAAATGGGAGTAGTTAGATAATGAAGGAAATAAGGTGCGTTTTGATTTCAATTCATTATCTAATTAATAACTAAGTAATAAAATTTTCAGAGAATCATTAAATAATCAACATTTCATACAGTGTTTGGATCAAGAAAAGCAACATCATCAGATCTGGACATATTCATCATTAAATTATGGAATAATGCAATCATATCATATTGGATATGTAGGTGTGTGTGCATGTGTGGAAACATATAACATGAATGTATGTCAAAGAAGAATTCTGAACACAGCTTTTAAATAAATAAAACATTTATTACAAGATAATTAAATAAACATTTGGTTTTCTTGTTTACATGCATACATGTTTTGGAATAATTCCAACATCAATGATTAAATACTCCACATGAAAACAGACAACATAAAAATAAACTTTCTGTATTTTATTTTAACATATGCCAGCTATCAATCCATTTTGATAAAGGAAACATTATAATACCAGCACCAAAATAATAAACATGAAACTAAACTTCTTGGTATCTTATTCATAAAATATATTCAAGCTATCAGTTAATTCTGATAAATCTATGACACAGAAACTTTATAATACTATGCTAAGATAATTAAATATAAAATTATTTTATATTTTTGGTATTTTATTTTCAGTACCCTCAAGTTATCAGTCACTTCTGATATGCTCATGAAAAATAAAATTTTATTAAACACTGGCACTAAAATTATAAATTGTGAGACTAAAGTTTTTTTAAAAAAAAAAAAGTTCTTGGCATTTTTACTTCAAATGCACATCAAAATAATATTAGTGGGGTTTAAATCTATGGATAAGAGGTTAAGCTGTCCTTCATAAATTAAATGAATAATCAATTTTATTAAATGGCTACACTTTCTTTTCTTTTGCTTGCTCATTTAATATGAGGGTGAAACATTATAAGAGTGATGGTATAAAACCTAAATAATTAATATAAAATGATTTGAAACAATCAATTAAAGAGTTACACATTAATGATGGATTTCTCCATACCTTGCAAATTAATATTATTTTATGCATGCATCTGAATTATGCTATCTGTTATAAAATAATTAATATAACTAAATCCGATCAGTTTACTTATGAAATTGAGATATATGTCATAATGCAGAGGATGGCAATGGCCAACCAAGCTTTAATACTAATTCTACTTCAGCTGTTCTGTGAGAAAAATCAATTCTATCTTTATTTTCCTTTTTTTTATCAGCAAACTATCTTACACTTGTCTATGAATAAATGATGGGAAAACATTCCACAGAATACATGATGGATAAAAGACTTTCATAACTAATCATTTAAATAATAATAGACATTGACTCCCAAGCCTAATTTCTGAGGCTTAAAATAAACTGCTGTGGACATGGTCTCATCACCAAAAAAATAAAGGAAATACACTACTTGGCTTCTCATACTATAATTCATAAAATACAAGTATTTAATATGGAGGATATAATCCATTCCTGAGAAATATTTCAACAAGCTATATAATCCACTCATGACAAATATTCTAATAAACTAAGGGAGAGTTTTCTCAATCCCTGACAATACAATATATATAACATAAATAATTTTTTTCTACATAGCCACTAAATACATTTCAATCTAAGCATGATAAAGAAATAATAGATTCACACTTGAATAAATCTCTAAACTTTCCACTTTCTTTTTGACACATTTCATCATCCAAACCGATGGGAATTAAATTATTTTTACTTTCAATTCTAACATCATTATAACTGGATTAAATAACAGACATGTATATATAAGCATAATAATACATAAACAATTTCAAATCACATTTGATAAAGAAATACTATAATGACATTAACTGATAAATTGTAAAAGTTTTATGAATAAATCTCTCATTTCTGACAAATATAATATTTTAACTTGGAAATATAATAATTATTATTGAATAAGCAAGACAAAATAACTTCTAGCAAAGCAAAGATGAAATAATTCTTTAATGTATTTGGCATTAGCACAAAGTTAAAATAAAAAGTTTGGTTTGGGATAAACAACAAATCTTTAAATTTTGAGTAAAACAATTATTAAGAAATAATTATTTTATAACTTCTTAAAAACGTAAAGATAAACAATAAATTTTATATAATGACCTCTTTTCAATGATGAGCTGTTAACTCCTACATAGCAAACAGATATTTCTATTTCTAGTACATGCGCGTATAGAAACACAAGCACATAATAAAAACTATATTAAAATAACACTAATTACACAGTATAATATCTCTCCATATTATACCTTTACGAGATGTTCTTGAAGAGAGAAATAATCAAATAATAATAAAAAATCATAAGACAAATTTTTAAATCTACCTATCTACCAAATGCTAACAAAATAATAATCATTAAAGCTTTTTTTCTTAGCTGGAATGAAAAGTTCATTTATAGTCTGTAGATGACATATCTTAGTCATGTACTAAATGATGATGATCATTGGTATAATCATAAATATGGATAAACATATAACAATTTCCTGCAGGTAGGTAAATAATATTAATTGGGTCCAAATTAACAACATTTCAAAGTTTTTTAGCAATAGCTAATGAAACCGCTGGCAATATCACAAACGAAAATTTCCATTATGGCAAAAATAATATTTATTATGGCATAAGCAGAGCAATAATTAATTAAACTCATTAGACTTATTTAATCATTTGTTCCAAATTTTCAAAAGTCATTCATCAAGCAAGTCACGACTCAGTTCATAAAATTCATTTAAATTCACGTAAGTTTATTGATAACATATTTTAATATAAAAAAATCAAATGCAAATGAGGAGAACAAGAAAATAAAAAAATTCATATCCAGTTTCATGCTCTTCTACCCATTCATTTATCAGGACATTTAGAGATAAGTCAATAATTCATTGATTATATGTGACTCATTTTTGTTTCTTATTCCAGATACAAAATGGTTAGGTATATATTTTATCAATAATAATAATAATAAAACAGGTTATAATAAATTATCTGCACCCATCCTTCCATTTAAACTGTATTCCTTTATAGTTAGTAAAAATTATCAACAAAGAGTCTCTGAAGTGTTTAATGAAAAAGTTCAGCATAAATTTTCCAACATAACAACAATAAAATTCATACATTCCAGTTATTTCTTTAGTGTTAGAAATTAAATCTAAGTAAATCAAACTTATAATGTAGACACACATTTCAATTACTTCGTTAACATTAGAGATAAGATTTAGGTAAAGTATATTTGAAATATAAACACACATTTCCATTATTTCTTTAATATCAGAAATTAAAGTTCAATAAATTTATAATATAGGCACACATACGCACCTCAAATGATGATTTTAGAATTTAAACTAGCCAGTTAAAAGCAGGGAGATGTACCTTCTTTTACCATTGTCTACATCTGCATACTACTGCCTTACTGTTTTCCTCAGTAGAACTTCTGAGTTGTTTTTGTCCAGAAAATCAATAATAATTTTTTTACTTTCAAGTTTGGACCATGGAAGAACTAACTTGTAGAAATGAAATTGTACTACTAAAACTTTTTATGTAGAGAGAATTGTCAAAATCAGAAAAGCAAAATCAACTTTTTGTAAAAGGATTCTCTCTTTATATCAGATTTTTACCCAACCATCTGTTCTTCACTAATCCAAGGTCATTTAAAAGTTCAAAGGCTTCTCCTCCCACTATACTGAGCTAATTAGTAATGAAATATGCAAAAATCTTTCTATTTTGAAAAAGAAAGAAAGAAAAAAATCATTTTGTCTTTTTAAAAAAAATTAAATTGAACCAAGAATAAAATCTTTTACATTTCCAAAGTAACAAAATAAAAAAAATAATTATTATTTTAACAAATAAAATATTTAATATTGCATTTGTCTCTTGACAATCCACTGGTCCAGTGATCCATTGATTCATTTAAAATGTAACTAAGCTAGTTATCCAAGCTATTGATTAGGAATTAAATGTTTTGATATGAAACATGATATTTGGTAGTACAATGATGTACATGAATGGAAAATGAAGCTGAAAGATGGCATGAGCATACATGAACATCCACAAATACTGTACTACAGGTACTAAATCAATCTGATTAAAATGAAAGTTTCTATAATGATGAGCCAAACATATTGCACTATGGATTGAAAAAATAAAAGTAAATAAACCAGAGAATCATCTAAACAAATATCAGTACTGTTCTGCAGACAAATAAAACAAACTTGGACCAACTTAAACTAAACTGACAATTTCTGTGACAAGCCACCCCCTTTTCTAACATCAATTACTCATTAGAGAAAATTATTAAATACCTCAAAACTTTCAAATTATACTTGTAAGCACTTTTAAACATAGTTTTAGGTTAATTAACAAAAAATCTTTGAAAATTTCAGATTATTTCATTTTTTTAGTAAGATGCAATCAGCTGTTACTGATACAGTGCTATATACTCACAATCAATATTTCTGGTACCTATCCAGAAGGTTACAATATATATGTAAAAGACTATAATAGAAAATAAAACAAATTAAATAAACTGAGTACACTTGGTTATCAATAAATTTGAAGTTTATCATTAATGATTTTAAACACCCATTTTTTATTAATTTGAACTTTATTGACTCTTTGAATCTTTAAGCAGGTGAATAAAAATCTACATTGAATGCAGACTAATAAAGAGTCAATTACAACATTATAAACTGCAATTATATGTACAACATTAAAATTCAGTATCAATAACAATCAACAATTTCAAACTCTTGTCAAGGCAACCTCATTTTGACAATAAAAGGATATTGTCTTAACAAGTCTAAAATAGTTGATTGTATTGACATTGGGATTGTCTAAGTGTTGACTGTTTTTTAATGATTATTTACAAATCCATTTAACCTTGAGCATTGTTACACTTGCTGAAAACTGGGGGTTTAATACATAATCTGCAGCTACAATGTTCCACAATTGGGTATTCATTTGTAACAGTATAGAAATAGAGGTCCTACAAGTTGGATGACATTTGTAATGCTACCACCAATTTTGGGGTTGAACCTGGGGTGATAACAAATCATCTTCAACCCTAGTTCAAAATAAATATAAAATTAACTATCAATAGCATGAGAGATCACTCTAAGTGATTAGCAGCTAACTACCCTAAGTATGAGCATAATTAACTGAGTTTACCCACAATAAAAATGAATACAATTCATTCATCATCATGAATGATCAACAATAAAATAAATCAACTGTCAATCTTGCAATTGGAATTGAAATGGGTCTACTGTAGACCAGGCCAACTATTTAGCCTTTGCCAGCTTGGTGCTCATCCATCAGAATACATAACTATAAAAAACAATAATGCTGGGATATTAAAACATACTGATCATCATCAATGCTCTGGCCATTTAAAATCATTGATGTACTAGTCACTATAAACTTGATATCTAATAGAAACTAAACTAAATAAAAATATAGTGTATGAACTTTAAAGAGTATATTCTTTGCACCAACCCAATTATGATCATCATCATCAACTGGTTGCCCATACATGAATAAAAAACCATTTTCTATATAGTTGCTATGCACAAATCTAGCTCAGGAAACAAGAACTCTATAATTTATTACTGTGAGCAAGATAGAAATAAATAAAGTAGCTTATTACAAATAACCTTAAGTAAATCATAGGCTTTCCCTAAGAAATAAAATAATTTTATTGGGATCATCAAAAAAATTCTAGAATATAAGCTATAATGATATAAGGACATACACACTACAATTCATGAAATAGGAATTGGATAAACTAAAGAAACTACAACTGAAAACATTTTTATGACTAAAAACATATTTTTAGTTTTAAAAAACAATTATTTAATTTCTAATTAAACAACAAAAAATGACATGATAGTAAGTAATTTCAAACATCCATTTCATCAAATATATATACAGTTTGATAAAACTATATGAACCAATCAGTTGATTTTAGTCATAGATTAATTCTAAATTCATTAAGCTATTTCTTTAAAATAGATAAGCTCCTTCTTTCTATTTTTACAATGTTTGCAAAATCAAAGATAACAATCTTTGGTTCAATTTCTTTAAAATATTTAAAAAATAATTAATAAATGTTCAGAATCAAAGATAACAATCTTTGATTCTTATCCAGAAAATAATTTTTTTTAACCTTACAACAGATTTTTTCTTTAAAAACTACTTTATCACTTGTAATAGAAATTTGACTGGGTTTTAGAAAAAAAAAGTCTAACAATTTGAAATATTTTTAACTTAGTGAAGTATTTACTATTATCAATTCTTACACAACACAAAAACCAAATTATTATTTGTTTTATGAAACACTTTTTTTTATTACCAACAAAAAAAATAGTGTGCACACATAAAAAATATAATACCTCTAGCCATAACTTTCTTGTTTGTGAAGGCCTTTCCACTTGCAATTTACCAGGTTTTTTTCAATTGTGTTTCTCTCTGATGGCTTCTAAACATGGTCCTGGTTAACTGTTCTTTTCTGGGTTAGCAGAAATTCCAAGTAAATGAAAAATAGCAAATTGTGTCCATTTGGTTCTCTTAAATTTCCATGTGAGACAGATATAGACAGAGACTCATGGACGTATTTGAAGGCAATACTGCAGATAAATTTGTGGGGTATCTTTCCTACAGTTTGTTCCAGAAGGTAGGTCATATGGAGGAAGGTGATGCCTAGATTTTAGCTAAATTTAGTACATGGTTTACATTGAACAAATCATTTTTAGGGCTAAACACATAGTATGCTAAAAGTTTGAATAAAACTTTTGCTATTGTATTCAATAGCTTTGTAAAGATTTATGCTTCTTTTTTCTTTATCAGTTGTGTTATGCTTGGGTGACTTTCTTTTCAACAACTAAGTTAGGAATCCTCCACTTCTCACCAGACACTAGGGTGTTCTCATTTACTGACCCTCTCCTAAATTTTTTCTAGAACATTCTTTCCCACAAGCCAATCACAATCTATTTCTCACATGATAATTTCCACACCAACCAATTAAATAAATTTCCATAGATACAATTGTTCAGTTACCTACTTCTTTAATCAATGACATTGAAAAATAACTCTGATTAAAAATAAAATTTACAAAGATATTAAAATCTCATATTTTTTTCTTTAAAAAAATATTCTTAGACATAAAATTTAATCTCTTTAAAAAAGATTAAATTGGCATTAATTAAATAAGGTACATTGTCTTAGTACATTTTCATAGTTTAAATTAAAACTATTAATTAATTATAACTACTACAAAAAGAAACAGTCCAAAAAATGGTGCTGATATAGTATGTGCTTGACACCATTTTGAATTTTAAAACTCACCGAAAACATCTGCTGACACATCCAATTGACAAATGACATCAATTACCAACACATGGTTTCAAAAAATGGCAGTTATAAAATCACAAATTTTATCATTAATTTAAAAATCAAAATGCAAAGTTTGCAATTGTCATCAAGTATTTAAAAATCAAAATCCTAATTTTGATAAATATTTAACATTTAATAAAAAATCAGAATCAGATCATGTAAGTAAATACTTTGCATTAACATATGTTATCACAATTTACATAAATCATTCAAAAATCAAAATGCAATTTATGTTTGCTATAAGCCTATGAAAGAAATCAAAAGGCAATTTACATTTTTTACTTTTAAAAAAAAAATAAAAACCCAATTAACTTACTTTTAATTAATATGCCAAAAGATTATAACTTATAAAATATAAAATACAGTATATTATTTTTACAAATAATAGGATTTTAGTTTTTTCTTATCAGAAATTCTTGGTTAGCTACTGTTGATCACTTGAAATCTATACAAGCTCTAGAACTCAGTTTTCACCATTATTTTACATGTAATTAATAAAAAAAACAATTTTCAGAGATAATTATAAAACAAAAATGCTATTTTCTTACAGTTATACTTTATCAAATCATGTGAGTAAATACTTTGCATTAAGATACGTTATTGCAATTTACATAAATCCTTCAAAAATCAAAATGCAATTTATGTCTGCTATATGCCTATGAAAGAAATCAAAAGGCAATTTATGTTTTATACTTTTTAAAAAAAATTAATTAATCTACTTTTTATTTATTGATGATATGCAATCTTTTTAAACTATTTTAACATGTTTCTTTTAATTGGAGGCTTGTGCGCCCAAACTCCTACATTTTAAACTATCCTCGAGTATACGGAATCAATAAAGCATGAAAATGTGAAAGTATGAATGAAGGTAAGTAGTTCTTTATGTGGAAAGCAGAGCCCCCATATACCCACTTTCTCTGAGCTCTCCCCTACCCACTGAATCTGTGCAGAATTATTAAGTTTAGAGAAATGTATAAATGATGTTTGCCAATATGCTTGTTTAATAGTTAAGCCCAGGGAAATTTCATATAAAAAAGGCAAAATTTCTAAAGTATTACATTTTAGTTAGTTATTGCAAATCTACAAGAAGACCTGGCACCCTCAAATAACTTAAAAACATTCCATAAATGGTGATTTTGGAACATCATGTAAAATTGGGTTTTATATTCTTAACCTAAAATACTGTTGAAAGTCTTTTATTTTTTAAATATTGATGAAATTTAGTATTTTATTTTTAAAATATTAATGAAAAGTAGGTTAATTAGATTTTTTATTTTTTGATACTCCATGAAATACTGTTGAGAATCAGGAGTTTTATTTTTTAAAAGTAGAAAATGTAAATTGCCTTTTGATTTTTGAAAGATGCATGTAAATTGTGATAACGTATGTTAATGCAAAATATTTAGTCTCATGAATTGATAAAGTATAACTGTATGAAAATAGAATTTTTGATTTTTTTAATTATTGACGAAAATTGTTTTTTTTTATTACATGTGAAATAATGGTGATTTTATAACTGATTTCTAGAGCCTATATAGATTTCAAGCGATCACCAATAGGTAACCAAGAATTTCTGGTAAGAAACAACTAAAATCCTATTATTTGTAAAAATAATATGCTTTATTTCATATTTTATAATTTATAATCTTTTGGCAAACTATGACACTTTATGCCAGCATTATTTATTAACATTCTTATTTTGTAAGTTATAATCATTTGACCTATAGTGTTATTTGTATTTTACAACTTATAATCTTGAAGTATTTGAAATTATAAGCTTGGTTTGATCTGTTTATTAATTAATATTTTCCCCATTTCTTTTGTTTTTTCCTTTACTTTTTCTGTTTAGGTACTATAAATTTAGGGTTAATGTAGTATGGACTCTATACCATTTTGAATTTTAAAACCCACCCAAAACCATTTCTGATGCATCATTTATTGCTTACATATGTCAGAGGGGGTTTTGGGTGGGTTTTAAAATTTCAAAATGGTATCAAGTGCATATTATAACAGCACCAAAAAAACTTGTTTACATTCTTTCACGATTCTCTCTCTCCCCTTTATAATCATTTATAATTTATTAAAATAATTTCCATATTAAAATCATATTACTATTAACAAATTAAATGTTTGATAATTCTCACATAATGATCTTTTAAAAAAAAATAGGTTTAAAAAAATTAAATATTACTTTTCCCCATTAATAAAATAATCCTTTTATTAAACCTAAGGAATATACTGAACAACTATCTAATTCTTATTATTTTTTTCTTTTAGTGTGGCCTATATATATATATAGGTATAGTAAAAATTATTGAACTGCCAATATAATCATGAAAATTCAGGTCTTGTTACTTCTATAACAGTACAGACACCTCATTAGCAGAGATTTAAAATGGGAATGTGGGTCAGGTATAATTTCAAGTTTAATATATGATTAGTAATAATTATTGAAATAATTATGTAAAGAGGATTGTATCAAAGTGAAGAGTACAGATAGCTTGACACTTATAAATCAAATTGTAGTAATTTACTCTCTATAAATATTGAACAAATGATAATATGTTTAAGACATTGTGAAGTGAGTCAACTGATGATAGCTGTTTTAGCATGAAGTGCATATCTTGAGAACTATATGTCTTTTTCACATGTTTTTGATGATATGTTTCAGGAATGTATGAAGGAACAGAAGTTGAAATATATCTAAATATAAATACAAAATTACATTTAAATAGATCTAAAAAAGTGTATATGATATTAAATTATAACATGTGTTACTTATGTCTTACTTGAAAAATAAAATGAATGTTGCATTCGTAATGAGAGAGAGAGAGAGAGATCTGATTCATGTGCAGATGGATTGTCATGATATGAATTAAGCTGAAAAATGCATGGGTGAGATTAAAAATTTTGACTATATATTTACTCAAGAACTAACACAAAAACGACATGATGCCTCTATTTTTATTTACTAAATTAAAAAGCATATTCTATAATGTTCTCTGTAGATTTCACACAGTTTACGTTACTGGCATTGTTCAAAACACAACCACAGGTATTTATTGCAATGCTATTGAATAGCTTCATCATTTTTATTCTTATATATTCTGATTACAAATAAATAGGATTCATTGGCCATCAACTTAATTTTTGAAAAGTGATACAAGTCGCATAGATTTAGAATTATTGAGTGTAATAGAGCTCTCAAGCAACATCATGGTTTTCTTTTTTTATTCACAGAGAACTGACAGTTGCAATTTATTTCAGATTAAGAATACATATATACATGAAACGCATTAATTTTCATTAAACAAAGCAATCAAATTTCTCCTTGCCATATTATCTACATTTTGACATCTACTTATTCTTTTCCCTTCCTCTTGGTTTACCATTTACATATCAATTTTTAATTTTTGTAATAGACTTCCTTTTGCACTGATATATATATATAAAATCAAGTCAGATGTCACATGACCAGCTTCTTAAGAGTTTGTTTTGTGAGTTCTATATATGACATTTTTAATACAAGCTTATTAAATTAGGTCATGTGACATCTGACTTGATTTTTTTTTTTGTAATTTTATTTTCTGCTATGATGGCTTTGGCGATTTTATATTGCTAAAGCTAGTAATATATGGTGCATCTGAACTTAGTTCAGTCCCATATGGCTATTTAAGTTAGATAGCTGGATTGGAAGACATATGGATGTCTGAAAAATTCAGATTTTCTACTTAATAGTTATATGTTAGATAAGGTGCTGGAATTATCCTGTTTTTTTAATCTAATGATTGAATGTCCTAGTATCTCACTTAGGACACCAGTAGCAGAAAACAGACTGAGGTTGGGGGTATTCTACAAAGCTTGTTAAGAGCTTGTTTTGTGAGCTCTATATTGTAACGAGCACAGACGTTCGTTACATTGTTGTTGTTTTTTATTTATTAAACATGAAAGTAAATTAAAAAGTTCGCATTTAAAAATTTTCTTAAAGAATTAAAAATTGAAATTAAATATCATCTTAAACTCGTATATATTAAATCGCACAGATAATGAAAAATTATTAAAATAAAACTTTACTAAAGAAAAAGTATTTTAAAACTAAATTTTAAAAAGATTTGGAGATAAAATTATATCTTTAAATTTATCTTTAAATATATCTTTGATTTGGAAAACAGGTTAATTAATCAGAAATGGAAATGATAAATTTAATTAGTCAAATGTAAACCAGCCTTGGGCATTTAAATGTAAAAACATCGGTCAGATAGGAAAACAATAGAAACTTTTAGCAAATGAAATAAATCCATTGGGAAATCGGACCTCAATGAAAAGGATCATCACATCGATGACGTAATGTTAAGTCAATCTTTCAAAGTAATATAAAAGGACAAGTTTGGAAATTATTGGTTAATGATTATGATTATTATGATGTGACAGATAGGTGTTAGTGTGGAGGTGTGGGAGAAGGGATTGAAGAGACGCACGATTCAATCCCTTTAGTTTTGCTAAGAAAGAAAGAGAAATGAACTATCGTTTTTCTACATTGAGGACCAGTTAAAGCAAAAACCTCCGGATGGATAAATAAATCGGCCAACAGAATACCAATCTTAGGACGGCGTGGGAATTCACGTTCATGGCAAGCAATGGATAAAGATGAACTGTTTTAAACCGTAAGAACTTTATAAATAATGAACATTAAATCAAAACTTTCCATATTTAAATGATTGCAATATTATCCTATCTGACCAACTTAATTTATTAATAATGTTATTTGATGTATTTCCTTTATATATATATATATATATATATATATATATATATATATATATATATATTTAAAATCATTTCCATTTATATTATTTATTTTTTGTTCTTTAAGTTTTATCATGATTTTTGTTTTTCGTTAAATTAATTATATAAATGTTAAACTTAAGTCGGGCGTGAATAGCTGTATAGATTTGTAAAGTTATATTAGGGGAGGGTAATCTTAGGTTATTTGTGTCGTTGTTAAATTGGGTCAATGGATTGGATATATTGATGTAGTTAGTAGATGTAGTTGGAGATTTGCTACTGGCAGAATCGTTTATATATACGCCGCACTCACCAGTTTGCCTATGGAAGGAATTATAAGATGAAGAACGCAGTTCCTTTCTATGGAGTTTTTTTTTTATTGTTCTTCTCATTAGATAGATGTAATATTGCTATCTGATGAAAGTCAATGTCTTCTCTTAATCTTTTTGGTGCTGCCGTATTCCATATTACATTGAATACATCGATATATCTGATGAATTGATGCCAGTTTGACTGATGATTTTAGCCTAAGGTTAAATAGGGATAGAATGTTTATTTTCAAATGCAAATCTATGTAGTCTATTCATACTTGACATTAAACAAAAATGCATTAAATTTAAGTTGTTTATGGACGTTTGCATGGATTGGTTATCGGTTAGGTATGTTTTGGGTTTTCATATTTGATCAAAATATATAGACATTCGATAAATAATGATACCTTACGGTGAGTATCTAAAATGTATTTATTCGGATGTCTTTTAAGTTATTGGTGACAATGCAAGTATCTTATGCTGAATACTAGAGGGTTTCTTATATTTCCCTATGCAATTGTCAGTAATCAATAATTTTGTATTTTGATCGTTTATGTTTATTTTGAAATGTTTTTGACCGTTGAAATCTATGTAACCGATCTATAGCAACATATTAAAACAAGCTTTTATAATCCCATCTGTGCGAACTTAATTAAAATGTAAACTTATAATATAATAGAAATTAAAATGTAAATTAAAATCTAAGGTAAAGTTAAAAATAATGTTAAATGTTAAAATGTAAAACTAATACTAAAATAATTTTAAATCTTATATATATATGTGCATAAATAAATGTTTGTATGTTAATTACTGGCAGTGGCTTATTTTATTCCTCTTATATATATATTCTTATATTATATTATTAAATCTCTGCTATTCCACTGAGCTAGTGACATGGGCTAACAACCGGATGCAAAAAAAAGAAATTTTTTTTTTTTTTACTTACGTATCTGCCTACTCTATAAATTTTTCTAGGTTCAAATGCCTAGATGGCGCCCATAGTGCAGATATGTTAAGTGGCCAATTTCTCTGGATCGTTATAATATATATATATTGTAATTGTCAGACTTAGCACAGTTCATTTATTTACACTTACTCTATTTTATGCGATGCAATGCACAATGGCTTCTCTTTTCTTAGAGTCAGAAATCTCTCAGCCACTATGCACAGAGAAACCTGTTAGCTACTCTACCTTTCCATTCCCCACATTATGTTTTTTTTTGTATTCTTCTTTATTCTGCTCCATCCCATTCCTACAACCTTATTTTTGTCCACTCTGTAGCCTTTATATCTAAATCTTCCTTATCTTTTTTCAAACACAGCATAAAAACCAAAAACCCATTTTCTATATAATTACTTTGTTTATATTTATTCTCCCACAACTTTGTTATTTTCACTATTTCTGCTTGTAAGCATGCCTAATATTTTCTATGCCTTCCTTACATAACTTGCAGACTAAATCACCCACATTTCTCCATTTGTGTATATTTATTTACATAAATTACGTGGGTGCCATCTGGCCTTAAGTGACAGGAAATAAATGAACACTTATATATAAAACAATATTTTATTTAATATAATAATGTAATCATTACACGGCCCTATTTATAATGCTTGGATAAATCATAGAGAACATAAGTTACTCCCAATGAATGACAGTAGACCATACAATCTTACTTAAACAAAGTAAATCATTTCGCAATAATTTATTTACAATAATACTTTTTAATTGATGTACAATTTATTTTCTTTAATAAAATTAACAAATCATGTAACAGTAATTTATTTACAAAGTATAATCATTAATTAATATGCAATTTATTTCTTTAACAAAGTCCTTTAATCTTAATATATCACAGTATCAATATATTCATAGATAATATAACACATTTACCATACGTTTAGTCCTGACTTCAATAAACTTATTCTATGCATGTATGAATCCATGATTGTAGCAAACATTTCTTTGATTTGCATGTCTTCTAATACTTATATATACATATGCTCTATATAGAATAGACATTGATTCAACACTATATTTTTCACAATAATGATAATAATCTTTTTTTAGATCCTAATCCTAAACATTACCACTTATATAATAATAATTATAAAGGGATGGTCTTTTGGTTCTAACCCTAACTAAATAAACCTTCTATACAAGAATTTTAAGAAATGGCCCTTTTGATCTTAATTCTAATTTAATACAACTACATTTTATACCGGGATGACTCATTCTGAGATTGATCCCTAACTCATTATACTGATGTGAATGTATTCTTCCATATGGAGGTGAACTTATGTAAAGTATTAAACGTTGAACAAACAATCTGGGTGTATATAAATCCATCTACATAAAATCCAATTTTCAGTAATCAAATATACAAATGAGACTAATGGAAATAATTACATTGTTAACTATGATTGTTTGAAACTTGTGTAATTTATAGGTAAATATAGGAGATTTGAACACAGACTTTCAAGCACCCTTCAACTATCCACAATATCTCATACCACTGATACACATGACCACACACACATAGTAAAGATTACAATCACCAATATACATATTTCATGCTGAACCAGCACTCATCAGTTAGTCCAGATTATCATCTCCCACACAAATGTATAATCAGTGCTAAGTTTGTGTTAAGATAGCAAATTCCCATACTTTAATGGATAGGCTTCAATCTACTCCAACCTCTAACTCTTCGGCCATCTATACCATTAAAAATCTGATGATGAAAATCCAAATCCCATGCTGATGCCAATATTATTGCCATGCCCATGTTGACCAAGTCATTCTGACCCTTCATGTATAGGACCTTATCCATTCAAATACATAGAAGAGGGATGGGCAGGATGCAGGCTGAATGTGTAAGATTTGAAATACAGGCATTCTTTATATCATCATCATCATCAACCATTATAAGTACACTGCAGGATGAAGGTGTCTCCAAGTTTAATCCATCTTCTCTGATCTTTAGCTTCTCTTCTCCACATCACTCCTGTACTTTGTTATTTCATCCACCCATCTCACATGTGGTCTCTTTCTGGGTCTTTTACAATCTATTGGAATCCAGTTTAAGATTTCAATTGTTCATCTAGTATCATCTCTTCTAAAAATATGTCTAGCCCAACTCCTCTTCAATCTTTTAATTTTTTCAATGAGGTCAGTAACATCTGTTTGTTCTCTTACCCATACATTGCGTTTTTGATCTCTTTTTGTTACTCCCAACATGCATCTCTCCATAATTCTTTGAGTGGTCTGGAGTCTCTGTATTGCTCTTCTATTAAGTGTCCAAGTCTCAGGTCCATAAGTAAGAACTGGTAAAACACATTTGTTAAAAACCTTCCTTTTCAAACACATAGGCATATTTCCTTTTAATATCAAGTTATTTCTATCAAAAGCACTCCAAACAAGTTTAATTCTATGATTAATTTCATCCATTATGTTTCCATCTGTATTAATAATCTGACCAAGGTATTTGTAACTGTGAACTTCTTCTAATTCATCATAATCAATCTTTATTTTCATATTTTGAGCAAATCGATTAAACATTTCTTTAGCCTTTTAAACATTTATCTTCAGTCCTACTTTCCTTCTTTCATTTGATAACTCCTGCAACATTTCCTGCAGCTCTGAAACATTATTTGCAAAAACAACTATATCATCTGCAAAATCTAAATGACTTATTTACTTTCACTCCTTTAGTTTCCCATTTTAATCCACAAAATACTTCTTGCAACACTGCTGTAAAACGTTTTGGAGATATGGAGTCACCTTGTCTTACACCTTTGTCAATGTTGACTTTCCCAATATCAATATTGTTTAAAATATGACAATATCCTGGATCTATACCTTGATGATCCAATGCTTTAATCACTAAAGAAATGTTTATAGAATCAAATGCCTTTTCATAATCTACAAATCCAAAACATAATGGCAACTCATATTCATTTGTTCTTTCCATAACTTCTCTCAATACCTGGCTATGATCTACTGTACTAAAACCACTTTTAAATCCAGCTTGTTCCCTTGGTTGGTGGAAATCCAATGTTCTTTGTAGATGAGTTGTAATTATCTTGGTAAAAATTTTGTATAAAACCGATAAAAGGCTGATAGGTCTGTAATTTCTAATATCTTCTTTATCATTTTTTTAAATATTAATATTATTACTGCATTCTTCCAATCACCTGGTACATCTTTATCATTTAGACATTTGGTATATAACTTTGCTAAAAAAAATTATATTTCTTCACCTGCTTCTTTTAATATATCAATTATAATTCCATCATTACCAGGAGCCTTTCCTTTCTTCATACATTTAATTGCATGTTTCACTTCTTCATTTAAAATTCTGGGCAATTCAGAAGATGTAATAGAAATTGGAGGTACTTGTTCTTTATTACTATATAATTCTTGATAAAAAATTTCTACCCATTTCATAATGTCATCTCTCTTTTTAGTAATAATTCCATCTTTTTTTTCTTATTGCAGATATAATTTTTTTACCAATCCCAAAATGTTGTTTTACATTCTTGAGACTTTTATTTTCTTCTACAGCTTTCCTTCCTAGTTCACAGTTATACTTTCTTATATCATTTTCAACTCTTTTCCATACCATTTTACAAAATTCGAGATATTCAATCCTTTATAATGCATCATTTTTGCATATCTTCATATTCCTTCTTTTCTTCATAAATTCTCTAATCTCGGTAGAAATTTTATTGGTCAATTGCTGTTTTTTTCTACCAGCTGTCTTTGTTGCAGTTTTTAAAAGTGTATCAGTTATTTTCATATTAATTTCATTCAAATCTGAATCATGTTCAAAATCTACTAATACTTGAAACCGATTTGTAAGTTCTAATTTAAATTCATTAGAATGTTTCTGAAGATTAGGAATATCAACTGTAAATATTGTTTTTCTTAATTTTTGTCTCTCTAGTTTGTATTAACACGTATCTTACATTTTACTAATCGATGATCACTTCCTGTGTTAAATTTATTAAGAACATTACAATCTTGAAATATGTATTTTCTGTTAGTCAAAATA
The DNA here is from genome assembly GCA_028023455.1 of Epiperipatus broadwayi. Lineage (NCBI taxonomy): Eukaryota > Metazoa > Onychophora > Udeonychophora > Euonychophora > Peripatidae > Epiperipatus > Epiperipatus broadwayi. The sequence continues at coordinate 3,195,446 of JAQFVV010006326.1, read as the reverse complement.
TAATCCAATTCTGCTGTACCTTCGTTGGAATGATTCCATGTCCATTTCCTTTTAACATTTTTCTCAAAAAAAGAATTCATAATATAAAGTTTTTCTTTTTCTGCAAATTCCATTGGTCTATGTCCTCTCTCATTTCTATTACCATAACCATAATTATCTATAGCACTTTCATCTTTCATTTGTTTACCAATTCTAGAATTAAAGTCTTCCATAACAATTTTAAAATGTTGTTTACTCTGACTATGAGCACTTGTTGGGGCATAAACCTGAATTATCTGCATGTGGTATCTGCTATTAAGTTGTATAACTAATCTTGCCACTCTGTCTGATACACCATCAATCTCCACAATGTTGTTCTTCCACTTTTTATTTATAATGAATCCTATTCCACTTGTATTTCCAATATTTGTGCCTTTATAATAGATAGAGTACATGTCCACTTTTTAAATCAATTATCTCTTCACCTTTTCTTCTAACTTCCCAAAGTCCAATGATGTCCCATTTAATATAAGACAGTTCTTCTTCTAATTATTGCAATCTTCCTTCATTAGAAAGTGATTGGCAGTTGTAAGTACCTAAATAAAAAGTTATCATCAAATGGCAGCCTGAGTCCACAATCAAGAGATTCTTAGTTCCCTCTACTTTCAGCCACCAACAGCTGCCTTGGTTGGTGACTTTACAGCCTCCTGGGAATAAGGGCCATGATTTATTTTTGTCTGTCATAATTGTATATATCTATTGGGAAAATATCATTTACACAAACATTCATTCTGCCTTATCAGGCAACTGAGAAGAAAGACCATGGTGTTTCTTGTTCTTCAACTGGGAGATAAAAAGCCAATAAACTCCCACACTGGCTAATGCATGTTGGTGAGCAGCCCATCCATGTTTGTATACTATATGAATAATCACATAGTAATAACAGCTGCAACGACAAGAATGTATGGAGTAGACATTAGAAATTTGCCCTGCTCGGTCCCTTTAAGGCCTTCAAGAGGAATCAAAGTGTGTCTTTTCAGTTAATAGCAAACTCTTTGTAAATATAAAGGATTTGAACACAGACTTTCAAGCACCCTTCAACTATCCACACTATTTCATGCCACTAAAACACATGACCACACACATGTAGAAAAGATTATAATCACCAATATATATATATAAACTGTAACCTTATATTTTAGTATAAAATATAAAGATCGATATAACTGGTATAAAAATTTCTCTGTCTTCTTTTTGGTGATTTGATTGCCTTGGTTTGCGTTTTTGAACAGATTATTCTCTTGCATTCAAGATAATTTATTAGAGAGAATAAGTAATATTTTGCCTTACTTATTGTCTGTGTTATTTTAATGTATTTAAATTGCTTCTTTCCATCCACTGATTTGTATCAAAATATGTTTAACTTTTTAGAAATTGACAACACATATTAAATTTAGTAAAATGTGATTGAAAATAATAATAATTTTTATTTGTTTAAAATAGTTTTAGAAATTATTTTCATTGAATTAAAAAACCATTTGTTTAACTAATTTTTAATTATTAGATAAAAATATAGTAATTACATATGCGTTTCAATGTAAAAAAAAAAAAAAGAGCGCGATTAAAGAGATCGTCTGCGATAAGGTTGCTGTTACAGAAAAAGAAAATGGTGTAAGAATAAAATGTATGCAAAATATGATAAGCTTATTTTTTAAAAATAATTAATAAGTAAACGGATTTACCAAAAAGTTTTCTACAAATGTAAACATAAAATGGTGGTATTTAATAATAGAATGAAGTGCTAAATTTAAAAATCTGTTCGGGTCAGCTAGCCAAGTGGATCAAATCGCTAATAATTTTCCAATATTTACATTTAAAAATATGTCGGAGCTTTCAAATTTAAAAGCAGAATTAATTGCAGAATCTCAGTATGTTTGGAATATTTTATTATTCTACAATTTGGCAACACTAAATAGATGTTTTAATTACAGAAGTTTTTTAGATATGAAAACTTTCTTTTTAAAAAAGAAGAGGTTTAAAATCAAAGTTAAATGTTAAAGTTATTAACATGGTTTAATATTTCTGTTTATAATTTAAAATAATATAGCATTGATTAATTTATTTAACTATATACTGCCAGTAATGTATTTGCTATTTAATTTCTTTACTATTTGAATAATGGAAACAGTCTTCAAATAATTAACTAAAACTACTTTCTAATTTTTATCGTTAATTTGGAATTATTAAATTATTTGCTCTAATTAGTATCCCTAAATTTAAATAAATAAATATTAGCCTAGATGTTATAAACTTGGAATAGTTTTATATAGAAATGTAGAATTTAATAACTTATGAAGAACATTTTCATTTAAACTCTGCATGTCATGTTTTTGGAATTGTTTTATATTCATGGAGCCACGTAAATCATTAATTTAAAAGTGCTGATAATAACTAAGACAAATAGATATAATTACATTTATGGAATTCAACTATAATTATAATTATCACTTTGTGTATTTATTGTTCAAGACATTTTTACATGGATTTCACGGATCATATTTATTATTATAAAATGCTGTACAATTTAATTTGTCACATGCACACCTGCTAGAATTCATGTATTTAAGTAAGAATGAATTAATTTAATTTTGTTGTTATATGAACTTGTATGTGAAGTTCATGAGTTATATTTTATTAGGTTTAAATTAAATTAATGGGATTGAATAAAATACTTATTTAAGGGAATAGCGCTTGCGAAAAAGCTTGAAAATTACTAATGAATTTATGATATGTGTCAACCTCTCATGAAGTGTCTTGTGAGTCTTTCCAGAGTTCTATTCCTATACTAATGTCACTTATATTACATTGTTGCTATGTTTTTATTTTAAGCAAGATAATTTAATATATTAGTTGTCCTGATTAGTGAAACACTTTTTATTATGCATGAACCCACATCTGCTAAAATGTTAGTGTTTTCTGAATGGTCAGAATAACTGAGGAGGATGATTTTTGCACTTTAAATATGAAGTAAATAGTAATATTGCTTTATAATGTTAAAAGGCATTAATCTGTGCTGGTGGTTAATCCGCAGATTAATTAATTGCCACTTTCTGTATTTTTACACTCATTCCTGCGCTGGTGGTTAATCCGCGGAATTGTGTAATTATATTTATTGCTTTATGATGGTGTATAAATCCACAAGGCACTCAGTGTTATATAATTCCTATGTGTAGATGAATGCATCCACAGGAATATGATTTTACTTCATAAATATAAGTTTGGGCAAAGTATTTTGGTTATTCTGCTAAAATCATCTTCTTCCATTTATAAGCATAATTTATAAGTTAAGTCATAAAGTGTAGCAGGACATTCTATCTAAGTTACCTCATAATAATTAACTGTTTGTTAATTAATATTTTATCTGAATGTAAGTTTAAATTTTCATTTTTATTTAGCATTAGCATTATAGCTAAATCCTACAAATATAATATTATTTATTACATTATTATAGGTCTACAGTATAGGTTTATTGGTTCTGGAACTGACACATTGGATATTTCATGATTTGATGTTGAATTTTTGTATAATTTCCTCAAGACATCAATTATATCAAATTGTAATATAATGTATGATTAGGCTTTATAAAACTGTGCCTATGATATGTTATTGAAGGAAGCCAATGGAATTATAATTTATTTATTTATTTTATTTGTTTATTTATGTATTTAGTTATTACATTAAACATCAATTACTTATTAGTCATAAAAATTGTAAATAAATATTGATTTATAATTAAACTTACTGTGCCGTTGCTATTTGTCATTCATAAAATCAGAAATCATATATCTTGAATAGAGCATACATTGAAGTACATACTATTGTCAGCATGATATAAGAGTTTAGTAATATTTTGAGAAAAACATTTGAATGCTTTTTGTCCTTGGTAGTTTATGATGTGTAAGGTACAATAAAATCCCATTTACCTTTTCCATCATTTAAGCTTTGCGTAGTTGATTCGAGTACATGATACAAAATTGATTGATTTTATAAACTTATAAACAGATTTACCAGATAATGACATGATTAAATGTATTTACTTAATGTTTTAATTGTCATTCATCAGTATAACAAGAGTCTCATTGATATTTATTAAATTATAGAAAAGAACCCAAGTATTCCATGTTTATTTATTATTGCAAAGCTCTTACCTAGACTAGCATTTGTATTAAAAATCATATATGTAATTTTAAAATTCATAATCTTTAGTAGTTCCACAAATTATACCATCTTGTCCATGGTCGGCCATAAGGTCTCATGCGATGAAAAATCGCAAATTAAGGTTTGAAGGATAATAAAATTGCATACTTATAATTTGTCTAATGTATTTTCACATACTACTATGATAGGTCTTTGCGGTACACCCTGGCTGCGACCAGATTAGATCATAACAATTTTATGTTATATCATTAGTTTTGTTTGTGGTAATTTGCTCCAGATTTCGGTTATAGTCTTTTGTGCATAATATAGATGGCATGATATGCTTTTGGTTATAGTTCTTGGCACCACAATGATGGGAGCATTCAGTTAGATCGATGGGTACAGTTCTTGGCTGCCCAATGATTAAAGCCATTGGTTATAAAGAATTCTATTACAGTTCTTGGTGCCAATGTGGTAGGCATTGGTACGTCCCTTCAGTCTATTAGGTTATAGTAAGGTGGGTCTGATTATAGTAGTTCTCTGACATCAAGGTATTAAGCTTGATTAATGTTGATGGTTACAATATATATATATATATATATTGTGCTGAACCAGCACTCATCAGTTGTTCCAAATTATCACTCCCACACATATATATAATTAGTGCTCAGTTTATATCAAGATAGCACTGATTATGCATATGTGTGGGAGATGATAATCTGGACCAACTGATGAGTACTCATTCAGCACGAAATGCATATATTGGTGATTGTAATCTTTTCTACATGTGTGTGGCCATGCGTATTGGTGGTATGAGATAGAGAGGATAGTTGAAGAATGCTTGAAAGTCTGTGTTCAAACCCCATATATTTACAATCAAGCTCCAGGTATATAAAGAATGCCTGTATTTTAAACCATAATTTATATGTATGCATTGCATTGCATTTACATAATTATCATTACTGCTTTACTTTTTCTCTCAGAGTTATATACGGGAGTAAGATTTATATTTCCAGCTGTAAATGCATCTGCAATAATTTAATCAAAACAAAACCTTATCTAAAGTAATAAAAACAAGTTTATTCTCTTGCTAATAATGAAAAGAATAATAAAATAAAATGAGTGAACCAGTTTGGTTTCTTAACACAACTCCAATAATTGACTGAATGATAAACTGATTCATACGCACAAACATTATATACAAGTCCAATTATCTGCGTATATCTATTTATTTAGGTTTTAACACACAGATATTGTAATCTTATTTCTAACATCAGTCGTAGTAAAGCTCATTTGGATATATTGACTTTGCTCAATATTAAATCAAGATTTTCAGCTTAGATTTATACCAATAAAAATTTTAATATAAATGACTGTACATGTAATACAAGATTTTATTAAACTAACTTTATTCGCAATAAATAAATATACATATATACGCACAGAACAATCTATTCCGCTCCCACTCTAGAAAACAGCTCTCCCTGATTACAGAAAGGGAACATGCAATCTTGTTGGTTGTTTTCAAACTCTGGTGGGTCTGGTGGGAGATAAATCTCTTACTTCCTCTTGATAATTCATTACATCCACAGGATCTGATCACATCATCTGATCAGCTGCTTGTGTACTTATCATTGCTAGATCTGATTGTTCAGCTTGATTAGATATGAAAATTCCTATGTTTTGTAATTCTGGAAAGATGACACCATGCTCCTCTTGCTCATCAGGAGTCAGCAATTCATTGAGTAATATAATTTGGGCATTATCTGCATTTATTATTTCATTCTCATGAAATCGTAAATGATTTATATGTTTCTTCATAATATTTCCATTATTTAATTTTAACTATTTGAATATACCTTGAGAACTTGCACGACAACAGCTGAAAAACATTTACTTTTTAAAATATCATGACTACCCTACACCCCTTTAAAACTTTTTAAAATCAAAATTCTTATTCACAATAACTTTTTCATCCAGTAACACCTTTGTTAAGAGTATGCAACATTTGCAATGCAGCAATAGTTCAACTAATGTTTTCATTGTTGACACAGTAGGGGTACAATGTTGATAAAACATCCATCAGCCAAAGCTTCATGCATATCTTTGTGAGATCTTTTATTCTGTGTCACTTTCAAATATTGCACTGCCTTGTCAGTTAAACCATTTGATTCTGGATGATAAGGGGCAGTGAATATGTGTTTATTCCTTTATCGGATAAAAACTCCTGGAACTCTTGCAATATAAATCCTGTTCCATTGTCTGATACTATTGTTTTGGGAAAACCTTGATCTGTAAAAATCTCTCTTAAGGCATGAATAGTACATTCTGCACTCCTGTTTTTAACAAGCTTACATTCAGTCCATTTTGAATAAGAATCAATTGCAACTAGGAAAATATACCCATTCATTGGACCCATGTCATCTAAATGTAAGCATTACCATGGTGACATTGCTTTTGCCTACCAATCAAAGGTCTTTGGAGATAAATAAAGTGTAGAGTGGCACTCAACACAGTTTTTAACTTTGTTAATGTCCTGATTCAAATTAGGTCACCAAAGATATTAATGAGCTAAGGCTTTCATTCGCACTATATCTGGAAGTCCTTAGTGTAGCAAACTGAGTACTTACTTTCGATCTTCTGATGGTATGAGCACTCAATCCATCATTAGAATACAGCCACTACACATAGATAGACTTTCTCTAGCACCCCAGATAAGTCTTGCAATGTAATTTGGTTGACTTTTAGGCCCTCAAATCGAATTTCTCAAGCTTTTATATCCAGGATCATTATTAGTCCACTTTTCAACTTTGGAGCTATTTACAGTTCTTTGCTTCCAAGTATCAATGTAATTTAATTCCTGGTATTTTTGCTGGAATTCACAAGCATCTGGCAAATGCGATAAAACCTGAGCATGAGTAATTTCTTTTCTGGGCTTATAAATTAATACATAATCATATGCTGCTAAAAAATTAATAAATCAAATATTGGCTACCATGTTTGGGAGTTTTCTTATCATGTCCAAAAATTCCAGTAAAGGATCCGTATATTTAATTTACATCCATGATAATACTTTTTAACAGCAAATATTATAGCCAGGGCTTCTTTGGCAAGCTGACTGTAATTTTTTTCAAAAACTGTCAGAGTCCTTGAGGCATACACAATAGGGATTTTTCTTCCATAACAGTGATGTGAAATAACAGTTCCAATTCCGAAATTCAAAGCATCATTTGTAATAATTACTTCCTAATCACTGTTTTAATGTACAAGGAGCTGCTTAGATGTTAATAAATCTTTTATTTTCTGGAAAGCTAAATCATGCTCTTAATTACATTTCCAGTGTTGTCCTTTATGCAATAACTCATAAAATAATGCAAGAATGTATGACTTCCTTTCAGGAAACTCTCAAAAAGTTGAGCAATCCTAGAAAAGCCTGCAAATCTTTTACGTTCCAGGCTTTGGAGCATTTTTGACAGCTTTAATTTCTTGGGTTAAGGTATTTTTCTTTTTGGTTTGTAACATGGTCCAGAAATTTAATTTCACATGTAGGCCATATACATTTAGAAGGATTAATTCTAGCTCCAACTTTGTCCAGTCTGTCACTAACATTCAACACACATTTCCAATGCACTTTCTGTTTAAGCAGTTATTGAAATGTCACCTAAATAGGAAATTCTCTTTCTATGCCTTAAAATAAACCATCCATTTTTTTAACATGTTTAGAGCAACTGTAATCCCATAAGGCAACTTGTTGCACTTATAAAGTCCCAGATGAGTACTGATTGTTAGAAATTCAGCAGTTCAGTCTGTAATGGGTATTTAATGAAAAGCTGACTTTAAATTGATTTTTGTGAAGAATACTGCCTTATAAAGTGATGCTGAAATTCCCATACACTTGGGTCTAGATACACTCCTTTATTCACGAATTTATGCAGTATGACATGATAATCTCCACACAATGGTATACTTTCATCCAGTTTCATAGCTGCAATTACTGGAGTAGCCCATGATGAATCATCAACTGGTGACAAAACATCTTTATTGACCATATCTTTAATAGACTGTTCAACTTTGGATTTTAAGACAAATGGAATCATGTGATTTGCATACTATAGGCTGGACAGCACTTACAATTTCAATACCCACTGGTCATGTTTTGAATTGAGCTAATCCTTGCTTAAATAAATGGGGAAATATCTTTCTAACTTCTGTTTCAAACTGAACTCTCTTAATTATTTTAAGACAAGTTCTCGATGGACAAGACCAATTTCTTCCTAGTAGAGGACTTTTATTACTCTTCACAATGGAAAATGGAAAAACAAGAGCTTTAGCATTAACATTCATATGTATATTAACTTTCTCACATATGTCAATTCTGTTGTCATTTACATCTGTGGCTAATACTAGCATATTTTGAAATGTGCATTTTTTTTAACTGCTACCATTAATTTTTATCCAGTCTTTGTATAACAACAAAGAAAGGCCATCACCACTGTCCACTTCCACAGTACATTTACTCTCACAGACAGTAACATCTAACACAATATGATCATCACCTGTGCAATTTATCTTGTTAACAGATTTTTTTGTCTTTTAATCTGCCTTCCTGCAATTTAACATCCAGACTTGACCACATTTTGCAATTCTTGCCTTTGTTTTTGCAGACCTAAGCTAAATGTTCTTTAATTTTATAAACATTACATTTCTCCATTTTAAATTTACAAAATTTCTTAACATGGCCATTTACACCACAGCAATAACAGATCAAACTTTCCTTTGCTGTCTTCAAACTCATAACTGCAGTTTGTGCTTTATTTACAGCAATCGAATTACTTTGCATTCTGACCAAGTCTGAAATTCTGATGCTTCTTTTAAGATTACTTCCTGTGTCAAACATTCTCTGTGAGCTATCTTATAATTCAGATTTGGCTCACTCAGCAAAGATTTCCTCAGGATATGGTCAGACATTCCAAACAGTAGCTGGTCAAGCAACATGTCTTTTAACTCAGAGGCAAATTGGTATTGTTTTATGAGTGTATACAGTGCTATATTGTAGTCCAGGGGTCCCCAACCCTATGCCCGCAGGCACCATGGCACCCACAGACCATTTTATGTGTGCCCACCACTATCAGAACATGATAAAAAATTATTTAACTGATACACATAAATTTAATTTTTTAAATTTCTTATAAATTATTGTATTATATTGTAATCAAATTGTAGGACATACTATACTTTTACAGCGTAAAAATATAAACGTTAATTATATGTTAAAATTTTATTTTTGAAATAAATATTTTTTTGTACATTATGTGTATTATTAACAATATGCAATTATAAATTTACATTGAAAAAATAAATGGTGCCCGCCACCTGGCCGATATTATAGAATGTGCTCTTAAGTGCAAAAAGGTTGGGGACCCCTGTCATAGTCCATATAATGCTCATGAGGTAATTGCATTTTCATCCTAAATCACAGATGAAATACTCATTTTGAAGTTGGCAACTGGAAATATGCATTTAATTTCTCTTTTAACTCTTCATATGGAATGTCCTCAGTTTTTAGGTCACACAATTGTATTGCGATTTGTAAAACATTCTTTCCAGCAAATAACAAAAGTGTTGCTATTTTGAGTCTATTTTCATCAAGTTTATTTATTAACATATAACTCACAATGTACTTGAAATAAACTTTTCATGCCAACAACTCAGGAATACTACTATTCAACATTGCCATTATTTATCAACAATAACTTAAACAGGTTCTTACTTCATAAACTGATGACTACAGCCATTTAAATTTTGATTTGTCATTCTACGGTTGACTTAAGCCATTCTGCTATTGACCTGCAACATTCCGCTATATACAGAGTAAGATTTATATTTCCAGCTGTTTATGCATCTGCAGTAATTTAATCAAAACAAAACATTAACTAAAGTAATAAAAACAAGTTTATTCGCTTGCTAATAATGAAAATAATAATAAAATAAAATGAATAAAAACAGTTTAGCTTCTTTATGCAATTCCAATAATTGGCTGTATGATAAGTTGTTATATGCGCTAACATTATACACAAAATTAATAATCAGTGTATATCCATTTACTTGAGTTTTAACACTAAGATATTCTAATCTTATTTCTAATATCAGTCGTTAATAATTATCCATTTCACCGACTTCTACAATGATTAACACACACATCGCAATTTTCTGCTTACAAGGTTGCACAATTGCTATTCACATGATTAAATAATGCTGCTCTGTACCGGTAGAATGTACCCAGTTATATTTGTACAGTTCAGAATATGTAAAAAAGTCATTTAATTTTATTGACCTTCCTCAATATCAAATCCAGATTATCAGCTTTATGCTAATTTTCTAGAGTAGATTTATACCAATAAAAATCTTAATGTACTGTCTTTACATATAATACAAAATTTTATTAAACTTTATTTACAATAGGTATACATATATATGCACAGAAGAGTTCACTTATTAATAATTTACATAAAATTCATATAAATACAAATCAGTCTTTAAATATAAGACTCTTGAAAACAAAATAATTGTCATTTACTTCTTTTCCAACAAATATTAAAAGTTCATTTAGGGTGATAATATAGTCTTGTAATTTCTAGCTGTCATTTAAATAAGCCTATTTCTTCATTTCAGCAAGTGTTATTCAAAGTATCATTCAAAAGTGTTCTACATTAGATCTAGCTACCTTTTAGTAGTGTCTTTCCTTTTTATTCACAAAGCAAAGTGAAAATTTCCAGGATTTTGATGACGCAATATCACAATCTGATCAAGAAAAAAAAAAACTGATTTTATAAAAAGCAAAGTTACCTTTGTTTTTGTACTAATTTCAGATTCTTTATTTAAAACCAAATTTGCATATCATTATGCCTAAAAAAAAGAAATGAATAATAAAGTGTTTATTTAAAATTACCTTTATCCTTCTTGTTGCATTGCCAAATCCATATAATATTAATATCATTTATGTTCTTCATTACTTTTTACAATGCTTTTTACAACCCATTATTGACGGTTTCGATTACTCCAGCAATCTTCTTCAGAACTTCTAATTATAGTTTCAAATTTAAAAATATAAATACAAATTCTGAAAAAGATTGCTGGATCAATTGAAACCATCAATAGTAAGCTGTAAAAAGTAATGAAGAACATAAATGATATTATATTAAAAATGATTGTACTCATTAAAAGTTCTCTTAAAGTCCATTGGGCATTTTACAAGCTATTTATCCAGTTATTGGTCGATATAAGATTGTTAAGCTTTAGATTGATATTATATTTTATCTGGAGGCTTTTTTTGTGTGTGTCACCTGTAGAGAAAAAGCAGTTAGTGTGGGAGAAAATTGTGTTTTATTTCTTCGCAATTGAAAGTAAAGTTGATGATCAATGAAATTCTGGTTGTGGATAACTCTATATAAATACTATACATCCATGTAACATATAGATTTAATGTTTGATTGATGCTGTTGGATTCCTTTATCCAATACATTATCAGCATGAGAGACAAGTCTTTATTTAAATTTTGTGTTGTGATTCCATTTCATTTTGGGTAAAAATTAAACTTTGTTCTATTTTTATTTGTATTTGTTGATTCAGCTTTAAAATTATGGATGGCACTGGATATAAAACATCACTTTCTTTTGATCCATCTAACTTTTGTTGTAATCCTTTGGGTATATCTTTAAGCCTTTGATCATTTGTTTGAAGGAGCTCATGTTCATTTCATTGATTTTTCTCAAGTAATTTTGGTTCTGATTCAGTTAAAAGTTAATCACATATTTTTGGTTCATTATCTGATTTTGAAACCAATTGATCCTGTTCATTGTCCATGACTTGATCCATTGTTTTTTTCTTGAATTTGCTTATTTATGCCTACTTTTCTTATATTTTTGGTCTAATGTTTCAATCTGTTTATGGGTATGTTCCATTCATTTTGAATTATTTTTTAAAGTTCAATTCATTTGCTCCATCAATCTCAATTCCATATGTTTTTGATTATGTTCAAACCTCAATTTCATCTGCTTTGGATTGTGTTCCCTTTGCTTTTGATTATCTTTTTGATTATTTTCCATAGTTTGGTTTATTTGCTTTATTTGCTTTTGATTATGTTTCATTTTCATTTTCAATTGTCTAAATAATGTGCTAATCATCTGCATCATGTCTAATTGTGATGATGTTGCAGTATTCTCATACATTCTTGTGTCTTTATTAATTCATACTTTATTTGATTGTATGAATCACTATCTAGATGAATATCATCCATAACCGAAGTTTCTAAACTATCTTCTTCACAGTTCATTTCAGAAGTATTTGCTTTCATTATCTCCTGCTGCTCTTCATTCTTTTTACTTTCATTCTCCATTTTAATAATTCTCAAAATTTTTAAATCCAATAAAGTTAACATGTGTAGTACAATTATAACTGGTTACACCACCAACAGTGCTAAATTGTCACCTGGAACACTCTGGAGTACCACATATCATTGTTTGTCTTCTTTGTGGCAGAATTTGCTTTGTTCTTCTTGTTGTTTTTTATTGTTTTACAATAATATAACTTCAATATAGAGAGAAAAAATATTGTCTGTTCAATCACATCATTCAGCTCTCAGGAAAATGGCAATTTATAACAAATACATCCATGCCCATATGCATGGGTGAACAAAACTTTACAAATATCAAAATTTACAGCCAAAAATTTACAAGTAATTACATGTTATTCCCAATGAATGAGGGTAGACTAGAATCTTACATAAACAAAATAAGAAATCATGTGATAATACAGTGTTGTAATTTCTAGCTCTCATTTAAATAAGCCGATTTTTTAATTTTGGTTAGAGTTTTTCAAAATATCATTTAAAAGTGATCCAGATTAGATCTAGCTAACTGTTAGTAGTGGCTTTCCATTGTATTTACAAAATTCAAAACAAAGCAAAACTCTCCATACAGTAGTGCCATCTTGTGCCAACAAGAGCAATCAATGGATGCCAGAAGGCTTGTGCATAAAATCCCTATCTAGTGCCTACTCATCCAATATCCCCAGACTAGTTTCTGGCTTGTGGCCTTCGTCAGTGAGGAGGCCTTGGATCTGAGAGCACTGCACCTAGATCTTAGGATCAAATGCAACCCTCTAGCAGCCACCTTTTAACTCTACTTAACTACAAAACTATGAGAATGAAATTGAAACCACCATAAAATTTTCAATCCAAGCTTAATAGCTTATATAGTCTTATGGATCTGAACTCAATTCAGTACCCATACATTTTGGTGACTTTGGCTCTTTAACAACCATAGCCACCACTATTCTATTAGGCAGGATTGATGTTAAACCAATAAACATCACATGATCACTATCTCATACTAGCCAAAGTCACCAAAATGAATGGGTGCTGAATTGAGTTCAGACCCATTTGACTATATAAGCTATTGAGCTTGGATTGACTATTATTGTGTTTTCATTTCATTCTCATAGTTTTGTAGTTAAGTAGAGTTAAAAGGTGGCTGCTAGAGGGTTGCATTAGATCTTAGATGTAGGTGCAGTGCTCTCAGATCCAAGGCTCCTCACTGACGAAGGCCACAAGCCAGAAACAGTCTGGGGATATTGGATGAGTAGGCACTAGATAGGAATTTTATGCACAAACCTTCTGGCATCCATTGATTGCTCTTGTTGGCACAAGATGGCACTACTGTATGGAGAGTTTTTCTTTGTTTTGAATTGTTTAATAACAGTTATGTGCTAGTATGAGATAGTGATTATATGATGTTTAGTAGTATTTACAAAATATAGTGAAAATCCTGAAATTTGAATAAAGTAATAACCCAATCTGATCAAGAGAAAAGAAAAATTGATTTTATAAAAAGAAAAGTTTTTTTTTTTTTTTTGCACACTCATTTCAATTTCTTTTTAAACCAAATTTACATATTATTTTTCCTAAATGTACATATTATTTTTCCTAAAAGAAAAAAAAGGATTTTTTTTATTGAAATGACAGATGGATTGTTCATTTCATTATATATATATATACACCCATTGAATGGATGTTTTATATGAAAATATTTAATGTGTTGAGTTATTCATTTATAATTACTTAATTATAAAGCACACACATTAATTCTGCCTTATCAGACAACTGAGAAGAAAACCATGGTGTTTCTTAATCTTAAACCCAAAGGTAAATAGCTAATAAATTCATCATACTGGCTAATATGTGTTGTTGAGCAGCCTATCCATGTTTGTGTACTCTATGAATGATGAAATAATAATAATAGCTGCAATGACAAGAATATATGAAATGGAAATTAATAATTTAATAATGGGTGTAATTGACATTGTTGACAGAATTAAAAAAACTGAAATGGAGTTGGGCTGGACATATTGCTAGAAGAGATGATAATAGATGGACAATTGAAATCTTAAACTGGATTCTAAGAGATTGTAAAAGACCAAGAAAGAGACCGCATGTAAAATGGATTGATGAAGTAAGAAAGTGTGTAGAGGTGATGTGGAAAAGTGAGGCTAAAGATTGCAGAAGATGGATTAAACTTGGAGAGACCTTCATCTTGAAGTGGATTGATAATTGTCAATGATGATAAATTATAAAGCACTTTACCTAGAACAGTAGCTAATGAATGCAATCATTTTGACAGTTTTACTTTAATTTTTGGTCTGTGGTAGTTGGATTTCATTAGCTACTGCTTTAGATAAAGTGCTTTCTAATTAAGTAATAATAAATGGATGAACTCCACACACTATATATATATGTAAAATAAATCAAATGTCCGTTAATTAAAAACAAAATTGTAATTATAAATGAAATAATAAATTTAACGGTTTACAAACTATTACAAACAATCCTTAAATCTCAGAAATACTTTCGGTGAATTTCTTCAACCTGCCTCAACTGCCATTAAATTCAAAATCAAAAGCATAAGCAAATGTCATCACTTCAAATTCCACGAATCTCATATTTTAATGTTAGCAGCTTGTCGATTTATTAAATGCATTTTATTCCTGTTTATAAAAATTGCCTCTTTAATTTTTCTTTTATAATGGTTTCTTTCTTCATGAAGAATTTTCACATTTTCAAAATCAAATTTAAATTTATATTTACATGTTTTTTCGTGATCAAAGAAAACTGAAGGAGATATTAAATCATCATTATTTTTAATTTTTACATGCTTATACAACAATTCATGCTCCTTCAATCTTTTCTCAATACTGCACCTAGATTCACCTATATATGATAGCATACATCACAAAAAATTTGATATATTACATTACTTTTCTGCTTGACAGATATGACATCCTTAATTTAAAGGAAATGAAGATTAATAGTAAACAATGGATATCTATTCCATTTATTTCAAATCCACAAGTGAAATTTTTTAAGGATTTATATAAGAATGTGTTTAATGTTTCATTCTACATTCCAAACAATATTAATAAATTAGTCAATAAATCCTTAAAAAATTTTACTTGTGGATTTGAAATAAATGGAATAGATATCCATTGTTTACTATTATTCTTCATTTCCTTTAAATTACTATAACTTTTTTAAAATTGACATAAAGTATTGTTTATTTGTTCCATTTTATAACCAACATCAAGCAATTCCTTGGCAAATATTTTAATATTTTTCAGTTTATCACTTTGGTAACGACATAATCTTTCATTCCGAAACAAAAAAGATCTAAAACTTGCCCTTTTATGCATCATTGGTACTTTTGATTTACAATTTATATATCCTCCTTTTTGCAGTGGCTTAATTATTTAATATTTAGATTTAATGATTACAAGAGATAACAGTTTATTAAATTATAAACTAATAATTAAGTCACTGCAAAAAAGTGGATATATAAATTGTAAGTCAAAAGTACCAATGATGCATAAAAGGGCAAGTTTTAGATCTTTTTTGTTTCAGAATGAAAAATTATGTCGTTACCAAAGTGATAAACTGAAAAATATTGAAATATTTGCCAAGGAATTTCTTGATGTTGGTTATAAAATGTAACAAATAAGCAAAACTTTATGTTAATTTAAAAAAAGTTATAATAATTTAAAGAAAATGAAGATTAATAGTAAACAATGGATATCTATTCCATTTATTTCAAATCCACAAGTGAAATTTTTTAAGGATTTCTATAAGAATGTGTTTAATGTTTCATTCTACATTCCAAACAATATTAATAAATTATTCAATAATTCTAAGGATGTCATACCTGTCAAGCAGAAAAGTAATATCATATATCAAATTTTTTGTGATTGTATGCTATCATATATAGGTGAATCTAGGTGCAGTATTGAGAAAAGATTGAAGGAGCATGAATTGTTATATAAGCATGTAAAAATTAAAAATAATGGTGATTTAATATCTCCTTCGGTTTTCTTTGATCACGAAAAAACATGTAAATATAAATTTAAATTTGATTTTGAAAATGTAAAAATTCTTCATGAAGAGAGAAACCATTGTAAAAGAAAAATTAAAGAGGCAATTTTTATAAACAGGAATAAAATGCATTTAATAAATTGACAAGCTGCTAACATTAAAATACGAGATTCATGGAATTTGAAGTGATGACATTTGCTTCCACTTTTGATTTTGAATTTAATGGCAGTTGAGGCAGGTTGAAGAAATTCACTGAAAGTACTTCTGCGGATTTAAGGATTGTTTGTAATAGTTTGTAAACCGTTAAATTTATTATTTCATTTATAAATATATATATATACATAATACATTGAGATTAATACTTCAACACTGGTCCATTAAATAAATGAAATATTCTCTATCCAAAGCACAAGATAAGAAATTTTTAGAGAAAATAACAGATCTCAGTTTATATATAAAAACTAATCTTAAGCAGTTTGGAGAAAATGTGTGAAGATTTTAAATCAGTCATATATATATATATATATTTGTAACTAAAATTGTAATGGCACAATATATATATATATATTCTGCCCTTGTCATCGTGTGTAGCTCCACTACACCTCAGGCCAATCACGTTGAGAGCCACAATCTGCCCTTTTCTAACACATCAGGCCAATCTAACCGCCCCGTTCCCGCATCTCCACTTCCCCCAAAATAAATATAATATAGTGAAAATCACCTAACCGGGTTCTAGCTCTAATAATTAATGAAATATTCAATTAAATGCTTTACTAGCTCAAGTTTCTTAAAATTAACTTAGGTTCTGTTTTAAACTAACTCAAATAAATATTCAGGAACTCGTGAGACTAGAAGTGGAAATACGGGTGACAAGGTAGATTACATTGAGACAATATCCCACAGGATACCACCTCAATGGCATAAGAACACTATCCCTCCTTATACTACTATTACACATAATAACTACATAGTATTCTTATGACTTCCACAACTTCTAATCACTAAGACTCATTTAACAATTAAAGTATTAATCTTTTATCTCTAATAATAATAATAGTAATCATCTAGCTCAAATGAAATAATCTCAGGTTCTTAAATTTATTCGCATGTTAATAACATATGGTAGCAAAATATGATAAGGGATTTTATGTCATAATCTACTACTCTGAAATTAGATTAATAATAAAACAATAATAATCACAATCTTCATTGCTTAATCCAACTAGTACAGCTTTTCTTTCATTGCAAATTTATAACCATAATAAATTAGTTAATAATCTAATATCCCCTTTTTTTATCTTTAAGTAATAAAATAAATTAATAAGTGGCAGTGTTTAGATAATCTGATAAATAAAGCAAGTGGCAACTAATAGCATATAATTTAGCAAAATATTATGATAATGGATTGATGACCAGTAACGCAATGCAATTTTATAATTATTTAATTACAAGAACATCAATAAATATTTAAGATTAAACATACTTCTCTATTTATCCTTTGTGCAAACAATCATATACTTAGTTTAATGGTTGTGAACATACCCTGTGAATTCATGCAATGATGTAGAGAAAACAAAACTCGGACATAAGTTTCAATAAACAAATTTTAAAATTTTATTAACATCAATAAAAAATAAATAAAACAAAAAAATCCATCTACATCTATTTACAAGGGATATCCTCATTTTTCTTTACACTACAATAGCTGAATTATACACATTTATATTTCTTTTATCGTTAATTAAACTTATTATGCCTTTTAAAAGTTATTTATTTATTTCTCATTAGGTTTATCATATCACTTATTTTAACTATTTTATGGGTAACACCATTCTTTACCTTTTAGTATTAAAGTTACTGTATTATAAATTATCTATGTGGATAAACATCATTTATAACATCATAATTTTACAATCAATATAGTTTTTAAAAGAAAATTACATTTTCTTGTAACTTTATATAAGTCACTCCGCATATTATTCAAATATTATTATTACTTTTAACGTTTGTTCTCCAATGCTCGTAAACTATAATACGTTTATTCCATAAGCCATACTCATGTATAATACTATCACCTGTTACAGTTTCACATATACTATAATTATCGAATGTTATTGTATTTTTTAAATATGCAATACTTATATTTTTTAAAATATAATTAACAATAAGAAAACATGAAATTATATTTAATATTTTTGTATATTTCGATTTGGATATACTTTTATAAAATTATAGTTCATTTCTTAAAAAAAAAATTAAAATAATTCTCTAACTCCTTCCCTTCTTAGGATATCTGCATCTTTCTTTCAATAATCATAATCTACTCTTCGTTAATACTTAACTATTCTTATTCCAAATAATAGCATGGCATACATTCTAAAATATCTATTGTTTCCCTTTTAATAGACTTATCATATAATGATGTAGTTGCAAGAAATACAGATAAAGATAGCGAAAGATGTATAGGATATCGGGAAGATAGATAGATAACTTATCCGCAATATACTTCAAAAATGTATGGAACAGTGTGAATAGGTCCGACATTCATTGTCTAATAACCTTGGTGATAAGCATGATGTGGCAGCTATTTACTCAGCTTTACCAAACATCTAGTACGACTCACAAGAAAAATATAAAATACCACTGTCCAAAACAACATGTGTACCAGTCGTAGGGCTTTGTTAACTACGCTGATTAACATCTAAAACTACCTATTATTTCATTCCCTGTAGCATCCTCGTTTTTAATACATCCTCTTGGTTTCCGGATCACCATGTACTACCAAGTCACTACCCAAACTATCTCTCGAGATTTTTACTGTATCCAACATCGATAAAATACTAACTACCTTTTAAAACAATAAACAAAATTCGCTAATATAAAACATTTCCCTATTCCATAAGAACAATTTGTCTTGCTTTATTACACTGTAGGTTCAACATCTACGTTTTGTTAAAATAACATTTAAATATCCCAATCGGAAAATTAACAGAAAATATCACATAACCATCGGTTATATTGAACTATATTAATAACACATAAAATGATTATCGTATGCATATTTTTAAAATCTAATCACATCTCAAAGTGTTTTAGAGTGTTGTTTTCAAAAATGCGTTTTACAACAATAATAACAATAAAACTTTTGCGCTACATTCATTCGATTCTCAGCTGATCTAAATAAATAAAACATACATTATATATCATTAATAATTATAAATGTTACCAAAAACAATCTTTATCTTCCTATCAGAGTTCGTAGTAGGTTTCTTTCTCTTCGAGCATCGCAAATATACAAATTTCCACATACATACAATTTTATTTTAAAATTCAAAATCAAAATATATTATTTCATATAATGTTATATTACGAATTAATGTATTTTGTTTTCCCTATCGCTATCTAAAACTTAATGTTTAACTTAGATTAGTAAAGAAAATAATTCAAACCATAATCACATATTTTTCTGACGGTAAATCTCGGTTAGTCCCATAATATTTATTATTTCTTCTTTTGTCCGAATGTTCTCCTTTCTGCTTATTAAAGTTTTAAATAAATTAGTTCATTTAATAAACTGTTTAGACGATCTTTAGTTTTAGTGTTTAATCCAAAATTATTAGAAAACATTTTATTTAGTTATCCCACGAAGCTTTTTAATGTTCTGGCGAATATTACCTCGGCGCGTTGATGCATCTTTATTTCTAGTTAAACTACAATTATTTAATAATTACGGTACCAATTGCATTTTCCATGGATCCAATATTTTATATTTCTCTTCTGTAAAATTTTTTTTTTCTTTAGGCAAGTGTTTTCCTTGGTAAACTTCACTTTCATTCATTATTATTTTATATACACTACTTCCGATCTTTAACTATTTTTCTAGAGTATTTTCTCAAGTCATCTTAAAGAAAGCAATTCAAACTATTTCAATATTACAATTCCTTTTGTCCATTTATTCTTATACGAATAATACTTATTTTTATTTTCCATTATCTTCATTAACTCTGTGCACAATGTCCTTTCATTGATTTTATACGCACGAAAGCAGCTTTCATAGTGATACGCTATATAAACTATATCAACGAATAACATTAACATATTTGGAATATTATAAAATTTACAACTTGGTTTTAAGAATCTATCCATTCTCTATTGAAAACTCCGATTATATTTCGATAGAATCCACTGGCAGGTTACTGTAAAGTTAGTGAAACATTACTATGAAAAACTTTTTTTTTTTAAATTTTATTCTAAGATTCTTTTCGGATGATTTTTAAATTGTCAGTTGGTTTCTTTCAAAGATATTATTAAAATTATCATAAAATTGACTAATAAATTGAAGAAGAAAAAA
This sequence comes from Epiperipatus broadwayi, assembly GCA_028023455.1. Lineage (NCBI taxonomy): Eukaryota > Metazoa > Onychophora > Udeonychophora > Euonychophora > Peripatidae > Epiperipatus > Epiperipatus broadwayi. The sequence continues at coordinate 3,174,504 of JAQFVV010006326.1, read as the reverse complement.
AAATTTTTAGAGAGCTTAAAATTTTACCTCTGCTCTGGAGTCAACACATTTTTGTTCTCCCCCGTTTATACAATTAGTTGGCGTGATTTTGGTTGTCTGCCAAGATCTATTTTTTATTGGTCAATCCCTACTTGGATTTATAAACAATTTCTAAAGTTTTAAAATCATGACGTAATAGACTTAAATGTTAACTCATTATTATTTTTAAATCAATTATTATCTATTACAATTTAACTACCTTTAAAACAATTTTGAAACAATAATTAATAAAGGTGTATACTACTTATTTTTATTATGATGTGTGACAATTCCATCCACTTCTATAATATACTATTTAAATATTTTAATTATTAGTATTAATTTAAACCGGTGCTTATACATAGAATATTCCAGACAGTCACGTAGTCATTTCCGGTGTTTAGTCTAATTTTATCTGTCTTAATAAATTTGCTACTTATATTATATAAAATAATTATATAAAATTTTAAAAAACAATTTAGAAAAATATAGAATTAGATACAATTCTCACCATCACAATATTTATTATTAAATATATCATATTAATCTTTTACTGCTTAATATAGTCTATAATTTTAAATACTATATAATATTAATTTTAAAATTTTTTAGTAATTGACCATTTATAACCATCATTGACCTATAGAAAAGGGCACAATATATATATTAAAAGACTGCAACAGATTTTTAATATTATTTATAAAAATGGCAAAAGCTCAATGTATTATATATATAAAATAAAAAATTAATAATACTTAAAATTAACCAAAATTGCCATTTAGAAATGCCACCAAGTGCAAGCCTTTGCAATCAAATAGATAAAAGGTGGCCACTTGTGCCTACTTAACCAACATCCCTAGACTAGTTTCTGGCTTGTGCCTTTTATCAGTGAGAAGCCTTGGATTTGGGAGTTCTGCACTTGGGTCTTGGGATCTGGTGTGGCCTTCCAGAACCCACTTTTTACCTATTTTATTGCAAAGGCTTACACTTAGTGGCGCTGCTGTATTGAGAGTTTGGTTAATTTTAAGTATTATCAATTTTTTATTATATGTATTGTAATATTTTACATTTTGATTCAGGCCTTCTATTTTATGCACTAGAAAGTGCAAGTTAATCAAATTATTAAAAACAATATTCCATTCATGTACGAGTTCAGATAATTCAAAAACATAGTTATTTTTCCTGATTAAAATATTTCATTTATTATTATGATTTTCATTGACAGTAGAATCAGTTTTATATTATTTTAAAAGGTATCAGAGTCATAACCCATTGATTTGCATCACATCACGTATCTTTGCAATAAATAACTAAACATAATTTTTACATGATTTCACTTTTTTGGCAAGTAATACCTAAGAATTTTCTCCAGAATTCATACATTAAAATGAACATGTTGGCATATGTAATTATATATTTCTTATAATAATCTCTTGTAAAGTAAAATTTAATAAACTACAATTAATAACATACAATGAAAAGTTGATATTAAAGAGAAATACTTTATTACAATGCATTAAAATATTTCAATGCTAAATTATTAATAAAACTGGAAATAAACAAACACATACTCATCCAGATAATATTAAATGATTAAACAGTTAATATTTCATTTCTTTTATAAAGCAATGCCTCCTTGAATAATAAATAAGTGAATGTCCCTATTAGTATTTGAAGCTTCTAGTTAAAGTCTATAGTTAAATTTACTTTGTTAAACATTTAATTTGACATAATTTAGGGTATGAAGAGTATTAGCTTACTGGTAAGTTTTATGAATTTATGTAGATTGTAATATACATGTATTTATTGGGTTGAGGAGCCCATGGCCATTGATTTTGATGACTGACAATTTATGTTCCTGGTCCATTCTAAAGCTAAACATGAAAGCTTTTTGGGGTGACTTCTTTATGGTGAAAGAAGGTATCTGCAAATACTCCAGTCCATTCCCACATGATGAATTAGTTCAGCACATGAGCACTATCCTGAATAGAGACAATTTCTCTATACAGGAGATTTCCAAAAAAGAACCTGACACAAGACCCTGCTTGAAAGTATAGTTTTCAGATTTCTGTGCATATGTCCTTAAGTTTTTTTATATACATTATTTCCACCATCTTTAATTAGCATAATATCTTTCTTTTATTTATCTGGATAAACAATTACATTCTTTCCAATTTTAAATTTAATTAAATTAAATAGATAATATCAACACAAATAACTTTCATTGCACGTATCAAAAATTAAATTATACAACTAAAAAAAAATTAAATTGCATCCATTGACAATTTTTAAATTTTATTTTTTTCTATTTTAGCTTTTTAAATATTACCGAATGCCACACCCGTGTACTATTATAATATATATTAGTAAACTGAAAGTCTATTTAAAAAATTGAAAACTGGTCTGTAAATAATAAATCAGGAGTATAAGAAAACGAATAAATTGATGAATATTAAAGTATGGAAAGAGCAACACAGAACTTCAGACCACCCAATGAAGTATGAGGAGATGCATGTTATGAGTAACAAGAAAAAATCGAAAATAAATACTGATGTCATTGAAAGAATTAAAAGACTAAAGTGGAGTTGGGTTGGATATATTGCTAGAAGAGATAATAATAAATGAACAGTTGAAATCTTAAACTGGATTCCAAGATATTGTAAAAGACCTAGAAAGAGACCATCATCAGTGAGATAGATGGATGTAATAAGGAAGTGTGCTAAGGTGGTGTGAGGAAAAAAGGCTAGAGATCAAACACATGGGTTGAACTTGGAAACACCATCCTGCAGTGGATTAATAATGGTTGAAAATGATGATGATAGATATACATAACAAAAATGATGATGATAATGATGATAGGTATACATAACGAAAATGATGATGATGATAGATATACATAACGAAAATGATGATAGATATACATAATGAAAATGATGATGATGATAGATATACATAACGAAAATGATGATGATGATGATAGATATACATAACAAAAATGATGATGATAGATATACATAACGAAAAATATTTTTAAAAAGTATTGAATTATAATATCTTGGTTTTATTGTACCAAAGCCACGTTTTTGCTGTGTGTTTGCTCAAAAAATAACCAAATATCTCCAAGTCTAGACATATTTTAACTAAATTATATTGCTTTTTTCTACTTACTTGGAAGTCATTTTACCTTCGTTGAAAGCGGATTTTGAGAGTAAGCTATTTTATATATATATACTTTTATGATGTATAATGATGAATAAATCAAAGCTATGTGTTTTATTAGCATCAGAATTTAATATTTCATCTATTTAGAAGTTGCAAACTTTGTAATTTAATTGCTACTACATTGCTTATATATGTTTCTGTACAGACAAAAGCTTTGTAACAATTAAATTTTAATAATAAATAATAATTTTGATACTTATAAGTAAGCATAGCTATTCCAACTCCAAGAAAAAACTGCACAAGATATTAATTTTGTGATCTATGCAACCAATCTATCAACCACAAATACACTCACACATGAAACCTAATAGCACATTTTTCTGTTACTTCGATATTTTGTGATGCTGTTTTTAATTTCTTCAGCAGAAAGCTTTTTTTTTCCTTAAAATATTCCAACACCATATCTAACTGTAGTTCTCCAATGTCTTCTATTCTCTACATTCTCTTCCCAATATACAAGCAATCAACATTGTACTCCTTTAAAATGTCTTTGAGATAATTCATATAATGTAATCTGGATCTTTTTCTTCCATTCTTAAGTTCATTATAAAACGCCCTTTTATGAAGCCTTGCATTGTTCATTCAATTTGCATGCCTAATCCAATAAAGATGTGATTTTGCAATAATAGACTCTATAATAACATATCCAGAAAGTTGAGGAACATGTTTGTTTTATGACCTTGACATTGTAATTTTAAATTTTATGGAGTATCCTTAAATGAAACTTTCCTAATAGCTTCACATTGTATCAATAGAATGTTCATTTCTCACTTTTAACAATTAGGTGAAGTAACAGCTCTATATACAACTAACTTAGTTGCCGTAGCTATTTCCCAGAAATTAAATAAATTGTTAAAAGAAGAAGCACATTGTAGTCTGTGCTATACCTCATATCTCAGTGCACCTTTCAACTTCTAAAACTACCAAAATATTTAAATTAATATACTGTACAGGCTTACACACACCTGTGCATATATAATGTACCTGCAGATATATAATGTAATATACAAGGGATTCGAACTCAGACTTTCACATGACCCTCAGCCCTCCATGCCATCTCATATTGCTGACCCACATGATCATACACATGTTTGAAAAGATAAATAATCACCAATATACACATTTCATGCTAAACCAGCAATCATCAGTTGGTCCAGATTACTATCTCCACATATATATACAATCAATGCTCAGCTTTATATTAAGATAGCCAATCTTCATATTTTAATAGACATGCTTCAAATTACTCCTACCCACAACTCTTCAGCCATCCATTTCATTGAAAATCTGATGATGGAATGTTCAAAGCCCTCGTTAGATATTTAAATTGGTTTACATCGTCAACTATTCATACTAATAGTTGATGAGGATTTTTCTTTCATCATTTGCTGGTAAAGAACTTGAATTTTTTTTGAATACTAACTATTAAACTAAAATTTTTGTATGATGCACTCAAAATATTATGTACATTCTGTAAATAATTTTTGCCATGGCAAAAATAGCGCAATCATCCATATACTCTAAACCCAGAATTTAAGAAGAGAACAACCTTGCTTTTATTTTTAATCAATTCTAATTAAAAATTCATCACACTTGTGTCACATCTTGAGTGCTATTTCATTAAGAAGCAATTTCAAATATTACTTTCATAAAAGGTTAAATGAACATTAGAGATGTATGCTACTTTGTTTAATTCCAGTTTTCATTTCAAAATGCCTGATTTTCCATCTGTAGTAAGAACATTTCCTCTTGTTTTGACTTGTAGAAGCTGTATAATATCAATAAATTGTGTTGTGACAACAAACTCACTCCAAACAATACCATAACCTCTTTGATTAACTGAATTGAATATCTTGACCAAATAACCAAAAGCAATGTATAAAACACACTTGTATTTTCCTGTCAAACCATTTCTGTAGTGTTCCTTGATTCTCCAAAATCTCTGTTAGCCATTCGTCTATGACCAGAAACAACTTATTCAACAAAATTCTTGAAAGTACCTTTGCAGCAGTGGATAATAATGATATCCCATTATAATTATTGCAATCTTGTCTATTCCCTTTATTTTTGAAAAATTGAATAACAGAAGCATTCTTTATAATTTGGTGACACAACTTTATGGGTCCATATATTCCTAAAAAAACTTCAATATTTTTGGAGTTAACACATCACTACCATATTTTAAAACTTCTCTGGGTATTTCATCTGAACCTGCAGACTTTTCATTTTTGAACTCAAAGAGCTGTTTTGACTTCACTAAGCTGGATTATATTTGCTCATATCTAAATATTTGAGAAGATACAAAGGATATATCACTAAAATTCATCATCTCAGTTATTGTATTTTATTCCAAAATTAGCAGAACCCTCCTTATACCTGTTCAAATTGTCATCGTATAAGAATCATTGCTGGATTTAGTAGTATTGTGATACCATTTCTTATGTCCATATGTTATTTTAAATGCATCAAAAAAGGTCCAGAGTAATCACAATCAACAAATGTCTATTCTCTTTGCAGATAAATAATCAATTTTAATAATAAAAAGTTATGCATTTATTTTTTGTTCTCAATTTTTTAATATCTGGGATAAAAAAGTTTCTATTGAATTTCGTTTTACAACATGGGTTCCCAAACTTTTTCAGGTGACCACCTTTTCAAGACATAAATTTTGTAATGCCCCTCACCTTAAGTATAACAGTTTTCTGTGTTCAATCTGTTTGATATTTTTGACGTAAATAGCAGCAATGCTACTGTATCAGAGGATGCCTACCCCTAATTCATATGATGTCAATGCCATGCATAGGAATAAGGCATCAACATATACTCAATATCAATAACAAGAAAAAAAAACATTTAAAATTATTAAATTTTAAGTTTAAATGAGTGAAATCAAACCAAAAACGATTATATTTCCTGATTTTTCCCTATCCAAAACTCTAATACTCCGATAATTGGTACCATGAAGTTTTAAATGGTATATCTTTGAAAGGCTAAACCTAAACCCCACCGTTATGTGCTACTTTTGAGAAGGGAAAAACACTTTCAAAAAGAAAATACCACTGCCAACAAAACAAATAAAAACCAAATCAGCATGTCAATAAATTTTCAATAATCGCATACAGAGATTACAAAAATAATAATAATAATTTCATGCAAAGTAAGTTTCTTTTTTCTCAAATAGAACAATGTGTTAAAAACAAACAATAACAAACAAATATATAAATACGCCTCAGCATACACACAAACATTCCAGAAATTAATTTAATAGAACTATTTTAAAGAAGGAAAATCAAATAATTTATAGCGAAACAAAATAAAAATACAAATAATAAAAAAATACAATAAAATTTATAGCAAAAGATATAATGATAAAACATTTAAATTATAAATCAAATAATTTATATATAGAGAGAGCAAGATTACAAATAGAATAGTTTTAAACCTTAATCAATAAATGTTAGCCATCCTTCATTAAATTTAATACATATTTCTTAGAATCTAAACAATATGCTTTGATATGATGGGGAGGGGGGGGGAGTAAAGAAAGAAACTTTGAAAAAAAAAACTTTTTAAATCTTGTTATTGTTGAGTTTAAAATCTAAGAGGTTTTGCTCTGCTCTCCCTGAGAGGGGAAAACAAACAATTTAATTTCCTTCGTCATTCAAAGTAAACTATAAAAATATAGATTCTAAAATTAGTGAAATAAAGTTAAACCAGTAAATATATATATACAGCCTAGTTTGCAAAAATAATATTAAATTCAGCTAATTTATTAAAGATTATTTAGTTTTCATATGAATACCGCTATTATAGACTGCTTACTTGTACACAAACATATATAGAAATTAATATTGCGCAGACGCTGTGAGAATGTTGTTAATAAATGAATACCTTCGAACAACCACATGATATAGTATTTATATAAGAGTAAAAGGAATATAAATACTATATCATGTGGTTGTTCGAAGGTATTCATTTATTAACAACGTTCTCACAGCGTCTGCGCAATTTAGCTTAACAGGCTGTCATTCTATCATAATTATAATCGCACGCAAGACGTTATAAAATAAATGCTTATTCGTATAGAAATTAATATTATTTTTGTAAACTAGGCTGTATATATATATTTACTGGCTTAACTTTAATTCACTAATTTTAGAATCGATAAAAAGTTATAGAATATTTTTTTATAGTTTACTTTTAATGATGGGGGAAATTAAATTGTTTGTTTTCCCCTCTCGAGAGATCAGAGCAAAACCTCTTAGATTTTAAACTCAACAATAACAAGATTTAAAAGTTGTTGTTTTTTTAAAGTCTCTTTTCTTACCTCCCCTCTCCTCATATCAAAGCATATTGTTTAGATTCTAAGAAATACGTATAAAATTTAACGAAGGATGGCTAAAAATTATTGATTAAGGTTTTTTGCGTTTTCGCGTACTTTTTTATCACTTAGATGTGTCAGACGATGTTTTTGGTCGATTTTGAAATTCAAAATGGCGAAGATCGCGTACTAAATTTGCACCCTGGCTGGCTTCTTTTTGGTTTCTTTTCATTAAGCATCTCCAGACTTAGTAAATTTTAAGTGCACTATAAAATATGACAACAAAGCAGTAAGGGCTTCACTTCTTCACAGCAAAATGTAGACATTAAGATGTTCATCAGCAGCAGCTAGCATCTGCAGGTACATGACAGCAGTGTAGAAGTCTGGCTGGTGCGCTAACATTGGGAGTTTATTTCATTAGCATCTTAATTAATGATAAAATTTAGGCATTTTTATATTTCTCAGCTTTTCTAGAAATCTTTATAATAATGATAGCAGTCAACCAAAAGTCAATCATGCAATTCTGAACAGACTATAATTTGAAGCTAGGATCAGCTCTGCTTCTTACATAAAGTTCCCCACTGCTTTACAACTAGAATATTTCTCTTAGTTCAGCAAACCACCCAGCAAATAAAACATAGCAAGGAAATAATAAACTCAGAAGAGACCCCCACCCAATCAGCTGCTGAAAACCTTTTATAGCAAACCTACAACAATATAAAATTGAGTACCCCTTTTATTATTATAGCTGTTATCTCCGATTTCTTGGATAATTGATCATAAGACAATTGATATAGCTTTTTACACCTTTTATCTTTCATTTTTCACTCGCACCCTTTTGATTCCTCAAGGAGTTCCATCATCAGATTTTAATTGGATGGACGGTTGAAGAGTTGGAATGTGGAGTGGATTCAGTCCTGTCCATTGAAGTATGAGGATTAGCTGTCTTAATATATATCTGAGAATTTATGGCATATATGTGTGAAGATGGTAATCTGGACCAACTGATGATTGCTGGTTTCGCATGAAATACATATATTGGTGATTATTTATCTTTTTCGACATATATATGTTCAAGTGTATCAGTGTTATGAGATAGTATGGAGAGTGGTGGGTCATGTGAAAGTCTGTGCTCATATACCCTATATATTACATATATAGACACGGGTATATAATAAGCCTGTGTGTTTCAGTTTTTGCATATAGTTTCTAATTTTAATACAATGAAAATAGCTTTTTCCATCTTTACAAAAGACTGAAAACAAAACAAAAAAAACACAAATCTGAGATGTGACAAATTTTTAGATTCTCATAGCCTTAAATTATTTTATTTTTTTAACAAAAAATATAACGCACAGGATAACCATTTCTATCTATTAGTAAAACTTAAAATTAGCCATAAAATAATAATGTGCATTTCTTTTAACTTGTTAATAGAAAAAAAAAAAACCCATCAAAAATGTGCAAAACTCTGACTGTCTTTCTTTTTTATATATTCTCGCACATAAACAATTTATAAAATAACCATAAAATCGGCAAAATAATGGAAAAATTAATAGTTTGAGAGCGAGTTAAAGCCGATGATCAGTGCTTCCAGAAAAAAGGCTAGACCACCTGAACACCCCTCTAGAAGTCTTCACCATACATGGGGGAAGAGACAGTACCACTCACTTTGGGAAACACTGTTTTATAAAAACAAAATAAATTTACTAAAAACTATCAAATTATTGTTGTTTGAATAGTTTATGATTATGTCCTAAATACAATGATCAAATAATATTTCTTGGTCTTTGCCTACTTACTTCTGCAAGAGTTTTTGGTAGTTTTGCATTATTTTATCTGCCAAGCTTGACAGTCATTTTTTATTTAATTATACACTTTCAGGAACTTACAAATTACATTCAGAAAGCTTATTTCAATTTTTTTAAATATTTATATTACAATGTTACATTTCTATTTTTTTTAAAAATTTTTATATGACAGGATTCCCATCAAACATGATTCTCAAATTATATACCTGCATTATCCTGCAATTCCATGTTGAATCTCATGCCAACACATCCATGAGAATGGCTCGGCAAATGTATTTATCAATAAAGCTAAACAAAATCATGAATACATGTCAATCTTTTTTGATCATGAACTTACTATAGGTCATACCTTTTCATTTTCCAGTATAAGAACAGGTATTCTGAGAGGGTTGATAGAAAAAGAAAATATAAAGAGGCTTAGGCCATTGCAAGGAATCCCCATTCCATTGATAAAAAAGATTCTTGTGTGCCATTATTGAAAAAATGGAACATCTAATCACTTTATTTACATACTGAGTCTAATTTATATATTGGACCACATTGATATAAAGACATATTTTAACTGTGAATTCTCATTCAACGCCATGATTCTGGCAGTGATCTGCCATAAGCTGGCTTAATGAATTTAAGATCTTCTTATAGATTAATTCATTTACCTTTTCAGATTAACTTGTACATTACAAGTTTGTTAGTATTACATAATTGTATAAAAAGATTGTATATTATTGAGAATTAATAATTAAAAGATAAATATTATACACGTAAACACCATTGCCTATATATATTAAAACAATAGTCAAATATCCTCACCCTTCTTTATAAAGAATGCATAGAAAGATTTTTCAATAATTTTTATATATAAAATGTAAACTCGGATAATTACATATATTAAAACAGTAATCAAATATCATCATATATCCTTTTTTATAAATAATGCATATAAAAATGTTTCATGTTGAAAAAAATATACGAAACATCTTTATATGCATTATTTATAAAGAAGAGTGAGGATATTTTTTTTACCATATGTCAAATGCGTTGACCAGGAAGCGGACCTGGGCCAGCTGCTTCGAAGGCAGCTATGCTAACCACTAGGCCACCAATGCTTGACCAAGAGTGAGGATATTTGATTACTGTTTTAATATACATAGACATCAGCTTTTACATGTTATAATATTTGCCTTTTATTTATTATTGATATGTATAATTAATTATAATATTTTTACTTTATTTATTAATATTTTTTGATATTAATATAAAAAGAAAATGTAACATTATAATATAAATTTTTTAAAAAAGATAAAAACCCTTCTGAATGGAATTTTTAGACCCCTGAAAGTGTATATTTAAATAAAAAATGGCTGCCAAACTTGGAAGACAAGATAATGCACAATACCAAGTTTTTATAGAGAACTCATTATCCATAAGTTTTTTGATATGTACTACTTTTCTTTTATGAAACACCAATTTTAAAATAAATATGTGAATCATTTAAGCATTCACAACTTATTTTAGTATTTTATATTAAGGTATTATTCCCTCATTAATTAATCCACATTCCTCAAGAAGATTTGCATGTTCTGATAACCCAAATCTATGCCAGCAGTAGTTTTGTTATTATCAGAATCAATCAAATCTTTATTGGGTAGAAGCTATAACATTGGCACCAGCATTAGCATCATTGGTTTGGGATAAGCCAAATGACATAGCAAGACTCATTTGAGTCATTTCTTTTATAAAAAAATGAATAGGATTTAACATTGTAAAGGCATTTTGATAGTATTTAATATTTGTAATAATTAGCACTTAATCAGAAATCTTTAACATCATACTTGTGTAATAATTATAAATATCATGTTCTCATTGTGCTGACATATTGATTTCACTTTGAATTTCCATCAATGTTTGCACAAATAAACTTATAAACATAAACAACTCACAAAATGGATGAATCCATTCTATTCTTGACCCTTTGTCAATAGAATATTATTTACTCAAAGCCTAAGACAGACATTCCCAAACTGGAGCACTCGTACACTGGATGATTCAGTGAATATAATGAATAGCAGGTAAATAAGTTTATTATGTTATTAATATACTCCAAAAATAGTTATCAACATTTCTGGGTTATTCCATTTTGGTACCATCTGTCAGCCAACCTAACAACATTTCATGTCTCATTTTAGATGTGGACAAAGTAAGATTGCATAGACTTTTTTCTTATTGTATGGTCCAATAACTGAAAATGCCTTGTTAAGATTCAAGATAGTTGGTGGAATTGCTGGCTGATGGCCCCTCAAGGTTCACCTCCATAGTATCTGCACCTCAGAACATGTTCATGACATACTGCATAGTACACTCTCCAACTATGTATTTATTATTATAATGACTAGGGGATACTGGGTAATTTACTAAAAGACAATGATGTACAGGGACAAA